>OZ018331.1:69799010-70176510 GCA_963969495.1 Ceratothoa steindachneri | reverse complement strand
CATTTAGGCGATATTATTTTTCACACATAATTGCCATGACTCAAATAACATGATCCAATAGTGAAATCAATAAATTTTCATCAATAACACTGTTTTATTTACTTCTAACTTCGATCCGTCTTAATGGAACATCCTTTACAAGAGAAAATATTATAATAAGGGTATATATAAGCTAACAAAAGATAAAGGACCACCTCTAAGACAAGAAATAACCATTGGAGAAGTAGGAGAAGGGTAGGTAAATTAAAATCCCTCTCCTACTTCCTCATTGGTGATTTCTTGTCTTAGAGGTGGTCCTTTATCTTTTACTAGCATCTTTTCATTTTTCATGCGGGACATTGCATTCATATATATACTTGTATATATATAAATGTTATACTTCCTTTGGCATGAATATGTTGGTATAGGTTTGCAAAATAAAAGTAAAGGCTTCCTTAAAACCTTTTTTGAACTATCTACAATAGCGATGCTATTGAAGAGTATGAATTCTGATATTAGTATGTGATATGATACAGTCAAAATATCTTCATATAACAGATCATATTTTTTTATCAATATGATATCCCATGTCAACAGGATCTGATGGTGATATGCTAATGGCGAAAACACGTAATTATAGCGTGGAGGGTCGCAGCTGTCAACAAATCTCTAGTAAAGGCGGCGAAACACATTTCAGTAGCGCAGAAATGTTGAGGAGGATCTGACAAAGTGGGAACATCCGAGACCGGCTTCGTTCTGGATGACCCAGGGTCTGTATACAACATGAGGAGATGTCTTTGCCTCCCATAAGCCTTCGAGATCTTAAGAAAACAACAGTCCACTTATAACATGAATGGACAGAGGCCGACTAGGTTAATGCATCCATTAGAATAGTCTGTCGTAGAATGGTTGCGCAAAGCCACCGATCAACCGTCATCAGAAACGATGTCGACTGGCTCGGAAATGTGCTCACGAGTCCCAACGAGTCCACCTTCCAGGGCTTGGTGGTATCACCGTTTGTGATGGCATCATAAATTGAGAGAGGTAGCAAGCTGCTATGTGAGATTACACGCTACCCTGAAACCGAGACCTCTCCAGAACTTTTAGGAATGTGATTTTGCAGCAGGACAATGCCCCATGTTACCAACCTGCGTTCACCATACAGTCGCTCAGGGACAACAATACCACAGACATGCACCGACCATCACAGCTTCTGGATAATATTTTACTGGGAAGACTTTGGCATGATCTGAAAGAGGAAGTTTACCACCGATTAGTGGGCCAGAATCACAACCATCAGTTGTCACACCACCGTCGTGTAGAGCATACCTTGAAGAATTAATGTTCTCATCGCTGCCGATTGACTCTCAAAACGATATTGAGCTTCTTGTATCAGTTTAGAGTTGGTGTAAGTTTTATTTTGTTGATGTTACATATTTGGGCATTTTTTAATATTTTTTCTTGCTGATTGTTTGGGGCATATATAACTCATTGCTATTTTGCTAGGGGCAGGGTTAAGTCCCACAACACTAAAGAAAATAATAAAAACCTCGTTATGAACACGAGGTTACATAATGCCAATTATAGGCTAAGCTGGACTCTATGCCAGTCTTAAGAAACCCCAAATGTGTACAAACATTCAAGTAACAATGATAAGTTACGTTAATTGCTTTAATCAGAGTTAAAATTATGCCAATCAATCTTATAAGATTATTCATTATCCCAGGGTTTTCCTTCATATATAGCATAGCCTAGTAGTGGTAAAGGTAAAACAAAGAAAATATAGAAAATTTATATATTAAAGTTATTATTATAGTTATTATTATCAGCAGCAATGAGAGCAGTTTAAATAGTAAGTCAAAGCTTGTAATTTGGCAGTTCTCCTTTTACTTATTTAAAGTTATAAATAAATATATGAGGTTTGGAGAAACATGAATATCATTTTTTTAAACATACAGTTTATACAATACATATAGATAAAAATTCTTAATAATACTTATCACACGTTGAGAGAGAGAGAGAGAGGTCTAAGGTACATAGGCGCCAAATTTGACAACTATAATCACACAAAAAATAGAGCACATTAATTGAATAATTACACGAAATGTAGAGCAAATCAATTCCAGTAGGAGCGCATTAAGTGATTGGGTGTGAACTGCCTAAAATTGGGGAAATTTAAACTTAAATAAGCATTGGTAGCAAGTTAGTTGGTTGTGTGGGAGGAGGTTAGTTGGATGTATTATGGGTAATCACTAAAGGAGTTGGAGATTGTTGTTTCGATATTACATAAATATATACATTACAAATAAACATTACAAATATACTACAAATAGATACACAATTGCATAAATATATACATTACAAATAAATATATGTTACAATTACATAAATTTACATAATAAAACCTTTTAACTAGTAGTATACATAACAATTTATTCTTCCTTATTAAAACTGTTATATTCATATTGATATGCATATCAAAACTTCATTTTTTTTTAATTTCCATTTATATACACGACGTTGTTGTGTGTATATCGTTTTAGGAATCCATATGTCTGTAATTAGTTGCCTATTGTTCTTTTTATTGGTATTTTCCTGCCTTGTTTTTGTGTTTTTCCATTGGTTTGTACTATGTGATGGTCATTCCCTTCGTACCCTATATAAGGTTGTCTCCTCCATTTTCATGCTATTCCTTGAAAATGAACTTGCAAATATAGTTCGAAAGTGCTTGGATTCATCTTTTCATTTTCCTGTGAGTTAATTTTCATATTATTGCTTTCCCCACGTGCCACTTGGTGAGTTTTTTCATTATATACACACACACATATATATATATATATAGATATATATATATATATATATATATATATATATATATATATATATATATATATATATATATATATATATATATATAGTAGTGTGCAAATTAGTTCGGACATTACCAATTTGGGGGACTATTTAATAATGTCTTAATTTGTGGCAACACTAATGAAGTTTTTTGGGTTTTGCGTGCAGAATAGTGTACTGGTAACATCTCACAACTGCTTTGTTGTGCCCTAGCGACACTAAGCCCGACAGTGGAAAAAAGATCTGTTTTCTGACGAATCGCATTTTGAAGTACATGGGCATAGGTCAGTGGTAGTAAGACGAAACAAAGATGAATCACTTCAGCAAGGAAACATTCAACAGGGTCCAAATTACACACCTAAGAAGATGTTTTGGCGTTGTTTTAGCGCTAAAGGCCTAGGGCGGCTTGTTACTATTGAGAGAATGATGAACAATGTTAAATACAAGGCAATCCTGCAGACTCACTTAGCTTCCCGCGATGCAGAGACTTTCTTGATGTAGGCGGCATTTTCCGTCAGGATCTGGCTCCGTGCATACTTCCAAAATAATGAGAACATTCTTCAAAAAAATGGTTTATCGTTATAGATTGGCCTTGGAATTTGCTTGACCTAAACCCCATCAAGAATCTATGGGCTATAATTAAACAAAGATTTGAGAAAACCGACTGTTCAAAGATGCAGAAGATGATTTGTGCTGTTATCAATGCCTGATATCATAACGAAGAACTAGCAGAAATGTGTTTAAATTTGGTTGAATCTATGCCATAGTGAGTGAAGTCGGTTCAAAAGCAAAGGGCGGTCATATTTCATATTAAATATACCATTTATCTTATCATTGACGTATTCTTTTCAAATATAAACAACAGTTATCAAATAATTGTATTATTTCATCACTGTCCGAACTAATTTACACACTATTGTATATATATATATATTTATATATCTATATATATATATATATATATATATATATATATATATATATATATATATACATATATATATATATATATATATATAAATATATATATATATATATATATATATATATATATATATATATATATATATATACATATATATATATATATATATATATATATATATATATATATATATATATATATATATATATAGAGAGAGAGAGAGAGAGAGAGAGAGAGAGAGAGAGAGGAAACTTGCGCCTGATTGCAAGTCCCGCGTTTGAAATAGAGCTTTGCTTCAGGTCACGATGTCCCACGTTGTGAGTGTTGAAAATTATGGTTTGAGAAGGAGTTTGATAAAGATATTTTAGAAATCTATTTAAGTTGATAATATGTCTGCAATATTGCAGTCTGAAATGAATTTGAAGGATTTGAAAGTTTGTTAAAATAACAACCAAATATCTACTTGTAAGTTTGAATATTTGACTATAATAGAAGCACCACGTCATAATACTAAAAGTAACACTTACCTTTCCGCTTGATAAGAGTTTAAATTGACTCACCGTTCATATACACAATAAAAAACACCTAATAGGTTCAAAATTGTAAGAGGAAAGATTTTTGAGGTTAATGAAAACAGAGGAACTTTGATTACTTTCGTTGTCCAAGGATTTCCCTTCATTGGTGGTTTGTGATGTACTCCTAAAGCACAGAAGAGGTGAGCTGATGGTATGAAACCTCGAAGCAATCTGATTTTAAAAGTTAAACATGGGGAGAAGCCCCACACCCCTACTAGAGGGGAAGGGGTAGCACTAAGATCCGGGCAAGAACAATCCTGGTTTTGTGTATTAAAATGGGGCCACATTAACTTTAAGCGTTCTAGATCGCGCCGAAAATAGAGGGGTTGTTTACAAGTACAGTTACTATAGCCATTAACCAAACCTTGTCAGACCCAAAGCTTAAAAAAATCTCATTAAAAATAGCGAGCTGGCGAGAAGAGAAGGAATTAGACTAGCAGATGATAGAGAGATCTGGTAAGCATAAAAAGAGGGTATGCAGCAGAAGAAAGCAGGTTAGATATACGTAATAAGGGTAGATAACCAAAAGAAGGGCAGTGTGAACGAAGGAAGGGGGTGAATATTCTCAAGTTAAAAATATAATCTTAAAACTCCCAATCGGAGGGATGAAATGTTACTGGATCAGTTTTCTGCACGCGACTTCAAACGTTCATCAGAACGGCCCCATTGACACATATATATATATATATATATATAATTTATGATGTTTGTGATGGCATCATAAATTGAGAGAGGTAGCAAGCTGCTATGTGAGATTACACGCTACCCTGAAACCGAGACCTCTCCAGAACTGTCAGGAATGTGATTTTGCAGCAGGACAATGCCCCATGTTACCAACCTGCGTTCACCATACAGTCGCTCAGGGACAACAATACCACAGACATGCACCGACCATCACAGCTTCTGGATAATATTTTACTGGGAAGACTTTGGCATGATCTGAAAGAGGAAGTTTACCACCGATTAGTGGGCCAGAATCACAACCATCAGTTGTCACACCACCGTCGTGTAGAGCATACCTTGAAGAATTAATGTTCTCATCGCTGCCGATTGACTCTCAAAACGATATTGAGCTTCTTGTATCAGTTTAGAGTTGGTGTAAGTTTTATTTTGTTGATGTTACATATTTGGGCATTTTTTAATATTTTTTCTTGCTGATTGTTTGGGGCATATATAACTCATTGCTATTTTGCTAGGGGCAGGGTTAAGTCCCACAACACTAAAGAAAATAATAAAAACCTCGTTATGAACACGAGGTTACATAATGCCAATTATAGGCTAAGCTGGACTCTATGCCAGTCTTAAGAAACCCCAAATGTGTACAAACATTCAAGTAACAATGATAAGTTACGTTAATTGCTTTAATCAGAGTTAAAATTATGCCAATCAATCTTATAAGATTATTCATTATCCCAGGGTTTTCCTTCATATATAGCATAGCCTAGTAGTGGTAAAGGTAAAACAAAGAAAATATAGAAAATTTATATATTAAAGTTATTATTATAGTTATTATTATCAGCAGCAATGAGAGCAGTTTAAATAGTAAGTCAAAGCTTGTAATTTGGCAGTTCTCCTTTTACTTATTTAAAGTTATAAATAAATATATGAGGTTTGGAGAAACATGAATATCATTTTTTTAAACATACAGTTTATACAATACATATAGATAAAAATTCTTAATAATACTTATCACACGTTGAGAGAGAGAGAGAGAGGTCTAAGGTACATAGGCGCCAAATTTGACAACTATAATCACACAAAAAATAGAGCACATTAATTGAATAATTACACGAAATGTAGAGCAAATCAATTCCAGTAGGAGCGCATTAAGTGATTGGGTGTGAACTGCCTAAAATTGGGGAAATTTAAACTTAAATAAGCATTGGTAGCAAGTTAGTTGGTTGTGTGGGAGGAGGTTAGTTGGATGTATTATGGGTAATCACTAAAGGAGTTGGAGATTGTTGTTTCGATATTACATAAATATATACATTACAAATAAACATTACAAATATACTACAAATAGATACACAATTGCATAAATATATACATTACAAATAAATATATGTTACAATTACATAAATTTACATAATAAAACCTTTTAACTAGTAGTATACATAACAATTTATTCTTCCTTATTAAAACTGTTATATTCATATTGATATGCATATCAAAACTTCATTTTTTTCTAATTTCCATTTATATACACGACGTTGTTGTGTGTATATCGTTTTAGGAATCCATATGTCTGTAATTAGTTGCCTATTGTTCTTTTTATTGGTATTTTCCTGCCTTGTTTTTGTGTTTTTCCATTGGTTTGTACTATGTGATGGTCATTCCCTTCGTACCCTATATAAGGTTGTCTCCTCCATTTTCATGCTATTCCTTGAAAATGAACTTGCAAATATAGTTCGAAAGTGCTTGGATTCATCTTTTCATTTTCCTGTGAGTTAATTTTCATATTATTGCTTTCCCCACGTGCCACTTGGTGAGTTTTTTCATTATATACACACACACATATATATATATATATAGATATATATATATATATATATATATATATATATATATATATATATATATATATATATATATATATATATATATATAGTAGTGTGCAAATTAGTTCGGACATTACCAATTTGGGGGACTATTTAATAATGTCTTAATTTGTGGCAACACTAATGAAGTTTTTTGGGTTTTGCGTGCAGAATAGTGTACTGGTAACATCTCACAACTGCTTTGTTGTGCCCTAGCGACACTAAGCCCGACAGTGGAAAAAAGATCTGTTTTCTGACGAATCGCATTTTGAAGTACATGGGCATAGGTCAGTGGTAGTAAGACGAAACAAAGATGAATCACTTCAGCAAGGAAACATTCAACAGGGTCCAAATTACACACCTAAGAAGATGTTTTGGGGTTGTTTTAGCGCTAAAGGCCTAGGGCGGCTTGTTACTATTGAGAGAATGATGAACAATGTTAAATACAAGGCAATCCTGCAGACTCACTTAGCTTCCCGCGATGCAGAGACTTTCTTGATGTAGGCGGCATTTTCCGTCAGGATCTGGCTCCGTGCATACTTCCAAAATAATGAGAACATTCTTCAAAAAAATGGTTTATCGTTATAGATTGGCCTTGGAATTTGCTTGACCTAAACCCCATCAAGAATCTATGGGCTATAATTAAACAAAGATTTGAGAAAACCGACTGTTCAAAGATGCAGAAGATGATTTGTGCTGTTATCAATGCCTGATATCATAACGAAGAACTAGCAGAAATGTGTTTAAATTTGGTTGAATCTATGCCATAGTGAGTGAAGTCGGTTCAAAAGCAAAGGGCGGTCATATTTCATATTAAATATACCATTTATCTTATCATTGACGTATTCTTTTCAAATATAAACAACAGTTATCAAATAATTGTATTATTTCATCACTGTCCGAACTAATTTACACACTATTGTATATATATATATATTTATATATCTATATATATATATATATATATATATATATATATATATATATATATATATATATATATACATATATATATATATATATATATATATATAAATATATATATATATATATATATATATATATATATATATATATATATATATATATATATATATACATATATATATATATATATATATATATATATATATATATAAATATAGAGAGAGAGAGAGAGAGAGAGAGAGAGAGGAAACTTGCGCCTGATTGCAAGTCCCGCGTTTGAAATAGAGCTTTGCTTCAGGTCACGATGTCCCACGTTGTGAGTGTTGAAAATTATGGTTTGAGAAGGAGTTTGATAAAGATATTTTAGAAATCTATTTAAGTTGATAATATGTCTGCAATATTGCAGTCTGAAATGAATTTGAAGGATTTGAAAGTTTGTTAAAATAACAACCAAATATCTACTTGTAAGTTTGAATATTTGACTATAATAGAAGCACCACGTCATAATACTAAAAGTAACACTTACCTTTCCGCTTGATAAGAGTTTAAATTGACTCACCGTTCATATACACAATAAAAAACACCTAATAGGTTCAAAATTGTAAGAGGAAAGATTTTTGAGGTTAATGAAAACAGAGGAACTTTGATTACTTTCGTTGTCCAAGGATTTCCCTTCATTGGTGGTTTGTGATGTACTCCTAAAGCACAGAAGAGGTGAGCTGATGGTATGAAACCTCGAAGCAATCTGATTTTAAAAGTTAAACATGGGGAGAAGCCCCACACCCCTACTAGAGGGGAAGGGGTAGCACTAAGATCCGGGCAAGAACAATCCTGGTTTTGTGTATTAAAATGGGGCCACATTAACTTTAAGCGTTCTAGATCGCGCCGAAAATAGAGGGGTTGTTTACAAGTACAGTTACTATAGCCATTAACCAAACCTTGTCAGACCCAAAGCTTAAAAAAATCTCATTAAAAATAGCGAGCTGGCGAGAAGAGAAGGAATTAGACTAGCAGATGATAGAGAGATCTGGTAAGCATAAAAAGAGGGTATGCAGCAGAAGAAAGCAGGTTAGATATACGTAATAAGGGTAGATAACCAAAAGAAGGGCAGTGTGAACGAAGGAAGGGGGTGAATATTCTCAAGTTAAAAATATAATCTTAAAACTCCCAATCGGAGGGATGAAATGTTACTGGATCAGTTTTCTGCACGCGACTTCAAACGTTCATCAGAACGGCCCCATTGACACATGGAGCCACTGAGATTGCTTGAAGGCGGGCGTTCAGCTGGCTTGATCTTCTCTCGACGTCATTTTGGAGGCTGATGCTCTTGTAAACTATCTAATAAAACTGTATTTATATCTATAATGGGAGACAAGAACAGCTTGTAAGAAAGGGCTTTTTACTTTTTTTAACGCTTCTATTTTATTTTATTTTTGAATCTTTGACTATTTCAGAAATTGCAATCGGAATAACTTTGGCCTGTATTATTCTTAGACTTTGAATTATGTTTTCCCGAAGATGATCTAAGGAGTTGGTTAAGGTTTTTTCCAACGATGCGTAAATGGCATGATTATGGCATATCTTGATTGGTAGATGGACCAAAGTACCTGAAGAAAAATATAGAAAAACTTTATAATCAGCAGGAGAGTTTTCCCTTTTCACAGGTAATCGCATCTTGACTGGACAAATAAAAAAACTACATGATTGTATACAAAGTTTTGTCCGATAAATACCATTTAATCAAGGAAATCAAACATAATTAATCTTCTGTGCTTAAAGTCCAGATAGGCAGTACCTAATTTACGCAAAATGGATTATAAATCAACCGAATTTTCATAGCCCTAGAGATCAATTAGCCTACACATAACGTTAAATAAATCAACCAAATTTCCGTTGCGATAGGCACAATAGCCTACGGATAACGTTAAATATATTAACCTAATTTTCGTTTCCAGAGAAAACTAATAGCTTACGCATAACATTAAATAAATCAAACGAATTTCGGTTTCTCTACAGACCTAAATGCCTACGCATAACAATGAATTGTTTAACTGAATTTCCTTTGCTAGTGAGAACTCTTAGCCTACGCATAGCGTTAAATAAATCGACCTAATTTCCGTTGTGCTTTAGACCAGAAGAAGGCCACCTATTTAAGTGTGTGTGCGTAAAAATTGACCAATTCATTACAATACTCAATCTCTTAATCGTTTTACTTGCCTAAAACACAACTAAAGTATATAAATTTAAATATATTCTTTTACTGGTTCTTAATCCATTACGAATGATGCAGAAAAATCACCTAAAAATGATTTTACCTACAAAACTACGTATTATATTAAATATTAGTGAATCTTTACCATTTTCAGCCGAAAACAACAAATCTAAACTAAGGAAAGAAATAATGTAGACCTTTTATTTATTTACTATCAATGAGACTTTTACTGCTGAATCACTGTTACCAGATAAATTATAACAGTTTGTACAGCATGCGGTTGCCATATTAGGACGCATGCCAAAAGTTAACCAGGCCTGGCCTAGGCAATCCAACTTCCGTTGCCAGAGAGAACTGATATCCTTCGCATAGCTTTAGATAAATCAGCTGATTTATCGTAACCATGAAAAATTCGTAATTAAAAGAATATTTGCCGGACAAACTTTCGTATACAATATTAAATAAAAAATTAAAATCTTTCCCAAAACTTGCTTCTTGCCATCCTAATGTATCCTTAAAATTGAAACAATACGTTATTTTTGTTTGTTAGCTTCAACTTTTTCCTGATAATTTTGTCAAAATGCAATAAAATAATTAAAAGAGGATGGTTCTATAATCATTAAATATTACAAAATTCGGATACACATATTTCGTATAGTCTTTTTCAACAGGAAGCTTTTCAAGTGAGCCAACGAGCCTGGACATTTATGAGCAGCGAGGAATGGATGATCACATATTTTATGGAGATACAACAGGATTATGATTTAAAGACGTACCTAAAAATAAATGAACTAATTTAAAGTTAATATATCCTTAAGGAGAATTTGTTCAAATAGGAAGTTTCATGTAAGATGATAGCTAATTTTCCAGATAATTAGAAGTAGATTTGATTGAAAATTAGCATTAGATTTGTTTGAAAGATTAAAAGAGAAATTTAAAAAAATAGAATTAAATTTGTTTGAAAATTATAATTACAGTAGATTTGTTTGAAAATTAGAATTAGATTTGTTTGGAAATTAGTATTAGATTTGTTTGAAAATTAAAATTAGATTTGTTTGAAAATTAGACTAGATGTTTAAAATTGAATTAGATTTGCTTAAAAATTATAACTACATTAGATTTGTTTGAAAATTAGTATTAGATTTGTTTGAAAATTAGAATTAGACGCTTAGAAATTTGAATTAGATTTCTTTTAAAATTAGAATTAAATTTGTTTGAAAGATAGAACTTGATTTTTTCAAAATTAGAATTAAATTTGTTTAAAAGTTAGAACTAGATATTTAAAAATTAGAATTAGATCTGTTTAGAAATAGAATATAATTTGTTTGAAAATTAGAATTAGATTTAGTTTGAAAATTAAATTAGATTTGTGTCAAAATTAGAGCTAGATGTTTGAAAATTAGAATTACTTTGTTTGAAATGTAGCACTATATATTTGAAAATTGTAATTAGATTTTTGAAATTTCTAACTAGATTTGTTTGAAAAATAGAATTATATTTGTTTGAAAATCATAGTCGATATTTGAAAATTCTAATTACATTTTTTAAAAAAATAAGAATATGATTTTTTGAAAATTAGAAATAGATTTGTTTTAAAATTATAATTATAATTGTTTGAAAATTAGTATTAGATTTGTTTTCAAATTAAAATTCAATTTGTTTGAAATTTTGAACTATATGTTTGAAATATTTTTTAGATATGTTTGAGAGTTAGAACTAAACTAGTTTGAAAATTAGAATTAGATTTGTTTTAAATTTGTATTAGATTTGTTAGAAAATTAAACTTAGCTTTGTTTTCAAATTAAAATTAGATCTGTTGAAAATTAGTATTAGATTTTTTAGAAAAATAAAATTGGGTTCGTTTGATATGTATAATTAGACTTGTTTGAAAATTAGAATTAGATTTGTTTGATAATTTTCAGCTTCTTAATTTGTTAATGAGCATAATAATACGCGCTAAATAGTTTCAAAAACATCATGACAAAATTACTCGTAGTTTTTCAAAATGGTAATTACTCTGGTTTAATGATTCTACTGCTACTTACATTTTTGTGGTACTTTACAATACATGACTAAAGGACACCATGGTATGTTTGGAGTAAGGTTAGTGAAAAGAATATGTTATAATTTTCCTGGTTCTGGAAATCCATGTATTGAGGAAAAGTGGGTCATCTTCTTATGTTTTTTCGGTTTGAATACAGAAGAATAAACATCTTTCTCGCTCTGTTTTTCCCTCAAAAGTGTACACTCGTTGTTTAATAATTTAAGCACATATAACCGCATAACTCAGGGATCTAAATATGATTTGCATTATTGTATTTGCCCTTGCTTATTATTTACTTCAATTTTCCCTTTTCATCTATCAGGTTAAGTATAATTTTCTCTATATATTTTATTTACGTTTATTAAATTACATATGAATAACGTTACAGCCACGAGGAAAATGAAACAACGGAGAACTGCGAGGCCTTTCGACTAATGGTCCTTTACTAAGCAGGAGTCGGCTTAGTAAAGGACCATTAGTCGAAAGGCCTCGCAGTTCTCCATTGTTTCATTTTCCTCGTGGCTGTAACGTTATTCATAAATTCCTCACGTTCCTTATTTTCGTGATTCAGTTATACATATATATATATATATATATATATATATATATATATAAATAAACTCTGAAAAAATAGTGATTAATTCGTTATCTTAAAATTAGCCTGTCTTTGGGGAAGGATTAAAGGGTATCTTGTGTTTAAGGCCAACAAATAAAATACGTAAAAGTTTACCTTAGATTTTAGTACGAATTAATTAAGTAAATTATGTTTTTTTCTTTATGGATTCCATTAACTACTTTTGAAAATACTATACATTATTTCATGCATTCCATGTAGAATAAGCTACATGTTTATGATTCTATAAACCTTAAATGTATTTGTTAATTAAGCATTCTTCTAGAAAGCTACCTATTATGGGAGCTTTTCTTTTATTCCTTATTGAAAGTTCATCAGTTTTTCCCCCAATATCTTTGAACAATTGGTCTACAGGAGGGACATAAAGCTGATCCCTAATCTAAGGAAAATGGTTTAGTTTATGAGGTTTGCTTTGGCAGAGTCTTAGTATCAATACAGAGGAGCATGTTGTAGTAGTAATCTGACGAAACCAAGAAAGAAAATGTGTGACGGTAGTAATCTGACAAAACCAAGCAATGAAGCGTGTAACGGTAGTAATATGACAAAGCCAAAGAATGAAGCGTGCAACAGTAATAATCTGACGAAACTAATGATGAAGCGTGTGACAAGTGTAATCTGACGAAGCCAAGGAATCAGGCGCAATCGAGTCAGAAATAATTTGAAAGGAAATTCAACAACGCATGTTGTTGAAGCATTTTAGAAAATCACAACACACTGCACTACTTAAAGCAAATCCCCATGTAAATCATGTACAACCATAAAATGATAACCATTTTACGCAAATTAAGTTTCACAATTTTGTTGATCGATTTCTTTAGAACATTGTGTGTCTGTGTGTGTGTGCCGCTGAACGACTAGATGTGTGTGTAGGTTTTCATTTATGAGACGGCAACCTATGGCCTCGTTGACAGCGGCCAGATGGGCGCTGTTAAATAAAATCATTTATGAGTTGCCCCAAACCATTCAAGTCACCTTCTGTGGTTAGCGACTTGCACTTTCATTATGTTACATGCTCCTCTTTATTCTTCTTAAGAGTCTGCAAAAGGAAAATATATTAAGCAAATAATTTTTATTCAATTAGCACCTTTCTTTATGCCCACCCTGTTTATTTTTATATTACATACCCTATATCTTTCTTTATATGTCTTTTTGTCTCAAAATAATGGCATAAGTAAAGAGGCAGTTAAATATATTTATCAATTTATGCACGATAATTCCTATTGGTGTTCAAACCAAAATTCAAACTATAATTTTAAATTTTCCATAGTTTTAAATAGCAAAGAGTAAATAAATCTAAGTTTGATTTCCTACAAATTTTATATATTCACTAACGCCAATTTTCTACATTTCAGATATGCTTTTAAAATCTTAAGTTACTTTTTTCCGGCGCAAAATTTGATTATTGCCAAATTAGGACAAAAATATCTTCCTTAGAGATTATAATACAATTTAAATGATAAATTTTTGCTAAAAGCACGAGGAATATAGCAATATAAGATATGAAAATGACTATGATAAATTTGAAGTTTAACTTTAAAATTTAAATATATTTATGCCATTATTTAAAACTTCCTGAAAAGTTTAAGGAAAAATGTTATTTCTCGTGAATTTCACAACTTTATAAAGGACTTTTCGTTTCGGTTATATGGGGTGAAGTTGAATTCATTTGCATACTGCTTAGATCAATTACCTAATGGAATTAGAGATATCTTTTTTGCACTTCTACTGATGAGATACGATTTCGTCTTTCTTTATTTATTGTAATCTGATAACGACGGCAGGAGCTGAAATGACAAAGAAAAGTGCGATGTAATGGCATTAGATTATAATTTGAGATGAATTGTATGCTTGATCTCTATTTCGTCTGAGGTCAATGTTATTTTATTATATTATTTATATCATAAAAGAATACCATTTAAAATAGGCTGACCATTTACTTTCAAGTGGAAAAGGTTTACATGAATTCGGCTATACCTTTATTCAGCCTGATTCAATTCAGTATTTAATTTTTATTAGTTCCTCGCCTTATTCTATTTCTCCCGTTATTATTTTATTTATTCCAAGAGTTTGTCAGTCCATTTTGTTCTAATATATAAAATTACTTGATTTATTCCATTGTTACTTCATAAGCAAGATTAAAACTATTTCCAAATTCATGCGACAAAGGCAAAATTAGACCTTTCCATGTATTCTCATCTAATATCCTTTGTACCATATTAAAAACGTAAACTAAGAAAATTAGCTTTAAAATTATCAATAACCCATGGAATGCTTGTGTATGATAGTAAAATCAAAATGTAATTGAAAATTTGGGAATGCCTTTCAACCTCCAAAGGCATAGAATAAGAGAAAATTTGGTTTGGTTTTCATGCTCTTTGATTTTGGAGCACGAGAAAGAACCTGCCAGTCAAACCCCAATCAAAAAGAGTACGCTAAGTCAGAGTCAAATTCAATGAGGCACAGGACGTTGTAGCAGAATAAGGTCAAATGGCGGCCACGTGACCCCCTGTACCCACGTTGATCCAGAGATCGCTGCATGGAGCTGGTGAAAGCATGGAAACCTAAGCAAGGAGGTGGCTGACACTGTTATCACTCGCCCCAGCTGTATTTGCCTAGGGACCAATGTAATCTCTCCCCTTCTCACGCGGCCACCTCTCCGCAAGCATTCGCACCTTTCTGTTCAAAGATTGGAATCTGTTGGAGATTCCAACGAGTGTTATCAAGATTTTTCCTTCCCCCGAAGGAGTCGCTGACTTTTCCTCTCCAGGCGCCGATATAACGTTTCGACTGAGTTTAGAGAGCAGCACTGTTAGACTTCCACTTACTCGGACGAACGAGCTAAAGGACGCTCTCCCCCTTTCCCCCAGCAGCGATTTCGATTCAAGTGAAGGCTAAATCGATCCGTGAACTCTGCCTTAGTCAATCGGCAAGCTTCGAAATCAGTAAACTCTGCTCAAGTCAATTGGCAAGGACTGTCAAGGATTCACAACTCCGAAGACGACCAGTGCTCTCTCGTATAAAGCCAGAGGTAAACCAGGTTCTTTCGTCGCATTCACAGTACCCCAACTAGCTTCCTTTCGGCAACGAGCACATAAGATATTCGTAACCGTTGCCCCCTGCAGATTGATCTTAAATCTGGCTTATCCAATTGCTCCATTATTTGTATGAACGGCCCAGTTTAAAGTCCACCTTTAAATCACCAACTGTATCTGACCTCTCTAATCCCTTAATTAACCTACCTGATCGCGTGTATATCTTTAACCCCATCTGGGCGACCATTTTATTTAAATCCAATTTCGATGTAAATATATATATACTTTTTGTTGTTAGTAAAGTTATATTTTCGTTCTTGTCTTTCTTTTGAAACCCCAGTGCGTACCAGCTACCTGTTAATCTTTGGCCAACTTGCACTCTGAAATATTTGTTTAAAATGACCCCGCATAGTAATAATAAACCATCCCCACTGGACTCATAACCATTTCCCCTTTCACTAACGGTCTTCAACCCACTTTGGGACCAAAAAGTGGGTTGAAGACCGTTATATATAAATATATAGTCTGGCCATTCCACGACATATACTTATATATACTTTACTTTATTATAAAATCTGGTGATCAGGTGTGTCTGGGTTTTTAAAAGGTCTTTGAAGAGATTTTTTAAAGGCTACCCTTTAACTTTATTGTAATTTTTAAAGCTGAGTACCGTTTGAGTTGCAAAGACAAAACGAAACAGGAAACAATCCTGGCATATTTATTTTTCGCTTACTGTTTGTATGTGTGTTTGGACCGACAACCTTAAATAGAAAAATTTTGTTAGACGACAGAATTTCCCCACGGTCACTTTAATCACCCACGGATTAGTCGAGTCTGAGCCCTTCTCATCTCATAAAGACTCCATTATTTTATTTATTTGTTTTTTATTTGTTTAACTGTAGATTATATTAGTGGTAGTATTTGGATAGCAAAGCTTCCGCGTTTAAACAAGCATATTCCTCCATGTGTCAGTAATTTGTGAGCCAAGCCTCTTCCGTTCCGTGCTGACAGCCTATTAAAACCCTTTCTTACGAACAAAATGTCATCGTTTGAGAGATTTAAACTCCAAGGAGAATCCCCCAGCTTAAGTGCCAAAGACCTTGTCACTTATATGCAGGAAGAGGAGAGAAATGAGAGAGCTTGTAATAGAGAAGGAGAAGAACTAGAAAGAGCCAAACATAAAAAAATTAGAGAATTAGCTGAACAAAAAGAAATTAGAAAAGAAATTAGAGAGAGCGAAGAACGTGAGAGAATTTGCCAATATGACCTGGAATCAAATCGTGATCGGCTCGAAACCCTTTCAGTAAAGTCCCGTGTAGGAACCCCTTAATCAGCCTCCGTTAAACTCCCCACGTTCAAAGAAGGAGAGGACTTCGATCTTTTCTCACTCACTTCGAGAAAATTTTTCAAGTTAATCATTAGGACATAGAGACGGACTATGTAGCTAACTCCTTTCTCTAATAAGCTCTTCGCTCCGAGATCTTGTCGTATCTCTTCCCTTTGAAGTTACCGTGGATTACTCCACCCTCAAATCCGATCTTCTCGCGGCGTACATTATGACGCCTTACTTCTACCTAACCAAATTTCGCCACGCCCACATCCAACCAAATATGACCTTCCATCATTTTGGGTATACTCTTTCCCGTACTTTTAATTTTTGGTTAAACGCATCGTAAGTCTCCCTGGATTATGAGTCCCTGGTAGAATTTGTTCTATGGGATCAGTTGCTGGAATCGCTAGCACCAGAGATCCGCTCCTTTGTGAAGGATTGTCGGTGTAACTCCTTCAAAGAGTGCATAGAAAAAGCAGATATCTATGCGGCGAGTCACAACTTACACCCGAAGAAAAATAAAAAGCTTCCCCCTTCATCCCCCAAGAATAACTATAATAACTCACGGTTCTCTCTTAAGAATTCCCCAGAATTCGCAAGGTTACAGCCCCCTTTAAGCCCCGAAATTTCCCTCCATCAGAACCCTAGACATCAAGCCCCTCATAACTAATTCTCCGCAGGCCACACGCGTCAAAATTGCCCCCAAAATTCACAACTCCATGGTAACTCCATTCACCAAGTCCACCAGGTGAATGCTGCTCACGCATTCCCTCCATCGCGACCAGAATCCTCAGATCCAATCTCGTCTCCCAGTGCCCCAGGGCACTATGTGAATTTCCTCTTCGACAAGAATTCTCCAGGAAATCTCAAATTTGTAAACGGAAGCGTTAATGGTTGCCGAGTCTCCACCCTCGTCTGCGATACCGGGTGCACATGTATCCTGGTATCGAATGAACTTCTTCTCACGGTGGCTCCCAATCACAAAAGGTTTGCTGTAGTCCGTGACTACTTGAGACGCGCAAACCGTTTTCCCATTGTAAACTGTTACCTTGAGAGTCAGTACTTTTCCGGATGGGCTGAAGTCGTGTCAGCCCCTATCCAATTCTGTTCCGTTTTGGTAGGAAAGTGCCCCTAATTCTCGTCGAACCCTGTGGCTCAGCCTGTCATCACGAGAACACAAACAGAGGAGGAATCCCAGACGCCCACTGCCCTTGAAACTCCCTTAGGTCCGGATTTCAGTGGCGTTATGAGCAAAGAATACGCTCAAAGACAGAAGAAGTGCCCAAATCTCCTTCCCCTGTGGAAAAAATCTCGGAGCCTCGAGCAGGATTCGGTCCGCGGTAAGAAGACAGACTCTCATATCGTGAGAGAAGGCTTGTTAGATCGCATTTGCTCGGATGGCGCCAATCCCGAGACTCACGCTCTCGGTGTTCCCCGATTGCATGTCCACCTTCAGAAGAGACGAATCATACCAAAATCCGCTCGTTCAAGATCTTACCCTCATATAATTGAACCCTCCACGACAAATTATTGTTCCCCAATAGTTCTGGTACGGAAACAAGATAACTCTTACCGCATGTATGTAGATTTTCGTAAATTAAATCCCCTGACCGTTTTCGACGCTAAACCGTTTCATTTAATGGACCAAAACCTTCACTTGTTCGAAAAAGCGAAATTTATTAGCGCGCTCTACACCCACTAAATTTTAATTGTAATTGTTTCATATCTATTTGTCCACCTTGTAATTATTATAATCGCGAGCTAGAGATTAGCTTATATGCAATTAATTATGTTATGTCCTTATTTTTTTCTCGATGTGTACGTCTATGATGCACACCTCTCTTGTATATATGAAATTAATATTTATAAACCTGGTCCAGCACCAAAAGCTGTATATATTTACCACCATAATCCTTAGGTCATTTATGTAAAATGTATCTTTGAATTTCCATTTAATTTTTTATTGTTCTTTTTCCTTTTTTTGCTTTTTATAGCTTAGTGTATAAATATTATTATATTTTTATGTCCCCTTTATTTCTCTTATGGTTGACAATAATTAATTTCCTTTCCGTTTATATGTACAGCAGTCAGGTAGAATTAGCTTGTACACCTGCTCGACGACAGGTCAGGTATTCCGTGTTGTTTTTATTCCGTTTCCGCTTACCCAGTGACCACTAATTAGTCTAAGGGGATGTCACTTTTCTCCTCCAACTCGGAAAGTGTCATATTATGGGCTAAAATACTTCTTCAATTGACATCATCATATGAAGAGTCAAACTGTAATATAATATTATGATAATAACATCGACCGCTCTATACAACATGTCAAAGAAAAAAGTTAACCGTACTTTGAATTAGTATAACTCAAAACCTATTAGAGATTTTTGAGTCTTGCAAAATAAAATATATTTACCAACTATTTATCTGTCGATTCTGGAAATTTCATTAAATTCCCTTTTACGATATTGATACACTAATGTGTTTAGTGGAGGCTATCAAAATTATGTTTGCGCAAGGAAGTAAAATAATGAAACTTCGAAGTTTAAAATCAACAAATATATTTAAATACATTTTGAACAAAAACACCTCTTCATATGAATAATACAAATTCATTTTATAAATTTCTAAGCACCGTTTCCTTCCACATGTCCTCCATTTCTTTCCAAACACAGTTGCGCCTTTGATCGCATTGATTGAACAACTTAGTCTATTGACTTCACGTATGATACTATCTCTTAACTGGTTGATGCTTTGCGGTGGAGTAGAATACACTTTATTCTTTAGATATCACTATAAGAAATAATCGCAGGGGATCTTGGAGGCCATTCAATTGCATGATTCAGCGCGACAATGCGGTTGTCAAACGTTTCTCTTAATTTTGTTCTTACAGCAAGCTGTCTATTTGCTGGTGCACCGTCCTGAATCCACCATAGTCTATTGAATTGATTGCCGTAAATCTGGCGAAGTCCTGGGAAGATCCTTTCTTTGATCATGATCAGGTAGGCTGCACCATTAAGTTATTCTCGTAAAACAATGGGTCGACAAGATAGCCATTCCCGCATATTCTGATCCACAGAGACACTTTCTGCTGACAAATACGTGTGTCAAAGTTGAATGCTGGGGGGTAGTTAGGCAGCACATAATGCCGAATGTTATGGCTATTTACCTTTCCATTCATGAAAAAGGCTGCCTCGTCACCAATCACAATGTTTTTCAAGAAACGAACAGGTTAATGGAGAAACCATTCGAAAAAATTGTCTACGAGGAGGAAAATCAGTTTCAAGAAGCTGGTGTCTTGCATGCATCTTATAGGGATGCCATTTTAAGTCATGTTTAATAATGCGGTTAAATGATGACTTTGACAATTGTAACCCATTCTTTCTGACTGATACATGTGGATTTTCAAGAAATTTCATCTGAACGTTTTCGATATTTTCTGTTGTTCTTATAGTTCTCATTCGACCCGAACGACCTTTATTTAGATTTAAGCATGTTGGTATTTGCAAACGTTTTTCCAAATTGTGGGCTCACTTGGTGGGTGCCTACCTAGAAAAAGTTGTTCAAATGAATCTTGTACTTGTTTAATACTGCCAGTCTTAATAAAGTTTGTGACTACAAATACACGTTGATATTTAGTTAACTACATGATTAAAAAAGGTTCTATGGAAGTAAACTTTTACACAGAAACGCTTTGATTTGCTTAGTAAGCAATAATGACGAGACTATACCACAACGTGGCTGAAAAACCAAAGTAAAATGGCCTAGGCTTTGCTTGAAGAATCGCACAGTGACCTAGGCTACCTAGGCTCCCTACGCTTTTCTTGAAAGTGCACGGTGACTTAGCCTTCCTAGGCTTCGTTTCATTATTTTACTTCCTTGCGCAAACATATTTTTGATAGCCTCCACTAAACCCATTAGTGTATCAATATCATAAAAGGGAATTTAATGATATTCCCAAAATCAACAGATAAATATTTGTTAAATAAAATACTTTTTGCAGAATCCCCAAATCTTTAATAGTTTTTGAGTTATATTAATTCAAAGTACGGTTAACTTTTTTCTGGGACATCTGGTATAGTCTATAGTAGCAGGAGTACCCAGCGTTGCCCGGGCATAAAACTATTAAATTCTCTGCTTTAGTTAAATTCTGTAATTAAAAGCTGGTAGGAATAAGAATGTAAGATTTTTTTAACTTTTGATTAATGGAGTAGTGTATCATGAAAGACTAACAGAGAACGATTTTCACATTACCATGCCATTCCACATTCAATTCTGGATTTTGGACTCTTAGTTCTCTCGGGCTTCTGGACAAACCGCGTTTTTTGGTTGTTGGATCGGTGCAAAGATGCTTAGTTTCTCGGCACTGCTAGTGCATAAAGTGGCCACATAGAGCTAGCCATGAGAGAAGCAGAATTTACAGTACGCCTCAAGCAGATGGGCACAAATTTAACTAAATGTCTTACTTATTCGATTCGTGGGCATTCTGATAATAGGTATTATCAAATTTTTTAAACATTCCACTCACATAATTCGTCTGTCAAATTTTTCTTTTACACGGGCAATGTTGGTGATTTAATTGAAACTCATAGTCGCGATTATTTGTCCCCCCAAAACTTAGAGAGGGCAAACTTGTGGAACTCAAACATTGAAACGCTGATTCAAAATTTGCAAAAGAATTTCAGTCTGGCCTCAATAGTATTTGAGTTATGGAGATGCAAACATTGTTCATGTGGACACGACTGCTTTAGATGTATTAGAATATATAGATTTGCAAAAATGTATTTAACGTAGGGAGTAATTAAATTGTTTTTAAGCGACTACAATTACCGAAATAAAAACCAAATCTTTTGTTAACATTTCGAATTCAGTATTTCTAGTTGCCGCATGATTATCTAGAACTCAAAGAAAACTAATACTTTTTATTTGTAAACTTGTCTATTATTTTAAAGGTTTCGATACGTTGGCCGAGAAAACGACGATTTTCCACGAAATAAAACAAAATCCCCCACTCTGTCTTCATATGATTTATTTCTAATCTCTGAGTTTAGAAGACTTGATAATTTGCGTTTGACTTTGTTCAAAATGCTGTCATGGAAAGACCCATGGATCGGATTCCACGTTCTCCTGTAGCTATTGCGATAGTGATCTCACTGGTTGAGGGCTATCTGAAAAATATAACCAACAAACCCTAAAATCTAATTTTATTTTTTTCTCACTTTTATTTATCTCTTTTATATACATATTATCAAGCGTTCTGTTATATATATGTCTGGATTACATATGTCTTCATCAAGTGTGGTTTAATTCCTCTACCTTGCGTTAGTGCATCAACTTTCCTCATATATATATATTCATAGTAACAAGTTTTTTGAAAAGCGACGGCTAATTTGGCATCTTTTCACATCTTTCGATTTGACTTATATTTGCTTTTATGTCTGGGTTGAGCTCGTGGATAAGTTCTCTCCAATTCATTAAAAGTCAATTATTAAAAGTCTCCTCCTGGAAATTTAAACTGTGAGCAAAAAATGTATACATTTAGGTCATAAAACTAAACAAGAGAAACATAACTAAATTAATAAATCAAAGGGCTAAGATTTAAAATGGACAATTTCGTTATAAATAAGCCTTTTAATAACAGGGGCCAGTTTAAAGAAACCGAGGGATATATTAAAATTAGGTGAGGAATTAATAAATGAGCATTCGTAAATATTTTTTTGAACAAAGTCATAAGATTTGTTAATAAATTTAGCCGAATTCCAATTGATAGAGAATTCCGGGAAGTAAACCTTATCTATTTGGTTTTATACTTTATATCCGGTATCTAAACCCGTCTTTGGTAATATTTTTCTATTATTTGTCCTTTCGTTGTAGATAGGAAGAGCATCACTCTGTTGTTTCTCATATATATATACCACCTTTGTAAAGTTATTCTTTATTCCTTGAGAATGAACTGAACAAGTTCGAAAGTACTTAGAATTCGCCTTTCATTTTCTTGTGGATTTTTTTTTATTTATTGCTCTACTCACGCGTTACTTTGTGAGTTTCTCATATCTATCTATCTATCTATATATACAATATATATATATATAAATATATATATATATATATATATATATATATATATATATATATATATATATATATATATATATATATATATATATATATACTCTTCATCTTCACAGTCAAATATATGTTAGATGATTTCCTAAAAATTTGTTTTGTATTGTTTTACTGACTTATGAATTCTATGATCAAATCTAGACACAATAAACGCATTAATCGATTTATTTACGTGAATTACAAATGTATTCATGTTTTCATAAAGTTTAGGAAATATCATAATATTTTTGCACCTCAATAAATAACAGAGTTCGAAGCTATTAACTTACATCATCCTCTGCTACTTCCTTGACAGATTTGTCTTTCTTTTTTTACCTTAGGGGTATTTTTTTTTTGCGAGGGAGGGAAGACGCGAGTGAGCTTTTTGACCCCATAAATTGTGGCAAATAATTTATATTACCTTGATCAAAATTTTATCTCCAATTCATCTTTTTTATTCGTTACATTGTGGAGAGAAGGGATGAATTTTCCCCCGCGCAGCTACTTTGTATTCTCCATTTCTCCAGTCAAACACCGATCTAGCTGATGGCTTAGGCTTGGCTTTTTGTATTCTTAGCTGGAGAGATCGAGGCAATTCCCCTTATGAGAGGGATATTATTTATTAAGGATAGGTAAACTCATGAATACAAAAGCTTTCATGAGATGAGTTTTATGTTTTAGAGCAAACATTCCATTCATATTTGCTACCATGTTTATTGCAGGAAGAGGAAAATTTATTTTCGTTCTCTATTCAGAGGGTAAGATAACTTTAATATTCTGACTTTACATTCTGGATTTTCTTAATGCACCAATATCATTCAAATGAGATTTTAAAATAAGACGTGGATGATTCTTCTCTATTTCTGGGTAAGAAGTGTGGTAGTATTAAATTTTTCTTTGCAAAATTGTAATTTGGACAAAAAATGAGATTCTTTTTGTTGAAGCCATTGTTTTCAAGTCAATAGTATTGGTATCAATAACTAAAATTGACCTACTGAATAAGATGAAATATCAAATTAACCATAAATAAAAACATTTAAAAGTACAATAACTGCATCCGCTGGTTACTTTTAAATACGGAAATTTGTCTTTCAAGTTTATTGACACTTCCTCATTCTCCAATTCTAATGAAGGAACATATGGAAGCTTATTCTTGAAGTCAAGTAATTTTATGCTCATGTCCTGCCTTTATAACAAAAGAGAAGATCATAAAATTTAATGGATGATTCGTGCTGGAATTAAATCTACAATAAAATGCGTGATAATTCAATTCAAACGCTTTAAAATGTACACTTGTTATTTTAAACTACAGCATGAGAACGGTGCCGGTGTATTAAGATTTTGAAAGAATATTTTTCACCTGAAATAATTGTTCAAGACCTTTATGAACCTCTTGAGGCCTTTCCATTCAAGAAAACGAGAAAAGAACAGAGTGGATGGAATAACGATAACCAAGAAGGGATATAAATGGAGATTAGTTATAGACCGTGAAGCTTTTTTAATATTAAGTGTATAGGTAATATTTATAAATTATCTTCTTAATATTTTGATTGAGGTGTTTACAACCATGTGCAAGGGTCAATTATTTTTTCTAAGAACCATAATTATTTAGTAACCTGAGGCGAGTTTTCTATGTAGACGACAGAACTCAGGTTGTGTTATTCTCAGCTGCTTGCGTCACTCGCAATCTATGGCAGGTCTTTGCTAATGAGAATAAATATTTAATACTTTAATATTTAATACTTCCTTGTGTTGCCAAAAATTATTTAAATCTTCACTTTATAAAATTCTGCAATAATCATTGCAATAAAGACCATTATATCCAAAAAAGACCATTGCAATAAACCGTGCCAAGAATTCAGAATTCAGAACACTGAGCTTAATACTATTGAACGATATTCATCATGAATATTTGAGCCGATAGTATATTAGTTAGTATACTATTTGAAATCTTGCCATCAGTCTTAGTCATTTTTTCTAATTTTATATCTTACTGTCGCAAACCAGCTACGGAATAGCTACTGCAATATATAATGTGTAATCTTTTATCTATATCTAGAAAGTACCCCCAAATCTATCCATGATATAAAATGTACACATACAACTAGAAAAATATTAAAGAATAATATATTAAAAATATTAATATTGCCGAGCAAAGTACCCTTTGGGAGGTTTTCTCTTCCAAGGGGCACTAATAATGCAATTACTTAAAACATCGTGGCGAAGAAGAGAGCAACCCTCGTTTACATTCAAGGAGAATTCAAGGAGAAAGCAAACCTAATCCAAACAAAGTACAATTTTTCCTTGCAAAAAAACAAAGTTGCAGCTGGACCATTTGGCCACAAAAGATATTGTATCCTGTTAAATAAAGGTTGATGAATTGAAATAAAATGTTATGTCGCCTTACATTTAGAATGAGCGAGTACTGTAATACTTCGTAAATCTCCTTCAAATTATTCGGGAGCTAAAGAAAGTCAATTAAGAAGAGCCCAAGAAGAGTTCTTTTGTTAAAACCTATCTTTTTTACATTATTGTTTATTTTTCTTCTAGGGTAAATGTGATTAAATGGAGCTTTAGGATAACTAGCAGAAAACATGGGGGTTGCTCAGATTTAATTGTGGCGCTCTCAAATATACACTGGGTTTCGTTAGATTCAGGTGCACATCCAAGGGAGCTAGGGGGCTGACACCCCCAAATTTCAGCCCCGTTTATGTTTATATTTCACTTTTATTCAGATAGTGTTATGTAATAATATAAAATATATATAAAAAAAGTTTTTAAACAGTTGTGATCGATTGTACCTTCAATACTGTACATGTCTAAAATTGATGTAAATCTCAAAAATAATGATTGAATTCAGTATTATACCTTAGATGACGTCCAAAAACTACAATTCATAATTTTCTGATGTGTGGAATAATATTCGAATCTGGTAGAGTTAGTGCTCACTCCCGTGCGAAATACTGTTATTTATTATTACTGTTGTGTAAGATAATTATTACTAATGTTTAATGCCCATATTTATCCTGGATCCACCACTGGTTGGGTGGTTTAAATTGTGTTGGATTCATTTGATGATTGTGAGTTGTTTGATGTGTGACGAAGGTTAAGGCATTTTGTGTGAGTTACTTGGTTTTATTTGGTTTATTTAACAAAGATTAGATGTAGTTAGGTTATTTGAGTTGGTTTATTTTATTTAATGGTTATGAGTTGTTTGCTATGTTACGTAAGTTAGGGTAAGTTGTTTGGGTACACTTGATTTAATTGACGATTACCAGTGGGTTGTTATCTAATGATTCTTAGGTTAGATTGTTTAGGTTTGTGAGGAAATTCCACGAGGAATTTATTTTCCAGCCCGGAAGTTTCATGTGCTGGAAAAGATTCTGTTAGGCTTAAATTGGTAAGCCTCGAACCGCGTCCACCAAGATTCACCTTTAAACGGGCTAGAATAGCCTCGGCAAGAAGATTCGAGGCCATTCGAGAGTAAAGCTGTTTCCCACTAAATCCCCCCCGCAGGGAGAGCCTCAGACATATATATTGCTCGTTTTCCATGAAACCGATACAGAGTTGAGAAGTCTCGCCCGGACCCAAAGAAAATTCCCCTAGTTCCAAGTCAGGTGCTAACAACAAAGCAAAGTGACAGCTGAACTATTTTTGTGTATTGGAATTAGCCCCAGCCAGTGAGGTAATTCCATTTAACGATCGCTATCGAGTGATTTTTCCGACTTCTCTCGTCAACTCCTGTCGAAGCCCTCCTCGTTTGCCCCTCGTTTTCGGGTAGAAGAAATACTCTCCCATGGATCGTACGTTAGCCCCTCCCGCTTTTTTTGGAGAACCGTCATCACTTTAAATCCCGCTCAGAAGCTTCGAGCGACCTCGCCTCACGTGCAGAAGACATCCGTGAAGCCTTACCCTAAATCCTCCGTAAGCCAACTCCTCTCCCCATTTATTAACCCGTTTGCGTTAATTCCCCCCATTTGAATAGTTTCCTCCCGTAACATATTAAATTTTAACTTTATAGTCTGATTCATAACGATAATCACCTTCCTCGTTCATCTGATGTAATTTTTCCCGTCAATTCTCTTATTATTTTTAAGTAAATAAAATTATATTTTTGTACATGCCTCTTTAAATAACCTTGAACTTTGCCATTGCCCATAATTTACCTGACCTCGTTGCACTCTACCTCGCCACTCAGCCCGTCTAAACTAGTGGTGTTCCGTCCCTTTTCGGTTTGCCTCTAAGTTATTGGTCCCTCCCGATAGATATAATATGGTATTGATGTAATATAATGTCATACCAGGACATATATATTTATTAATATACATATTATATAAATTTGGTGTCAAGTGTGTTTGGTTTTTTTTCGAACCCGTGTCATTTTAATTTCGACATTAGAAGTTCCCTTGTTATTCACATATATCCATTTTATTTTAATTTTTGTATTGTACTGATAGAAGGCAAGTTCAAGTTAATTAAAGAGCAGTGGAACGTTAATCTATTTAGATTTTGTGTCACAACCCAGGTAATTATTTTTTTTTTACTGTGTTTGAATTTTAGAGACTCTCCTGGTTATTAATCCAAAAGAGTTAAGGTCTTTGGTGTCCTAATTTCGGTAGGACCATTTCATTTTATTTTTTTTCCGTTTAGAAACACAGATGTAGGTAGCTGTATTATTTTTTTTGTGAACAAGGTCTTCACGAATATTCAAGTATTCGTTTCGCGTGGGTAGTGTCCTAAATCGTTCGCGTGTCAGTGTTTCCTCAGTTAATTGCGTAACAATGTAATCCTTGGAAAAATTAAGAGTCAGGGTGAAATGTTAGGTCTTTCGGACAAAGACCTGCTAAATTACGTACAGGAAGAAGAGAGGAACGAATGGGCAGAGCGAAGGGAAATGGAGATGGAGAAGAACAAGATGGAGATGTAGGAGAACAAACTAAAGAGGGAGATGGAGGAGGACAAACTGAAGATGGAGGAGAACAAACTGAAAACGGAGATGGAGAACAAACTTAAGATGGAAATGGAGATAGCGAAGAAAAAAATGGAGATGGAGAAGAACAAAATGGCGATGAAAGAACGTGAACAATTTATGCAGCATGAGCTGGAAATAAGCCGAAATTAAATGGATTCTCAGTCCATCGGTTCCCGGGCTGAAATTCCCCAAACTTCTTCAATACACCTTCAATATAGAGAGGACTTTGGGTCATTTTTTACCCATTTTGAGAGAATCTTTCAGTTCAATACATGGGATCTCGAAAATGATGGCGTCGCTCGCTTACTCCCCCTCCTAAATGCCAAGTTAAGGGATATTTTCGTATCCGTTCCCCCGGAAGCATCTTCGCACTATTCCACGTTAAAGTCCGAATTGCTAGCCACTGTTCATATGAATAGCGAATTCTACCGCTCCCGATTCCTCCAGGAAAGGATCGGCCCTGGCCAAACATTTCGACAACACGGGTACATCCTCCAAAGACACCTTCAGTGTTGGTTGGATGCATGCAAGATTTTCCAAGTCTACGAGTCCCTTCTGGACTTCTTCCTTAGGGATCAGCTTTTGCTGCCGTGGCTCCAGAAATTTCCGCCTTCATTTAGAATAAACGTTGCCCCACTTTCAAGAAGTGCTTGGAAGAGGCCGATGTCTACGTGGGTAGTCACGATTTATAACCTAAGAAAGTTAAAAAGGCTTCCCAATCGCCCCCCAAAACTAAATTTTATGGCCCTAAGACACCCCCCTAAATTGGTTCCAAGATTTCCCAAAGTTGCTAGTCCCTCGAAGCCAAGAAACTTCCATCCATCTGAACATCGAGACATTAAGCATCTAGTTTCTTCTTCCCCGGTTGTGTCGTGCCAAAAGAACCCGATCGTCTGCTACACCTGCGGAGTTCTCGGCCATTACCGCACGAACTGTCCTCAAAACTCCCGATTCGAAAATTCTCAGTCCCACCAAGTTCACCAAATCTGGGCCGCCCCTGATCCTCCTGTGTCGCCTCAGGAGAATCCCGATCCTTTCTCGCCCGCCAAAGACCAAGTCCATCAGGTAAACTTTCTCTTTAAGGAGAATAACCCTGGTGGATTAAAGTTAGAGAACGGAACTGTGAACGGTCACCGAGTATCTACCCTCGTCCGTGACACCGGATGCACCTGTATTATAGTGTCTGAGGACCTACTCCCCCCTGTTGGCCCCGACCACAAGAAATTTGCGGGCCAGTCGTTTCCCAGTAATTCGTTGTCACATCGAGTTTGACTATATGTTCAGTTGGGCCGAAGTGGTAGCGGCCCCAATCCAGTTCTGCTCCGTTTTGTTCGGTCAGAGCCCGGTAATCCACGACCATCCCGTGGCCGAGCCCGTGATTAGCCGTACACAGGCAGCCCTGGAATCCCGTGCACCTGTTCCCCTGCAAATCCTTATCGACTCGGAGTTCCAAGCCCTCCGGAGCGACAAGTTTTCCCGCGCCCAGAAGGAGTGGGCAACTCTCCCTCCCCTTTGGGAGAAAACTAAAGCCCTCGAGCGTGAGTCCACCCGAGGTAACAAACGAGTGTCGTATCTCGTGAAGAAAGACTTATTGAGAGGTATAAGACCTACTTTGACCTTAAGTCACGAGAAAGAAAATTCAAGACTGGCGCGAAGGTGCTGGTGATACTTTCCACAGGAAGCAACGAACTCCTTAGCCAGTGAATGGGACCCTACCCCGTCTTAGAGGCTAGAGGATCAGTGGATTATCTCATCCACACTGCGGCTGGAGCGAAGGTTTTCCAAGTGAATTGTATATATATATTATCTCATTAATGTTCCTAATTATGATTTATTTTTGGTACACTAAATTGTTTAGTTTTTAATCCCATATTTGTGCCTCCCTTTAATTGTATCCTTTTTTGGTACCACTGAAATGTCGCCAATGTTTTCCTGTGATTTTATTTTTGTTTAAAATTGTACTAGTTAAATTCTTTAGAATTGACCTGTTTAAGGTTTATGTCCGTAAATTCCTCGCTGAGATCAGATTGACGTTTTTTTTTGTGTGTATACCTGTCGTAGCAGGTCAGAATTTCCCTAAGACTATTGATAATTCTAGTTTGACGGGTGGGATGATCCTTTCCTACGCAACCAAATGCGTTCCTAAAGACTGGCGTGAGGCGGAGGTGACTCCTATCTTCAAGAACAAGAAAGGAGACCGTAACCAACCGTCGAACTACCGACCTATCAGTCTGACTTCGATTATCGGTAAACTCATGGAAAGCATCATAGTGGACAAAGTGACGTCGTATTTAGAGTCAAACCTGCTACTGAGGAGTTCCCAGCACGGCTTCCGAAGGCAACGGTCATGCCTAACGAACCTTGTGGAATTCTTCCACTTCGTTTTCAGTGAGCACGATCGGGACAAGGCGGCGGATGTGGTCTACCTAGACTTTCAGAAAGCCTTTGTTAAGGTACCACACCGCCGCCTTCTCCGGAAAGTGCGAGCGCTTGGCATAGACGGAAAGGTAGCCGGCTGGATGGAGAACTGGCTAAGTGGCAGACGGCAACGGGTGGTGGTAAATGGACAGTCTTCTGAGTGGGTGCCCGTTACTAGCGGGGTGCCTCAAGGTTCTGTCCTGAAACCACTACTATTCATCATCTACGTCAACGACATAGACGGTGACATGGTTGCCAAGATTTCCAAATTTGCCGATGATACCAAGCTTGGTATGAACGTTGCAAAGGATGGAAATACTGCCCACCTGCAGGAAGATCTTGGGAAGATTGGGGAGTGGTCGGACACCTGGCAAATGCCTTTTAACGTGGGGAAATGCAAAGTGATGCATATCGGCCACAGAAACCCCCAATCTCAGTATATCCTTAAGGGCACTGCTCTTGAATCGAGTGACACTGAGAAGGACTTGGGTGTAACAATCACTAGTGACCTCAAGTTCTCGAAACAGTGCATTGAGGCGGAGAAAAAGGCCCAAAGGATACTAGGCTATATTAAGCGCCAGTTTGGTTATCGGAACCAGGAGATTGTACTGTGCCTGTACAACTCACTTGTCCGACCGCACCTGGAGTATGCCGTACAATTTTGGAGTCCTTCATTGCGAAAGGACATCGCGAGATTGGAACGCGTACAAGCCAGGGCAACCAAGCTGATTCCATCTATCCGACATAAAAGTTATGAGGATAGACTAAGGGAATTAGATATGTTCTCGTTGGAAACCCGTAGACTGCGCGGTCAGCTCATCGAAGTTTTCAAAATACTTCGAGGGTTCGACAATGTTGACTACCGGGATATTTTCACACTGAGTGAGAACAGAACGCGCAATCACGACTTCAAACTTGAACTGAAGCGTTACAACCGCAATCTGTGTGGAAATTTTTTCACCTACAGTATCTGCGGTAAGTGGAACACACTTCCAGTGGAAGTTGTCAACAGTGAATCTGTTGACCAGTTCAAGTCAAGACTAGACAAGGTCTTGAAAAGTGGCCGTTTAGGGACGCAAAACAATTGAGCAGCCTTGTGCCCGCTCGATTGCAAGTCCAATGGTACCCTCTTTCAATGGACCGTAAGTTCTCGTAGGGTACCTTCTTTTCTTGTTGTTACTCCTTGTTGTAACTGCTCTGTAAAGCATCATCTTTCGGTTGGGAGATGTGTGAAGGAATACCGCATGGAATTTCTTTTCCAGACCGGAGGTTCCATGTGCTGGAGAAGATTCTGTTAGGCTTAAATTGGTAAGCCCTCACACCCCCATCCCTTCTACAAGCGGTAGCCTCGAACCGCGTCCACCAAGATTCACCTTTACACGGGCTAGAATATCCTCGGCAAGAAGATTCGAGAGTAGAGCGGATTCCCACTAACCCTTCCCGCGGGGAGAGCCTCGGCCATATATATTGCTCGTTTCCCATGAAACCGACACAGAGTTGAGAAGTCTCGCCCGGACCCAAAGAAAATTTCCCTAGTTCCAAGTCAGGTGCTAACAACGAAGCAAAGTGACAGCTGAACAATTTTTGTGTATTGGAATTAGCCCCAGCTAGTAAGGTAATTCCATTTAACGATCGCTACCGAGTGATTTTTCCGACTTCTCTCATGAACTCCTGTCGAAGCCCTCCTCGTTCGCCCCTCGTTTTCGGGTGGCCGAAATACTCTCCCCTGGACAGGACGTTACCGCCCCCCCTTATCCTTTTTGGAGAACCGTCATCACTTTAACATCCCGCTCAGAAGCTTCGAGCGACCTCGTCTCACGTGTAGAAGACATCCGTGAAGCTATAATGACGTCTCACCCGGAATCCTCCGTAAGCCAACCCCTCTTTCCCTTCAGTAACCTATTTGTGTTAATTCACCACATTTGAATAGTCTCCTCCCGTAACACATTAAATTTTAACTTCATACTCTGATTCATAACTACAATCACCCCCCCTCGTTCATCTGATGTAATTTTGCCCTTCAATTCTCTCATTATTTTTATGTAAATAAAATTATATTTTTGTTATGCCTCTTTAAATAATCTTGAGCTTTGACATTGCCCATAATTTACCTGACCTCGTTGCACTCTTTCTCGCCACTCAGCCCGTCTAAACTAGTGGTGTTCCGTCCCTTTTCGTTTCGCCTCTAAGTTATTGGTCCCTCCCCATAAATATAATATGGTATTGATGTAATATAATGTCATACCAAAAAAAGGTTTGTCTGCTTTGTATGATGTTCTATGATTATTTTTTATGTATAGTTGATTTTTGTTTAATATTACGTAATATAACCTAACCGAACCTAACCTGCACCATTAATTTCGTCCACAAAATGCATAAAACTAATGCATTTATACATCTATCCCAGAGCTCCAATTTTCCTGACTCTAACGGACCAAAATGAAAAACTCGAACAGTGTTCGTAAAAATAGTTTTCCGTCATAATTCTCTTATTATTTAGCAAATTTACCGAAAACATGCACCATTACCCAAAGGAGGAAGTCATTTTTACACCTGTCAGCTAACAAGTATGGCATAAAATTTTCCTAAAAGAAAATTTCCAGCATTAAACCAAAAAACGATTCTAACGTAGGATTCCGAGCAGCCTGCTCTTTGTGGTTTGGATAATTCGGATTTGTTCTCTTTTACAAAGCTGACGTTTACATGTGATCCATCTGGAAATGAGAAGATAGGTTGAAGATAAGGTAGCTGAGATGCTAAAAAGTGGTGGCGATCGTCAACAAATGAGTCGTTTTTACCACCGATCAGCACGCTTAAAGTGGTTTACTAACAATATGTAATTTTACCGCCGATATGCACTAATAGTAGGGGTATTGACACCATTATGTACTTTGAATAAGTGTTTTACCACCGGTAAGAAATATCAGTAGAATTTTTAAAACCTACACTCTTAGCAATGGTTTTGTCACATATCTTCACACTATGTAGGAATTTTACCACAGGGATACACTATTAGTAAAGCTTTTACCACCGATGTGCAATCTAAGTAGGGGTTTTACCCTAAATCTCCACTTATTCAAGGTGCCTTCATTTCTGAGTGAGGGCCTTCTAATCAATAAGGGATCAGAACCACGGTTATGGTAGCCGGCGGGGAGGCGACCTGATTCTGCATCCCATCCGGCAACTAACCATACTCCGTTTGGCTTAACTTACACTTCAGTGCGGTGGAAAGCGACGTTTCCACTTGGCTTATTCCTAACATCACAATCTCTTAACAGACTATTTAGAGGAAACAGGAGTAAAAGCCCCCCCCCCCCCCCTACGTGGAACCTGTAAGGATGACACGCCCTCCCGGCTCCAGTGTGTATCACATAAGCTGGTGTCAGTGTATCATGAGTCCCATGCTGCAGCTAACATCTGGAGGATGCCACCATGTCTTGCTGGACCGAATACCCACTGGAGGATCAGCGAGTTTTCTCTCTTGATACTTTCTTTTCTCATATCTCCGCATAGAATTTGTGCGGGCGATTCCCAAGTTGGTTTTGGCTTGGAAAAATGGGCAAAATTACCCAGCGTTAAAATGATTTTCAAAAATTATAAATCAAATTTGATTTAAAAAAACCCAACAAAGTATCCATTTAAAATGAACACTAGTTTCTCATTAATTCCGTTAGACCTACAGGAAAAGAAAGAGTAAAGTCCCTCAAACACGAGACACGTCCAGCACACTCTGACACGAGTGGCTCAAAAGCTTCTTTTTTTTACTGTAACAGTCAAAGTGCAGGTTAAAATAGCGAATTCAAACAGTTTAGTACTCTTAGGTTGACGGATTGGATGCGATCACTTGTGGTGGAAAAAGAGCACCTACCGGGCTTCTTCCATGAAGAGGGGGTAATGGTTGTTTTAGTAACCGCATAGAAGACGGTTTCCTATGCAGAGAGGTGTAGCAGTATAGCGGGTACTGTAAAAGCCCTGTTAAACTCGTTACGATGCTATCAACCAAAGACAAAATAGCAGTTTTGATGTAGTTAGAGAAGATTTTATTGTTTTAACAGAAGAATATGTGTTGGCATTGTAAAATTAATCAATTTGACCGCCCCCAGCGTCGTGCACGCGGTCAAGGCGAGACATGAAAGCTACGCGCACGTTGTGAACGAAGTCCTTCCTCATGCTGGTCCACACGCGGTTGACAGAAGACTTTAGCTGGTCGAAGATGCTGTGGCAGACCTTGAAGGCCTTACATTTGACATGCGCTCACACACTGTAGTCGAGAAAATTGAGGTTGGGCAACTGCGGCGGCCGTAAATCTATCGGCCAGAAATTCAAGTTCGACCCCAACCACTCTTGTGCGGTATTGGCTGTGAGGGCCGGGACACCGTCCTGCTGGAAGACGTAGTCCTCCTTCTTCGTAATCTTTTTCAACCAAAGTAGGACTTTGTTGACCAAGACATTCCTGGAATCAGCCGTAGTAAGCTTGTAACCAGCCATGAACCACACCGGAGGCATCTTCTCGCCATTCGAAGCCACGACGCCGAGCATCATCACGGAGGCAGGACGTGGACACGTCCTGGCCGAAGCATACCACGTGGTCGTTCTGCTTGTTGAGTCCGAATCGATTGTGAAGGTTTATTCATCAGAAAAAATGAGGATTCGATTGTATTGACTTTTCGAATCGTTGAGAAGCCTTTCCACGCACCTCAAGCTCTTGCCGCCGCCGACACCCTCCTCCTTGGCGTCTCTGAATACTGTGACCACCGAGATGTTCTTTTGCTTCCACAGCGCAGTCATTTTGAGCTTCTAAGCACTTTCGAAGGACTTTCTAACAGCCAGAATGAGGTGGATCTTTGAGGTCTTCTCCGTTCTTGAGCCTCTCCGCCCGCGACTCTGTGAATGGTCATCCGGCTGACCTTAAGTCGATTGACGATGTCGAACTCCTATAAATGGATAAATTAGTACTATAAAGTTATTTTACAATAATTATTGAAATAACAATTTAAACATTAGTTTAGCTTATTGGTTTTCCTAAAATAGTATTTATTTCATGCATAAAATACAAAATTCTCTTTGGGTGTTTTTCCTTGGCTCAATTTTCTTGGTTGATTTTGTAATTAGAGAAATTACATGATTGAAATAAATAATAACCTTTTTATAAATGGTCGTGTGTCACAATTTTGTTAAGGCTACTCATTCTTCGGTAGATACATTTTATAATGTTTGTCTTAGTTTTCCGTTGACTCTTATCTCCAGCTGATATTTTGGTTATTAAATATAATGGAATCTCTATTCAGCTGTTTTAATGTTACAAATATGTTGCCTAAAACTTAAAGTAGTGTTTGATAATGTTATAAACCACACACAAACTTCACTCGCAGTACAAATGCTTCTCGGACAGGCAAACTTTCCAATAATATCCAAACATCATCTAGTACATTTTCACGTGGAATTCCCAGTTCTATGTGAGATTTTCAAATAGCAGATATCATTTAACACATTGTTCAAACACATGTAAGAACTAAGGTATTGTTCTCTTGAGAAATCTATGCAAATCTTTAGCAGCGTGGAAGAAATTATTCTCTTAAATCCTGAAATGATATTAGATTAAAAAAAAAGGAAAAGCTTCGAATATTTTCTGAGGAAGGAATTGATATTATGAAATATTATCAAAAGCAACGAATAAGAAGTTAAGATGATAAGATTTGAAACAGGTAGAGTGGAAGAATGCCGTCGAAGAATGAGTTACAAAGGGATTAAAGCCGATTTTTCTCAGAACTTGGTCGATTTCAGTGTGAGAGGAAAAACTATTCTAATGAAACGTGTTAAATGTAATCTTTGTTCCTAAGACTTGTAATTGTTTTGTATCTTCCATCTGGAATTTATAAGATAGTCGGAAGATTTCTTCCATAAAATCAAAAATAGTCAGGAAAAAATGCTTGTTTTTTTAATTTCTAATGGCACGGGGAGGGGGGGGGATGACATTGGAGAGTATCCATATTATTGATGTTATTATTATACTTTTGTTATTATTAATTTTCTCGTTGTTGTTGTAATGTGACAACACAACAAAAAATTCAAACTTGACTATGGGAGGGGTCAAAATGCTTTATATTCCCTGTGGGGGCCAGCGAAAATTTACATGGAAGCTTGCATAAAGGTGCTATTGGTTTTTAGGGGGTTCTTTCGCTTTATAAAGGTTCTATTAGGTTGTACTCCTTTATATGGGTTCAATTGATCCTATTGGTTCCTATTGTCTTTAATTGCGTTTTATTAGATTATATTGACTTATATTGTGTTGCATTGGTTTTTATTAGGTTCTATTTGTTTCTATTAGGTTATCCTATCTTCCATTCATGTATATCGGTTTCTATTGGGTTCCAGGGCTTTTTACTGCTGTGTTTTGCTTTTCATTGGATTCTATTGCGTTCTATTGAATTTGATTTTGTTACCTTAGTTTCTACTGGTTTCTTTTGTTATATTTTACGTTCTATTAGTTTATATTGATTATATTGCGTATGTTGCATTGGATTTTATTAGGTTCTCTTTGTTTCTCTTAGGTTATGAAGTTTTCCACTGCTTTCTATTTGGTTCTATTGGGTTAAACTGCTTTTTATTGGGAGTTATTTGATTTTATTGCTTTCTATTGAGTTTTATGTTGTTCTGTTTGTATCTATTTTGTTATTTTGCGTGCTAGTGTTTCTATTAGGTTTTATTGCGTTATTAGTTTCTAGATTTTGTTTATCTTATTGACTTCCATTGTTTTTCGTTGGGTTTTATGTGGTTTGTGATAATATGTAAAAACAAAATCCTTAGCAATTAGACCCTATGGAGAGGCAGGTTCTTGAACCCACCGAGATCTAAGATGTTCAACCCTGATTAATATTTATTATGATAATGAACTATTAAGGGGTTCTATCAGTTTTATCTCTCGTTGGTGGAAAAGGTTTTCATCGGAAGAGGTTCTTTATTTCTCTTTCAAAAATAAGCGAGGATCAACGAGGGCACCTCTGGAGGGTTTAAACGAGTGATTCCCATCAAAAGTAGTGGATTTAAGGAGAGTGACATTGTATCCTAAGCACAGTATGACGATGGTAAAAAAATAATGACTGTCTGAGCGCGCAACTCTCCTGAAAGTCTATTAGTTTTACCATTATTTATTACTTAAATGTAAATAAAGTTAAAAATGGAGAAAGTAAAAATATGTGGAAAAATATATAGCTTCTGAAGAACCTTTGGGCGTTAGGGCCGGTTGCAACCCAATCCTACAGATGTTATCTACAGCATGCGTTCCCTCCTCCCCTGATTTCTTTTGTACTCAATCTTGTTTGGTGTATCTGTTCCTTCTATTTTTGTCCATTAAATTTGCTATTCTTTTCTCATGTATGTTCCTATTTGTTTATGTTCAAAATCTATATTTATTTATTTCTCTTTGGGTCTTCCACTTTAGCTTTAATCTCAAAGAAATATGATGTAAAACTTATTAACTTCCCTAAGTTAATTAAAATTATGACATTAATTCTTTAAAAGCAACGAGGTCTTTTAATTTGTCATTTAGAATAATTGCACTTGGCTGCCTCCGATATCTATTCATTCAAAGATTTTTTGGATATACCCAATTATTAAATTTCTACTCGATATTCTCCTTACCGCCATCGGCACGGCCGACGCCTTTATTTATACTTTCCAGTGTATCCATAAACCTATTGTGCTTCTATTTTCCCAATTTATCCATCCAATCCATTTTTCCGTACGTTTCCCCAATTATCCTTAAAATCCACTTTCTCTTATTTCAGCCTCGTTTATCCATCAAACGCCCTTTGTTTTTCTTTCCATTCGTCCTAATTCCTTTGTTGTTAAACGCTGGTCTTCATTTCTGCCTGATTGTGTTCACCCGCTTTGTGTCTCGGATGTGATGAGAAGAAAGAAATCGTCGCGTGACGGCCGCTGTAATTACGAGAAATGTGAGATTGCCTCATGCGAGAGATGTGAGGTTGAGGGAGGATATTAGCCTGACTATAAGTAATCAGGGTAAACCGTAAACCGAGTCGCCTACAACAGTGATGATAAGAATTTTCCCCAAATATCGTCATTGCCAAGCCGAAATGGAAAGGCAGATTATGCCTTGAATATTAGTTAATGTCCATAATTAACGTAATGCCGCAACTATATATTTATATATGCTTACACAACCTCTTTTAAATTTACACGTTCTATTATATCGTGATTGGCCTATTTCGTTCATGAGAGGTAAGAGAGACTCGGATTGAATCACCTAAGAAGCGGGCAATTTTTTTTCGCGTGGCGCCTATTTATGCCATATTAAATTTCGAGATTCTGAGTTCTATACTGCAGCCTTTTTCTTTAAAAGGTGCACTACTAACTGTGTGTGTAAAGAAAAACACGTAAGTTTTAGCCAGAAAAATATATTAAAAAATAAAGAGTTTTCACTTAATTTGAGTGCTGGAATACTCTGATGGCCACTAGGCCATCAGAGTATTCCAGCACTCAAATTTACCTGGTTTGCAGCATCATAATAATAAAATTATGGCACCATAATAGTCACATGGCATAATAATAATAACATAACAATCATAATGACATAATAATAATAATGATAATAACAATAATTATGACATAATATCAATAATAATATCACGAGGCAATGTCTTCGCCACTACCCCCTAATGGGGGAGCTTGCGCTTCGCTACTAAGATTAAAATTTAAAATCTAAAAAAAAGAAGCCATGGTTAAATTTTTAAACATTTTTTGAACTTCGACAATTATAATAATTTTAAAAAGGAACTCTAAACTAAATTTCCCCCCTTTCAAAGTAGCACGTTGCTAAAGTATAGAATTATAGAAGATATATAAAAATAAATTTCGGAACTTCACCATTTGTAATTCTTTGGGTTTTAAAAAATTAGAAAATTTAGATACTTATATTTATTTCTGAACTTTGATAAAAAACAGAAGTCATAACCAAACTACTCGTAAGATGGAATTATTATTCAAATACTCAAAGAAATCCCCTTCTTGAATTATAGACTTAGTGATGATGATAATTACATAATTATGATATAATAACAATACCAATAACATCATAATATCAAAACAATAACACAATGACATAATACTACTAAAATAATAATAATGACAATAATAATAACATCATAATGTCATTATATAATTATGTGTTTTGACGACGCTATTCGAGGCAACGGGTCTTCACAGAGCGCCCGTCCACCAACTAATGAAAGGTTTGAGGTATTGGAATTTGATGTATGAAAGAGGACCTAAAAACCGATTCTACATCAAATAGAGAGCCAGTACAGCTCACTGAATAGTGTGGTTACACGAAAGGAACTTTCCATGTGCTTTGGGTCACAAGTTTAGCACAAGTTGAAGTGATCGAAGAGTGAAATGCGGCTAAGATTACGTCAACAGCGGATGTAGCTAGTTTTACGGGAAGAGCGGATGCGGCTAGGCTAAGATTACAGCAAGAATAGATGGGACTATGATTATAGCATAGGTGGATGCGGCTAAGATTACGGTAAAATCAGATGTGGCTAAGATTACGGGGAGAGCAGAGACAAATTTCAGAAAAAGACAACAGATCTTTTGAAAGATAATTGACTATAAAAGGTGACACCCAGATTTCTAACGTTGCCTCAAATGCCAATCTGGAAAATAGCATACTTAGGAAAGGAGTAATGCTTTCACGGTGAGCAATATTTGATGGTTTAGCTACCATTGAAATCTTAGTTTTGATCTGATTGATTTTGAGAAATTTGTCCGAAAGCCATTCAATAATACATAATGTATTCGCATAGATTTCTCCAAACCTCTTCCAACGAGTCTGAGGAGAATAAGGGGGATAGTAATGAAATGATATTTCAAGGCGACACAAAAGAATACCAAGGGAAAGGAGAAAGGAGAAAGATACGTAACAGGAGAGGTCTAAGAACCAAATCTTGCAAAATACCATAACATACCCCAGCTGGACGAGATATTTAACTCTCGATATAAAAAGATTAAATACAAAATGGTCGATACGAACGGAACCAATTTTGGGTGATTCCAGAGAAATCCAAGAATACAAAGGCAGTATTAAATGTTGTTGAGAGATAAAGAAGGACCAGAATGGTATGAGGGCGTACATCAGCCACACGACGAAGGCAGCCACTTACACGAAGGAAAGCTGAATTAGTGTTGTGAACTGACTTAAAGAAAGGCTCGAAGTTCTCCTGAATTTTGGAAGAAGACGTCTGATTTAGAATCCGGGCTAAGACCAGCCTTAAAGAAAGACTAGAAGATCTCATGAATGTTGGAGAAAGAAGTTTGATTTAGAAACCAGCCTTAAAGAAAGACTAGAAGATCTCATGAATGTTGGAGGAAGAAGTTTGATTTAGAAACCAGCCTTAAAGAAAGACTAGAAGATCTCATGAATGTTGGAGGAAGAAGTTTGATTTAGAAACCAGCCTTAAAGAAAGACTAGAAGATCTCATGAATGTTGGAGGAAGAAGTTTGATTTAGAAACCAGCCTTAAAGAAAGACTGGAAGATCTCATAAATGTTGGGAAAGAAGTCTAATTTAGAATCGGGGCTAAGACCATCCTTTGCGAAGCATTGGAATGGGAGGGTAATTAAGAGATTGGACAATAGTTTTCCGTTGCGTTGAGGTTAAGGTTAGGTTCCTTAAGAATTAAGCGAAAAAGAGTGTGTTCGAAATCATATGATGCTACACCGAACAAAAAGGAGGTATTAATAATACCAATGGAGTAAGGGAGAAGAATATGATGGAAGTGACCGTAAACAGAGAAAAATAGGCGAGAGGGGAAATGGTCCTTATTGAAGATAGAATTATGAGGTTTAGTTAGGGGAATCAGGGAGGAAAATGAGCTCTAGAAGGGGTAGGGAGACCTCCGAGATTAGTTATCAATGGAGGAGAGTCAAAAGTGACATGACCTGCATGGTGGAGGGATATGCGAATGGTGCTGAATAAGGAAGATCAATTCTTGAATAGGGCCATATTTAATCTCAGTTTATTTTCCTCTACTCATTGTTCAAGTATGAATGAATATAAATCATTTTATACATCAAATTCTTTCATATTTAATACTGCAGGCATGTTTATGCTAGACACTCTTTAATGTAACCAAAATATATGCATCAGTACTTTATATTTCGTCTTTTCTACTTATACCTGTTTGGCGAAGATACTCTTTCTATTTGCCTAAGTACTCCTTTGTAATTCAACTTTTGAATATTCTTTTCATACAGAACATCTTCGCGAAATATTCACTTGTATCCACTTATGAATTCCTCATATTCATCTCTTTGGAACTCCATTAATGACCCTCGTCATTATTTAATTAACCCGAGTTGTGAGAGATCGAAATAAGAGGCAAAATGATATACTATTTTCATCTCTCTTAATTGGTTCTAGAAATAAAAATACAATTTTCTTTCATGAATATTTTTTAAGGATACTTTCTGTTTAAAAATCGACAATAAAAAAAATAAGCCTGGGCCTTAATATATAAAAATATAAACCCTAAGATTATTGCTAGAAATTGAGCTATGGCTATTTTTTGCACCTTTATTTAATCATCGTAAATATACAGGGTGTTCCTAAATTCTGAACACAGTGAATATCACAATGGTCCCCTCGTTTACCCTGACCCTACCCTTTTTGAGTTTATTTTCTAAGCTATGCTGAATAAGGTGTACTCAATGGTCTCTTCTTTCACCAGACTTTACTCCCACCATTGACTTCTTTTGGGGGAATGTATGCTAAAGAGGAAGGTGTACTAACTTAAATATAGGAAACACTTGGGAAATCAATGCATCCATCATAAATGAATTTGCTCAAAGAGGCGAAAAATTGGAGTGAATAGAGCGAATTCATCATGCGAATCTCGCAAGGCGCATCAAACATTGCATCACAAATGGTGGAAATCACATTGAAGATGTCATATATTAATGTAGTTCAAGTTTGTTTTTACTCAAAATATGAATTTGTGTCCAGACTTTAGGGACATCCAAATTCACGTATGTGGGGACTTTTACCCCTAATCCTTGTTTAAGAGATTGTGATGTTAGGAATTAGCCGAGTGGAAACGTCGCTTCCCACTGCACGGAAGTGTAAGTTAAGCCAAACGGAGTATGGTTAGTTCCCGGATATGACGCCGAATCTGGTTGCCTCCCCGCCGGCTACCATACACGTGGATTGGATTTCTCGTTAATCAGAAGGTCCTCACTCAGAAATGAAGGCACCTTAAATGAGTGGAGATTTTGGGTAAAACCCCTACTTAGATTGCACATCGTTGGCAAAATGCTCTACTAAGAGTGTCGATCGGTGGCAAACGACCTTCTAAAAGAGTTCTCACCAGTGGTAAAAATTCTACTTAGAGTTCTCAATGGTGGTAAAACATCTACTAAGAGTTCATAATGGTGTTAATACCCTACTAATAGTTCATATATGTGGTATCAATATAACTCAAAATGAATATAGATGGTAAATAAGGTACCAGATCAGGGTAAAATCTCCACTTCGAATGCAGATCGGTAGTAAAACTGCTATTAAGTGTAAAAATCGGTGAACAAACTAATACTAAGTTTATATTGGTGGTAAAATCCCAAAGAGTGAACAGCGGTGGTAAAATCCCAGAAAGAGTGAACATCAGTGGTCAAATCCCAGTAAGAGTGAACATTGGTGGAAAAACCCATAGTAAAAGCATGCATCCGTCGTAAAGCCCCTACGTCGAGTGTATATTGGTGGTAAAAACTCTATTATGAGTGCATATCGGTGGTAAAACCTATACAAAGAGTGCCGATTGGTAGAAAAAAAAACTACCGATTTTTTCTTCTTTCGACATCTGGTCATTCCTCCGCAATTGGGGGCAAGCTTGCCATGTGTTTGTCTCTGTTAAATCCCTTGATTCCGGAAGTTTCACTTCTATTTTTGGCATTTTTATCTCGATTATTAAAGCAAAATGTGCAACCAACAAATGCCCCCATCACGACAAAATTTTCGCATAAATGCTCCCAAATCCCCAAACACGAGTAAATACACGCAAATCTTCCCATCACGAATAAATGCTCGCAAATCCTACTATCACCATGAATAAATGCTCGCAAATCCCACTATCACAAATAATTGCTCTCAAATCCTTCATCATGAAAATATGCGCGCAAATCCTCCCACCCCGAATAAATGTTCAACAATCCTCCCATTATGAATAAATGCTAAAAAATGCTAGCATCACAAATAAATGCTCACAACTCCTCCCATGACGAATAAATGCTCGCAAACACTTACATCGAAAATTAATGTTCACAAATCCCCCCCATCACGAATAAATGCGCGCAAATGCTCCCATCACGAATAAATGCTCACAAATCATCCCATCATGAAGAAATGTTCGAAAATTTTCTCATCGCGTTAAATGCTCGCAAATCCCCCATCACGAATAAATACTCGATAATTATACCATGACAAATAAATTCTCGCAAATCCTCCCATCACGAATAAATGCTAAAAAATCCTCCCATTACGAATAAATGCTCAAAAATTCTAGCATCACAAATAAATGCTCACAAATCTTCCCATGACGAATAAATGCTCGCAAACACTTCCATGACAAATAAATGCTTGCAAATCCTCCCGTGACGAATAAATGCTCGCAAACACTTCTATCAAAAATAAATGTTCACAAATCCCCCTATCACGAATAAATGGTCAAAAATCCCCCATCACGAATAAATGCTCGATAATTATACCATCAAAAATAAATTCTCGCAAATCCTCCTATCACGAATAAATGCTCGCAAACACTTCCATCACAAATAAATGCTCGCAAATCTTCGCATCATGAATAAATGCTCGCAAATCCTCGCATCATGAATAAAAGCTTGCCAAATGATACACGAAAGCGGTGAACCTGACAATCTTTATATGTTGGGGTTTTGTGTATGCCTTATTTCACTCATCTTTCTTTTGAACGAACCTCTTCTCTTTCGACTAATCTCCATTACTCAAGTTTCAATTAATCGCCTTAATGAACACCACAGTCCGAACATCAAACAACGCTGTTAAATGAGCGTTTATAAAGCAAAAGTTTGAACAGACAAAATAGTATTTAAAGGTTGCGGTTATGTTAAGCTTCGAGACTTTACAAGGTACGGTGGATAATTTGTCACCGTTGGTAACTCTAAATTCCGCGAATATGTGTTGTCTGGCTTTGCTTCTCTCTTCTTCCTATCATAATAACTTCAGTTTACATCTTATGTGAAGGAAGAATTATCATAGATGAATTCAATCCTCCAATAACTTAGAAAAGCTCTGTTTTGGGATTCACGGCGGAGCTCCAATGCAAAGATGTGCCAGTGTTCGGGGGTCAATCTGAGAACGGTGCAGATGATTATGAAACAGATGGATGAGTCAGGTTGTGCTTAGGGAGGTACAGCGGCTCGAAAACCTTTACTCTAAGCGTTTTGATACAAAGGATTCCGACGGATTGGTCAAAGAGATCAGAGCAATCATTGCCAACGATCCCAGATATTCAATGAGGTACAAAACCAGAGGCAATGGAGAATCAAAGTCTCTCATCAGTCAATTAGTGCACAAGACATTCGCTACTAATAACACAAGAAGATGAAGGGCCAGCTTCTGTAGCAGAAGATAAAGCGCCAGCTTCTGTAGCTGAAGATAAAGGGCCAGCTTCTATAGCAGAAGATAAAGGCCAGCTTCTGTAGCAGAAGATAAAGGCCAGCTTCTGTAGCAGAAGATAAAGGCCAGCTTCTGTAGCAGAAGATAAAGGACCAGCTTCTGTAGCAGAAGATGAAGGAAAAGCCACGGCAGGAGATGAACCCGCAAAACAACCTCTGCTGGCTGTGGGCCCAAAGAAATGCTGAGAGCCACGAAAACCAAGCTCCCATTCCACATCCTAGTGTTTGGGCTGGTAACTAGCGAGGATTGCGTTATGCCCCCTTTTATCTTCCCTGAGGGCTACAGACTCAATACGTAGGGCTACATCAAGTGCCTGGATGAGTTGATGTTGCCTTGGATCCGGAAGGTGTCCACTTGGAAGGCCGTAAGTGTGGCAGCAGGACTTTGTCCCATGACACACAAGAAGGAGGACCCAGTCTTTGATGTCAGACAATTTCTTTGACCACATCACTACGAAAATCTGGCCTCCCGACTTCCAAAGACTGCAACCCACTGGACTATGAATGGCGTGGTTGAGAGAGAGACTAACAAGTACTTCTGCTAAACAACCACAGCTTTCACCCAGTTAAACAGCCGTACCGTGGAAAAGGCCTGCAGCAGGTTTCAACGACGCCAGGAGGTCGTGGTTTAGTCTGGTGGCGATTTAATTGAACATACTGAATAATACAATCCTTAAACTTCTGAGCGTGTAACTTTGGTAAAAATGAACTCTTTGTTATTTTGTTTATATTGAAGTGAGGGCACTGATTACACACTACACCCAGTGTGCATTAAATGTGTGACACTAAAGGAAATTATATTCTTTGTGAAACCTAATCATACCGCAAAGATATCTATACCATTTGAAAGAATTGAAAAAAAATATAGAATCTATTTTTATTTAGGTTTGAACGTGAATATACAAAATACATCGGATAAAAATTACTAGATATCTACAGAAACTAATCGGATCGGATCTCCTTCAGAATTCCAATAAAACCCCAGTGAAACTGAATGTTGTAGGCATGATTGAGGTGATTTAAAACATATGATTCCCCCTTAAAGAGGAAATCATATTAACAATAATATTTGTGTCGTCTAATTTTATATGTAATTTTCCAAAAAAATATAGAATTTTCTTTTTGAAGTTTATATTTACTGAACACCCGCCATTTTCCATTAATTCAAGCTGGCGGGCTTTCCTTTATTTCAGTGATATTTTCTTTCCATAATTGACAACTTTCCTTTCATCTGATTGAAACTTATTTTCTTCTTTTTTCTAATTGACACATCCAATTAATCGGAGAAATCAGCCTAAAAAATATTTATTTCGGGTGGCCTTTCATCTTTCACACTTTCTAATTTGCACCTTATTTGAACAAATACCATTCCTCTTGACTTATTTACTCCTAAAAAATGTGAACTTTTCTATTACAGGAATTTATACAAAAGTTTTATCCTATAAATAACATTATTTGAGAAAACAAATACATTTATTCTTCAGTGCTTGAAAGCCCATCCATATATGTATTGAGCCTGAGCAGGCGTTAAATAAATCGACCGAATTCCCGTTACCATATGAACCCCAGAGGCCTCGCATAGCATTAATGAAATCGCACGAATTTCCGTGCCACGGAAACCTGATAATTCCAATAATAACTGTATAGCGTTCAATACTGAATTACTTAGCCTCTTTAAACTCTATTAATTCTACGACGCATAAGAAAACCGACTTTAATTAATGTTTTCCAGTATAAACTAGGCCAATACTGTCAATAATCCATAATTAGATATCTATCAATTGCTCATCTCATTATTGTTTCTAAGAAGCAAAAATAAGGAATTGCCGAGAAAAATATTTTTATTGAAAATGTTTTCGATTATTCTTTTACGTTTGGAACATTTTCGTCTGAATAATAGAGGTTGATTTTGACTTAATTTAATATTTTGTTTGTTGGCTTGCCAAAAAATAATGCTTTATTGATCGAAAAGTGAATGCGAAGAGAAAATAAATCCAAAAATTGGTAGTTAGGTTGAATGAAAATAAATATCAATTGGCAAAAGTAAGGTGCAATAACAGAGCAATAGCTAATTTTCATCGGGTATGTCTTCTAATGTACTATTGTTTTGGTCGCAATTAGAAAAAATTAGATCACGTTCACTTTGCTTGATGAGATGAAGACTACAACTTTAGGTTTTGCCTTTTAGTGCCGAATTGCTTACAGCAATTGACGGAGTGGAGGCACATGTTTAAGAGCGTGAGAATCGAGACAATTGCACAAATTTTTAGAAATTTCTGGCGAGTGGCCCCCAAATTTATAAATTGCCTGAGCCAAAATGAATCACAAAATCTTAGTTTATTATGTGAATAATTAAACATCCTGTATATTTTAGTGACATTGTTTCTTTTCGAGATATTTATGTGGGGATGTCTGTCCTCTGTTTTCTCTTAGTATACGACCAAAGATAGTATAACAAAGTTCATACCGAAACTAGTCTCGCCAAAAAGTATTATGATGGTATAAAGTACCATATATTAAAATGCACACACGCACACACACACACACACACATATATATATATATATATATATATATATATATATATATATATATATATATATATATATATATATATTAGCGAGTTTGGGCTATATTTGACGGTTTGAATAATAGAAGAAACACGCAATATCTCAGCCAAAAATAAATGGATTTTAAAAATTCAAGCATATCAACTAGATTATGGCTGAGAGATAACTAGTAACTTAAATTAGCCACCGTAGCCTCAAAACGGCTCTAAATCGCGTCGTATGCGTTCCTCACTGTGTCACTGTGTCTTGAAACACCTCCTTGATCTTGGTCAACAGCTCGGCCTTGGGGTTCCAGGAACAGCAATTGTTCTCTTGCTCAACCTTGTACTACACATAGAAGTAATCCATGGGATTAAAATCCTGGGAATTCGGAGGCTAGAAAGTGGTGCTTGTGAAGTCGTAGAAATTCTCCGACAACCACTTCTGATTCTCTCTGGGGAGATGGCCTTCCAGGAGCAACCATTTCCAGCTAGGCTTTCACCACCATCTCCAACAGCTCCACATAGCCATCTGAATCTCGCCTAAGACCATACGCAAAGATGCGCAGCAGCATGACGTCAGCCTAACTGGAGACACTCGCAAAGACCATAACATTTGGGGGAAACTTGGTCTTCATGATACTTGGAAAGTTACATGGATTGTAGGAAAGCCACCTGATGTTCTGGATGTTGTGCATCATCTGGTCTTGGGAAAAGTTCTTTCCATCTGAGAAGAACCAGATCATCTCATGTTGAAGAGGATGCTTCAGTTTGTTCAGAAGCTTCTTTGACTTCATCAAAAGGTTCTCCTTGGCCTTGGCTGTCAGAAAATGTCCCTTGCGCCTCTTGTACGAGTGGTATCGAAGGTCTTTATTTCGGGAAAACTTCCTGGTGGTGACTATAACAACCATCTCTCGCGCCAAACACCGGATTCCCTTCTTTGAGTCTTCTCTCACCTTCTCCTGTAGTTGCTGAATGAATTCAGGAGTGGGGACGCAGTCAGAACGCCTGCTGTGTTCCTTTCTGCTGGCCACAGCTTCATAGTTTCTGGTGCAGCTGCATATTACACGTCTTACAGCCTTTACAGTGTTAACATAACATTGATGTTGGCACTTTGATACCAGGCGCGATTCATCACGTGAAGGCAAAATTTTCAAATATTTAGATGGCTTCCAGTCCTCCCTCTCAGCTAACGTTTGCCCAACAAAAATTATTACGCCGAGACTGCACACCAATATGTCAATCTTTTCCTAAAAAAAGAGACATTAAACATCGTCAAATTTTCAAATTTAGCCTGAACCACACACAAACACATAGGAGGGGCGGTCAATAATTTTTGCGAATCGGTAGGGCAAAACAGAGGAAGGAGGATGGCTGTTTGTGGGGGTGTTAGGACAGCTTATGCAACCGCACGCTCCTGCCTCATCTATTTGAAAAGCAGTAGCTGATCGCAGATCGTCAGTCACAAATTTTTCAACAATGGAAAAGGTTGAGCACCGCGCAGTGATCCAATTTTTGACTAAGGAAGGCAAAAATGCAAAAGAGATCCATGAACGCATGGTTGCGGTTTACACCGACACCGCTCCTTCCTATGCAACCATTGTTCGCTGGAACGGGACTTCCGCCATGGTCTTGAGTCCCTTGAAGATGACCCCCGTCCAGGAAGCCCGTCAGACGTGACCAACGAGGGCAATGTGGTCCGTGTGGAGAGGATGATACTCGAAAATCGACGAGTGAAGGTCGAAGAAATCGAGCGAGAACTTGGAATATCACATGGAAGTGTTATGAACATCATCCACAACAATTTCGCCACGACTAAGGTCTCTGCCAGTTGGGTCCCTAGAAACCTCACGCCCCATGATCGAGTTCAACGTCATCAAAGTCCACAAGGCCAGAGTTGTACAAGCTGCCCTGCGCAAGTGCGGATTCGAGGAGCTCAACCATCCTCCCCTACAGTCCAGATCTGGCCCCTAGCGACTACTTTTTATTCCACCAGCTCAAGGCTGCACTGCGTGGACGCCGGTTTGGGGACGATGAAGATACCTAGTTCGCCGTTCAGGAGTGGATTGAACAGCAGTCGGGAGATTTCTGGTTGTCGGGAATTCGAAGCCTCAGGGACAAGTGGCGCAAGTGCATTGAACTTGAGGGTAGTTATAGTGAAAAATAATATAACACTTTTCCTCATATCTCGTTTCCTTATATCCGAATTGCAAAACTTATTGACCGCCCCTCGTATATATATATATATATATATATATATATATATATATATATATATATTTAGAATATGAATTTTTTAATATTTTTTTTAAGTCGACAAGTAAACTGGTATCAATTTCCAGTGCTTTCTTTACGCCTCTTTCTCCCCCCCTCTCTCCCTCCCTTTAACCTCTCCCTCCCTCTCCCCTCTTTCTCTCCCATATCCCTCTACCCACTCCCCCCTCCCTCCCTCCCATTCCCTATCCCCCCCTTCTCCTCCTCCTCTCCCTATCCCCCTATCTTCTTCCTTTCTTCTCTCCTATGGGTAAAGTGTTGGAGAGGAGGGAGAATGGGAAGGGTAGAGGGGGAGGGGGCAGAGTGAAAGGGGAGCGGGCGAAGGAGGGAAATATTGGGGGAGGGGGAGAGAGAGCGCAAAGTATATTTTTAGAACGCGATATTTTGACTATTTTTTTTATTTTTATTATACCTTACTTTATGAATGAGCACCCTACTACTCACCCTGTCACCCCCTGTTGAGAACGGGGAAGGAGAGGGGGAGGGGAGGGAGAGGGGGAGGGGGAGAAGGAAGCGTAAAGTTATTAGGGAAGTTAGGGGGGAGGAGAGGTGGGTAGAGATGATCACAATTAAATAGGCTGAAGGCTATCAGCCCGAAGGGCAGGAAACGAGCGAAGCGAAGCTATGGCTTATGTATATATATGAAAATCTCACAAAGTATCACGTGAGGGTAGCAAATGAATGCAATGTCCCGCAGGAAAAAAATAAATGGTGTTTCCATGTACTTTCGAACTTTATTAAGTTCCTTATCAAGTTCGAAAGTACTTGGAAACACCATTTCATTTTTTCCTGTGGGACATTACATTCATATATATATATATATATATATATATATATATATATATATAACTTTTAAAAAGGGCCACCAAAAATTTATGTGGTAGTTTACTTAGTATATATATTGTTTTTTTTATATATTATTTAATATTTTTTGATGTGTCAAATCGCTACACATTTTTGCGACTTGATTTGTTCTCGAAATATTTTCTGTGTAATTTAAGCAAGTGATACTGCGAAAAAGTATGCATTTTTTATTTTTAGAATCTGTTGGCCAAAACCAACAGTTAATCACCATAAATTCCCTGTTACACAGCAATACGCAATAATTAAGCAATAAAAAGTGAATTACGTTGCCTTTTCAATTCTACCTTAATAGATGCTATATGTACACAGTAAATATAATTGATAATATATCATTCGTGTTTGTGACACTTCGCTCGTTCATGTTTGCGCAAACGGATTTGTACTAATTTTACTATCAATAATCAAATTAATCATCATCATTTCAGTTATGTGACTCCCACTGTTGACTAAGTGAAGCCCTTTGAAAGGTTCCTGAATTTTTGTCGAGGTTGTGGAATTTGTTTCCAATGTTTAGCATATATTTGAATATCATCTCTGATGTTATATTGGGGGGGGGAGGGGTCTACTTTTATCAAGCAGAGTCTGATTAAAAATTTTTCTGGCCCATCTATCCTCCTGGAATCTTTCCACATGGCCAGCCTAGTTTACATTTCAAGTTTCTTATAGCTCAGATTAAATAAATTTAAATTAATCTATAATAAAATTTTTCTAACTTATACTTAATCATATAGTAAATATTGCTAAGAGAATTAACGTGATGTTCAGAACATGACTAAAAAAATTATTAGATCACTGTAGTTGGATTAACATAAAATTTGTGATTACTGTGTTGACAACATATGTAACACGCAAGTGAAATTTTCATTACTAAGGTACATATGTCAAATTAGGCATGTTACATTTTTTTAAATGTTTCGGAGAAAAATAAGATAACTATGATATAATTATTTATATTTCCTAAAAATTAGCAAAGAGTTTTGGATGAGATCCGCCAGGTTTGGTTGTGCTGTTATGCCAAAATTTAAATCAAAAGTAGCCAAGTGTTAATATGAATATTTTTGTGATATCGATGATCAAATTGAAGTAATTAAAATTAATTAAACTGAAAAAAGGAAAAATTAGGTTAATTTAGTATACCCGTTTTAAAGAAATTCGTTTTAAAAGTTTCGAATCTACTGTTTGAACCTTTAGCATGGACTCGAGAAAAAAAAAGATTTGCTCAAGATGGACATTTGAACAAAACTGAAAATTTAGAATGGCGTATAAATGAAAAATCTTTACTAAAGATAGGTATTTGCTTAAACTGAACTTTTAACAGGGCATACAAAAGAGGAAGCGATTGCTAAAATGAAGATTTGCTTAAAACTGAACTTTTAACATGGCGGCTAAAATAAAACACGTTTCCTTATGATGAACATTTGCTTAAGGCTATGTTTGCTCAAAATAGAAATTTGCCTAAAGCTAAACTTTTAGCAGGGTGTGTAAAAAAAAAGTTTGATCAATATGAACATTACCCAAAGCTGAAATATTAGCATAGCGTCTAAAAGAAAATGGTTTTCTCAAGATGTACATTTGCTTAAAGTTGGAAATTTAGCATGGTGTCTAGAAACAAATATTTTTGTGAAAATTGTGACATTCGCTTAAAGCTAAACTTTTAAAATGACGCCTAAAAGTAAAAAGCCTTTACTCAAGATGAACATTTGCTTAAAGCTGAACTTATTGCATGGCATCTAAAAGCAGAAACGTTTCCTCAAGTTGGATATTTGCGTAAAGATGAACCCTGCAGTTAACAAGGATTTTGTTGCAGAGTTAAAAGTGATGTTCTTTGGTACTTATATTATGAAAATTACATTCCCTTTTCGCAATATAACTACAGTAGCTTCTGGTAAATTGCTAATGACAAATTAATGAAATATTGAAAATCACCATAATGTATGTATCTCTAAAGTGTAGCACTATTTGACATTAAAAGTATTAAAAAAGGGCATTGAAATTGTAAATAAACAAGTGAGCTTCATTTAAATGTTTATTTGAATATATGTTACAAAAATATTTGACCCATGAGTAAACAAGGTCTGCTGACCAAAAGTCGCGTGCTCTCACTTATTCTGATTGTTGACCTTACGAGCTTCAAATCTTCCAATAATTTGAGGACTAACCTAGGGAGGACCCTGGCAATACATATATCATTCGAACGAGAATGTAAAACAACTTAAAGGTTTCAAATTTCGTTAGAATAGGCCGAATAGTTATCATGTTATCGCCAAATAATTTCCCCGCTAACTTGGGAGGACTTTGGCAATTATATCATTTGAAAGAAAATGTAAAAGAACATAAAAAGTTTTAAATTTCCTAAGAATCTGCATAATAGTTATTAGAAGACCAACTGTTTATTGGCGGATGAGTCTTCTTGAGGGGGGTACGTAAACCTGAGTTGAAGGGAATGTCCCCAAATATCTCATTAGGACACCACCGGTTAATTATTTTGATTGAGCGTATGAGTGTCCTTCTTAATACGGCTTTGGGTAGCCTTTAAGGCGTAAGAACAACATATGTGCTGTCAACGGCACCCCTGGAATGGATATTTAGAGTTGGTGCCATATCTATGTGCCTGACATTCCACAACTCTCCCATTTCCATAGCATTGGAGGGCAGAATCTTCTCTTCTTCCTTCTTCCCAAGGTGTGCAGATAGGCTGAGGGGTGGGATTTATCCTGGTGGGTTTCCTGTTCAGGCAAATCAGGGCGATACCTAAACCATAAGTGCCAAGTTGACCGTTTAATTCCGGGTCTTATATCTTTTAGTATGGTTTTTCTAATTCTCAAATTTGCTTGTTCTTGTTTTTTAAATATTTGTTTAATTACTATTTTAAGTTTTAGCCTTGCTAACTTTTTAAATTTTAATAATTTAAGTTATTTAATGCATTCATTTATTTTTTGTTATTATGTGGTGACATTAAGTTGAACCCTGGCCCTCCATGTTCAAAAAAAGTTCGCATACTATATTGTAATATCAGAGGCTTGTATGGTAACTTAAATGATCTAACGGTTGTATCATCTAAATATGATATTATTTTGTGTGCTGAAACCTTAGTCTCCCAATCTAGAAATATCACTGAAATCCTATTGCCAAATTTTCGGACTCCTCATCTGATTCGTCGGGATTCCTTCCCATGAGCACATGGCTTAGTTGCTTACATATGAAAGGGTTCAATGCCACATTACTCCCTGACCTTATGTATAGGTGAAATGAAATTCAAGTTGTTAGGGTTACCAGTCGTCTGAACAACTTCTATATTATATCGTAACCCCGCCCTTGGCGATAATATTTATGATTGTTGTCTAACTAAGATGGCTTTGATTAAGGAATCAGATATTCAATCCTGTTTTGTTTTTATTGGAGATTTAAATGACATGGTCAAGCTGCCCGTGACTTTTCCAATTTATCGGGATGTATTCAACTTGTCCTTGGCCCAACTCATACCTCTGGCAATTGTTTGGATTTGCTACTTTCTGATGTGCTAGATGTTGTTGAGGTGAATATCTTGCCACCAATTGTTCATTAAGATCATTCTGCTATCAGTTTCAACTTAATGACCAATTTTAATTTTCCCAAGTTTACTACCTCAAGAAGAATTTATTTTAAGTCCCGTGCTGACTGGAATAATATAGCCAATGATTTGAATGATGTAGAATGGGGTGATGTCTTTAAATGGATTGATCCTGATGTTGCATTAAATGATACTCCTGTGCAAATTATATCAAGAAGAATCCTTTCAAAAATAATTACAAAGAGGTTACAGGACAAGGTTTGGTGTCATGATGCTTGTCGAGATGCTTTTAATTGTAAGCAAGCTGCTTATCATCAGTGGTCTAGAAACAAAATACTTGTTAATTGTCTGAATTATTTACATATCTGTGATAACTTAACTGGCATCACTACACCACATAAATGGTGGTCCACTTTAAAATCTTTGATTTATGGAGAAGACTCACCTCTTCCACCTCTTCATAATGAGAATAATGTTCCTATGTATACCCCGATAGAGAAAGCTGATCTTCTCTCATCTTTCTTTCAAAGGAAGCAATGTCACCGGAATCTTGAACTCCCTCCAAATTGCTTTCCCACTCCAACTTTGTCTAAGTCTGCCTTTAGATCATCAGAACTAAAACGCTATATGTTAGACTTGGATGCTCATGGTGGTACGGATCCTACTGGCATATTTTCTTTATTTGTCATGAACAATGCTGCAATATTGGCCCTTAAACTGGCAATCCTATTTAGACATCTTATTCGTCGCGGTAAATTCCCGCTTTGTTGGATATTTGCCAATGTAACCACTATCCCTAAAGAACCCTCAGCTTTGCATTTACCATCTGAATATAAGAATATCTCAATAACTCCTATTATATCCAAGATTTTTGAGAAATTATTGGCTAGACGTCTTAATAAGTTCATTATAAAGGAATCTTTACTACCTTCTACTCAATTTGGACTTAGAAAGGGTGTAAGAACCTGCGATGCCTTGTCTTATCTGGTCCACCAGTTGCAGATTTAATCATAAAGCTTTGTTATATAAATTTAAATTAATGGTCATAGGTGGCCATTTTTATTCTATTTAAAATGAATTTTTATCTAATCGCAAGCAATGCGTGGTTGCTGATGGGAAATGTAGTTCTATGGTTCATGTGGTCTCTGGTGTTTCGCAAGGTAGTGTCCTTGGACCTATTTTATTTACTTTATATACTGCTGATATGTGGCAGAACTTAGAGAATAACATGATGGCATCTGCTGACAATGCATCATTGTATTCATTTATTCCATCACCAAGACATCGAGTTGAGGTGGCAAATTCTATAAATACAGATTTGGTAAAAATCTCTAGTTGGTGTACTCGTTGAGGCATGGTTTTAAATGCTGGTAAATCACACTCAATTATTATTAGTTGCAGTAGAACTACAAATCCAAATCATCTGCCTTTATTGCTTGATAGTATTTGTCTGGATTCTTCTAATAATATTAAGTTGCTTCGTATTGTTTTAGACAGCAAGCTTACTTTTGAAATTCATCTTCGTTCAGTTTATTCCTCCATTGCTCAGAAGACTGGTTTACTTAGAAAATGCAGAAACACTTTTATTTTGCCTAAATTTGAATATAGTTCTACTGTTTGGATTGCCATCTTAGATTGCTCAATAGCGTAATCAATAATATTAAATTTCTGTTACCCAATCTAAATATTGACCTACAGAAACGTAGAGTGTTCAGGTCATTATTTTTTTATTTAAGATTTGAAATAATAATGAAAATCCACTCCATCCTGCTCTGCCTGAGCCTTTTACAGTAGCTCGATTCACACTTCACTCTAATAACATTATTAATAGGAACAGCAAAGCGTTTTCTGTTTTTAGATGTAATACAACTCAATTTACTTCGCTGTTTCATTCCTAATATTTGTAAGGAATGGAATGAGCTGCCAGAAGAATGTGTATCAGCATCTGATATTACGTCGTTTAAATCTAAAGTAAATAAATTTATTGCTTAGTCAATGACTTTGTTTTTAAATATTTTTAATATGGCTTTAGCTTTTTTTTACATATTTTCTTTTAATATGGTTTCTTTTTTCTTTTTTTCTCTTTTTTCTTTTCTTTTCTTGCAGTATGTTTCCCTATGAGAACAGCATTGGTCTGGTAGGCTTCTCCTTTCATTGGAAACTTCTGTAATTGTATAATAATAATAATATGTTATTTCCAAATAAAATAAGCAAAATGGGGAACGACCGACATAGTGAGATTTACAGTAGAGTCGCCTGTGACTAAAACTATCGAAACTTCAATTTTTTGAGAGTATTTAGTAAAACAAAATTTAAATTATTTTGCTAATTTATCATCTCTTTTTCAAAATACTAATACATTCTTGTATGTATACCATATGACCTATCTCTCTAGAGAGTCCAGGAACAGTCAAATAAAATCGCCGAGCTCCATTTCCCCTTGTATCTATTTTCAATCTTAACCATGTTTTAGTGCAATATTTCTTCATGTTCATCGCAGACTTCTGCTGTATTCCCTGGAAAGAAAGACAGATGCGACTGACGGAAATAAAATTTTAGGGACATATTGCAGCCTAAATTCTTATAAAAATTAATAATCATTTATTGCGCCATTGCAGCCCATTGCAAACGACCTTAAGACTTTGCCACGCCACCAATACTAAATCATTCATAGTAGTTTCAAATTTATTGTTTACCAATGCGTTAACGGCCGATAAGGTTGCATTCATTTACTGTCGCTTCACTTTGCTTTGTAAATTTTCCTTTGTGATATGCGAAAGATGATCGATCATGCTTCAAGGCTTTGACAAATTGTTTCATGAGTCTTAATTTTATAAGTAGAGGGGCAAAATTATTTTTTCCGCATTAACTAGAGGTTCACTAATGATGTTATGTAAGCTAACGATTGACTCATTCCGAGATGGTCATTGAGAACATGTGCAAGATTTCGCTCGAGCACGATTCTCCCATTTTGATAAAAACCATAAACTTACTATAACACGATTGGGGACCATTTAGTATTGTTACTATTTTAAGCCTATAAAAGCTATATTTTCATGTTTCCTATAAAAACAAACAGAAAAAGCGACGGGAATTGATGGAATAATATTCCCGGTGTGCAAAAGAGCAGCTTTTTTTGCTATAAAGCGAAGCATCGATGAAAAGTCTCACCTGGCTGGGACCATCATTAAAGTCCATCATTTCAAACAGTTGTGGAATTCCACTGCAAAAGCACAAAATGGTTGACAAAAAAATGGATCTTGTAAATCGTCATAATTATTTCGAAAAATTGATATGTGAACATCGTTAGCTCTCTAAAGTTTATCCATGACACTAAGAGCTAACTCTGTTGTTTTCTAAAATCTAGGCCACTAACCAAATCATCTAGCTCAGGTTGTGCTATGAAATTTGGAGAGGAATCCGTCTATGGTGGCTCATGTAGGCCATGCTATGCTTGTTCCTCTGCAGCATCTTCTGAATCAGAAAGTAATATGATATTTCGTATGGTGGTTTTGGTATTGGTATTTCGGATGAGTGAGGTACTGGACGGATGGCAGGGCGAGAGAGACACTTGGTATTTTTACTTGGAATTAAAGAAAAATATGTGTGTAAATTATATATTGCTTATATTCAATTGATGAAAATTTCAATAACTAATTGTTGTAAATCTAAATTATTCAGATTACCTAAAGCATAAAATACTTACTTTGAATCTGCACTAATCAGAAATAACAGTCAGTGATATGATCTTGTGGTTCACGCCATACATCGCCACTCAAAATTTCTTGATTCTACTAGCTAATTCTTTATCATTTGACACTATTGAGCACATTGTTCTTCTCTACTACCTCCGGCGGGTTTGTTGTAATATTCTTATAGGGTCGTTTCTTAGTCCGCTTCTGTTTTACATCAGTCTTCTTCCCCTTGTATTCTTATTTGTCTTCACTGTCTACCATTACATTTATATGCTAATGAAAGGCAAATATATGCAGCTCTCAATTCTTCCTATCCTTCTTTGCTGAGACTCTTACAAACCTACTCTGCGCTTCTAGTAAATTTACTGAATGCTTCTCAGAAAACTTTCCGGTATTCATCTATGGCAAAACATAGATATTTCTGGTGGGTACTATTGCGGAGATGTGAGCTGAAAAACTATTGCTCCCATAACCTTGGCACCTCCAATGCCTCCTTTCGACATAAAATAAAAAAAATATGTGCGTCATCTTTGATAGTCATCTCTCAAAACTCCTGTATCTAACTTCGGTAAACCCTTTCTCCCCTCTTTCTTCGAAATCTCAGTCACATCCTTTACCACTTTGATGATAAAAGCTTTGATAATATCATTTCTGCCTTCATCACCTTCATGTTTGACTACCTCAACACTAGTTTATCTGGATCTTAGGCTTCCGCTCTTCTATCTTTCCCAATTTGTTTGAAATTTGGCAGCCATCTTTTTTTCTTCGCAGGGAACGTTTCTCTCGTGCAACTCTCTTGCTTCATGCTCTCCATTTACCGCCTATTCAATACAGAAAAACTTTTAAGGTCCTTAAACATAAGACCATAAAGCCGCGCCTCCCTTCCACCTGTCTTCCTCGCTTACCATATATCAGCCTATGAGATCCTTTCACTCTCCGTTCCCTCCTAAATGTTCCTCGTAGTCCTGTTTGCTGCAAGGTGATCATGAGCTCTTGATATTTATCCCAGTACGTTCTAGCTCCTCTCCTGCTGACTTCAAATCTGACTTCTGTAAAGTGTCGAGGGACGAAGGTGTGTGACCAAAAAGTCTCTAAAGGTACACGATATTGTACGCCAGGCAGCCACTATCGGCGCTATGCTCGGGTACAATTGAATTGGGGAAAGGTAAGTAACTTCTACTTAGAGTGTGATATTATTAGGTTGGCTCTTTAAATGGCAATACGTTTGCCTGGTTCGTCTCAAGGGTTGTTCTAAAGATAAACACCTCTACAAAAAATAAACTTTAATACAAATAATAAGAACAAGGGCTCATATAAATATGGAAATCTAAATAATAATTAGTACGACAAAAGAATATTATGACAGGCAAAAATTAAGGAAACTAGGTCCGGAAAAATATATAAGTGATCCAATAAGTTGGATTGAATGAAAGATTTAGCAAATCTATTGGCGTTACACCAGATGGGGAATTCTTCTTAGGACTGGGAACTAAGAGGTGGAACTTAAGAGGAAAGGAATCCTGGTTACTTCTGGAGGATGAACTGGGGAGGTGGAATACTAATGGCCAGGTCTTCGTCGATGGGGTCTCGATGCAAAGGCGTCCAGAGAGATACCGAAGAAAATTGTGCTAACATGGGCTCCAAGGAGAAGTAATCACGAAATCGAGATTCGTCTGCCAGACGCAAGATGTCTCAATCAATGAAGTGAACTGAGAGTAACCCTGGACAATCTTCCGGGGCGTAAACGGGTTTCCGGAATCTTCCTCTGATCAGGGCGGATTACGCGAAGACGATCTGCTGACGAGATCACAAGGGTGAGGGGACCACTTCACAAGGGACATATACTAGGTTCTGGATGGCAACAAGCTCGGGTTCTATCTATCTGCTGATGATTTGCAGATATCACATAAAATAGGAGAAAAGCCATGGTCGACAGAGGGCTGCGGCAGCGAGGGCGGCCCAATGGGATATCGGACTCGGCTTAAGCAAACATGAACCTTGATAATTTTGGGCATCAACGAGGATAACAGGAAATAAGAGAGATTCTCTTCTACACCAAGAGGGAGAAGATGGACATAGCTGCCACCTAGGAGAGGGACAGCGCTATCAAGAAGGTGATAAATCGCCCTAAATTATACAAAGCTGCGCTGGTCTGTCTCGTCCAGAAAAATTCTGTGTGATAATGGCGTATTGAATTTCATGCTCCAACATAAAGCTTTTACTTAGTTTATGTGCGCTTGGTCATACAAAAAGAATCTCCAGTATTATTAATGTGTTAGCAAAGAAATGAATTCGTAAAAGACCATTACCTCACCACAGAACCTGATCAGTTGGAGCTGCCATAGTATGTAAGATGTCCTTAGAGGTACTTTTCCTCTCACACATGTCCTTATTATAATAATTCGTTCATCGAGGTTGGTTTGTGAAAACTGAGAAAGACCGAGTAGCTAGAGGTAGCAGAGTTAATTTGCCACTCACGAGAATCAGTCCTAACACCTTTCACGAAGTTAAGTCACATCGGCTGTAGTTAATCTCCAGACGGAGTTATGATTCAGGTTGTTCCAATTTTTGGCCTTAACGATTCTATTTTTAGACCCAAAGTTACTCTCCGCAGTAAGAAACGCCTGAATAATGGGTTAAATGGGTCAAGTTCACGATAAATGCACCAAAACCTCTTTTCCCAACACCAGAACATATTACGGAGTTTTACTCTCTATGGATGGAGATTAATTCCATTCCTGACTGACACTAAACTTAATTTGTATGTCGATATAAGTATTAAGATTCACGAGGTATAATATTACACAATATACCAGAAAATTATACCTACTTTTTCGTTATATTAGATAGCACCATGTTTACAAGATTAAGACGAAAATGTGAGAAACACTTTCTTTCGTTAGGTGAGTTTAATCATGTAAAACACAAGGCGGGGTAAAATGAATGTGAAGTCCACCTCTCGTCTTCATAGGCAATACCTAAGAGATACGGGGAAAGTAGAAAGGCGAATGCTTTCTGTAGAGGAATAATAAGAAATTAGTATATATATATATATATATATATATATATATATATATATATATATATATATATTTATATAGTCTAAGGAAATAATAACTAAAGACATCTGGGTTTAGCTGTGCCCCTTCGATGTTCTCCGGTAACATAGGAGAACGGGCAAAAGCGTAAGTGATACGAGACTGATTCCTGACCTCAGCTCAAAAGGCAGGCACTTCGAGGGTGTACTTATAAACAACCCAGTCAAAAGTGCAAACTGCCGATCTCGTATTACCCCCTCTCCGAGCCCACCAGACGCAAAAGGGTGGCAGACCAACCCGAGGTCCCACCTTGCGAGCCCCCCCCCCCATCCACCTCCCTACCCACCTCAGCGGGAGTAAGTTAAGTATATAACCTGAGGACCCGTGTAAACGAGGCTTTTTGTTCGTTCCCACTGGAGAGACAAGAAAGTCACCGGTTGACAGAAGATTTTTCGAGTTCGACAAGAAGACTCAAAAATCACCGGTACAAAGATATTGCAAGTTAAGGAGAATTTGCAGTCCTTGTACAATACCAGATTGTACCAAGGAAGCTCGGTGCCGTTCGAGCCCCAAGATTAGTGAGTATCAACCGACCCAGATTGAGGACTCCAAATCTGATTCTATCTGAGTTTGACAACTCCAAACTAGATAGATTTCTCATCCAACATCGGAATTATATAAGCGAGACACAAATCGCTAGGAAAGATATAATCATATCCCAAGATTAGAAACCGTTTCAAGGTCATAAACGTACGAGAACCCACCCTCCTCATCGGCGTCTTTGTTTTGATTCTCTTACGCCAACTCGAAATTCCTCGTGACGTCACCCGTCAACTCGCCTGGCAGGTCAACGAGCGCCATCTAGCGATCAAAAACCCCGAAGATATTCTTACGGAAAACTGGTATTAATCTCCATTACCTTATGTAAGTAAAGAACAATCTTGTTATTTATGTCCCCGTGCTTAAAAATTAGTTTATTGGATGTCTGACTAAGGACAAAACTATTAACTTAAAAATTGTTCCTCCCGTAAATATTTATCCCGAGAGCTAGCTAGCCCTGTAATCCCATTTTCTTTTTTATACGTGTGTTAGATATTTGTGTTTTAATGTTAATTAGTGAGGTGGGTTATGTTGATTAAAGTCTATTTTTTTCTTTAGTAAATGCACTGTTTTAATTATCCCCGAACGAGTTGAAGTGGCAATATTTGATAAAGCTAAGAAAGAAACCCAGTTTATTCATTCAATAGAATAAAAATCAAGTTTAGCACTCTTAGAGCCCGATCCTCAAGCGATCACCGAGGCACGAACTTACGCCTCCATTTAAAGTTATTTGGTTTATTAAAAGTTAATAAAACAAATAAATATATATTAGCTCGGCATTCTACGACACTTTCGAGTAAAGACTTTATTCCGACGTTTCGCATACCAAGATTTTACAGGGGATGAGTTGAGGTAAAAGAAGAAGGGAATAGGGAAAGGGAGACAGAAATATGGGAGCTAGTGAGGAGACGAATTATGGTTTTGTTTGAAAATGGAAGAAGTTATGCTACAATAGTTTGACAGGTGACTGGTTGATCTAGTCTTGGATTAGCCTTCGTTGTGTGTGTTTCTAGTTAGTTCTTGTTGACGGTTAAGAAATGTTGTTTTCTTATTTTTGTATATATTAATTTGTTATTTTTTTCTTTTATTTGGAAATTGTAATTTAGTGCGTGTGTTGAGTCTTTAAGTTGGTAGTTGCAGAGGTAAAACGGTTGACGCTTATCATTTATTTATTTATTTGAATGCTTATTAATTTATTCATTATTTGTTTTTTTTGTTTATTTATTTTATTTAGATATATATTTATTTTTTTGCATAACATCAGTAGATCTTGGTTTAATCTGTATGCTCTTTCCTTCTACTTTTAGGCGTTATGCCGTTATCCCTGCTTTCTTTTGTTTTTTTTGAAGTCAAAATTGGTATCTCCTTCTGCATGAGAAGTTTTCTTCCTTAAGAGTATATTAATAGGTTCGTGCAGTTTTAGTATTGTATTCTTCTCTCTCCATCGGGTGTTAATTTGTTACAAGAACTTTTTCTGGATCATTTGAATTTGCTTTTATCTCGTTTTGGAGAGCGGGTGTGTTGTCATTGGAGGATAAGCCAGCATTGACTTGACCACTGCTTGATAAACTCTTTTTTTTTTCTTCTTCTTATCTTGGAGATAGTTATCATCCTCCCGAGTCAACCCATTCCTTGTGCTGTTCTCGTTATTCTTTCCCTTATGTGGTCTTTGTTGTACTGATTCCTAGTCTCAGTTTATTTATTGACGTAGCGTACTCATATCGTCTTTCTATGCCCCAAATTTAGGTTTTATTTCACGTCAGGATTGGAATTAATCTTCAAAGTTTGGCAGTTGGTTTTAAATCTTTATTTCACTTAGAGTTCAGGTTTTCGATTTCTTCAGCTCGTGTCTTTGCTTATAGGTCTACGGCTTTAAATGGAATCACCACTAATTGAGTGATCTCATCTGCAAGCTATATGTTGAGGCACCTTTGTGTTTTGGATTTCAAGTTATCAGTTTCTCCACAAGTTAAAGCAAAGAACCGTTCGATAAGAGAAAGTGCTATTCAGTCAATCATGTGAGCAATCCACCAGAGCGAAAACAAAACTCTATGCTTGCCCATATACTAATTTATATGCCCTCTTTGTCCTATTACACAAAACTTAATACGAAGACAACTCAAGTCCCCCGTATTTATCTCTGAGAATCCAACGCACGCAGTTATTTATTCACCTTCAAAGAGCGACCCAACAGAAAGGCAGGAATCTGGCAATCTTTTACGTCCAGCATCTTCCCAATTCCATTTCACTTCCCAATGGATTCAGCAACTAAAATTCAACCCATTTATTATTCGATAGCTCATTTGTTTTTCAATGAAATCTATTTGTCTAAAGACGGTAAGCTATGGAATACCTATCCATCACATTTACCATAATTGAACATTTTTGAAAAAAAGTGTTTGGGAGCGACGGAACGAAAATATAATTATTTGTTATTAATTATTGACATGTTTGCTGGAAAATTAATGAGGGATTTCTCAAGAAAAACACCATACCTTCTAACTATTATTATATTGATAGCCATTTTAATTCCTATTTTTCATTTTAATTATTTTTTAATTCTTATTATTTTTTAATTACTACTTTAATATCTATTTTTGTTATTAGTTTAGTCTCTATTTAAATTACACAGGGAACAATTTTAATCACATTTTTTGGTGACTTAGATTTATCTACAAATTATAATTCGTTTTTTACTCATGCTGATTTCAAATGTATAATTAAGTTTCACCTACATTCTTTAGTTAGTCTGTAATTTCTATTTTCTCGTTTCCCCGAAAACTGCCCTCCGGACGTACAGAGAGGGTGCTTGTATAAAGCAAATACTTCAGAGTACATAGTAGTAAGATAGTAATAAGTGTTATTGTGCAAAATACTGACATTATTGTTTATTTTTTCAGGTCTCATGCTAGAGTGATGGCTTCGTCAAGAGGAAGTTGCGTTAATGATCCAAACACCTTCTGGTACATATGTGGCTGTTACATGCTAGTTCGTCAAAGGCGCAATATATCAAACTTTGTGATCCGTACTTATAGGGCATATTTTGATGTTCCTCTTGGCGATCAAGATAAGAAGTGGGCCCCACATGCTGTCTGTCATAGTTGTGTGGAAAATCTTCGTGAGTGGATGAAAGGAAAGAGAAATGGTCTTCCTTTTGGAATCCACATGGTGTGGCGAAAGCCAAAGGATCATGTATTAGACTGTTATTTCTGTCTGGTGAATACTAAAGGGATTGGTAAGAAAAATCGGCACAAGATCGACTACCCCAACATTCCTTCGGCGATCCGGCCAGTACCTCATTTTGAGTCTTTACCAGTTCCGATTTTCAGTGGATATGCTTCCTCCGAAGATGAAAATGATGTACCTGATATGGACGTGCACGGAATGGATTCAGAGGCAGCAGATTCATCATCAGATGCTGAACAGTCATTAGCTACTCACTGTTTTAATCAAGAGGATTTGAATGAGTTGATACGTGATTTGGCGCTCTCCAAGAAAGCTGCAAAACTTTTATTGTCCAGGTTGAGTGAAAAACATATGCTTGACAGGTCAGTATGGGTATCATATTACCGAATAAGGAAGAGTACATTTGTTAAGTATTTCTCTGAGGACAAACCATTTGTATACTGCCACGATATTTCTGGTCGGTTTACTGAGTTGAGACTTGGCACCTATAGCCCTGCTGAGTCAAGACTGTTTTTGGATAGCTCCAGGCGTAGCCTCAAGTATGTCCTTTTGCATAATGGCAATGGCTTTGGTGCAGTTTCTCTCGGTCACTAGGTCTATCTGGGAGAAACTCACGATGACATAACAATGGTCATGGATTTACTTAAGTACCACGAAAACAATTGGATCACATCTGTATACCTTAAGATGGTCAACTTCCTCTTTGGCTAGCAGAAGGGATATACAAAGTTTCCATGCTATATCTGTATGTGGGACAGTCGAGCCCGTGAAAAACACTAGTCCCAAAAAGATTGGCCAGTTCGGGAAATTTTGGAAACTAGTCCCAAAATGATTGGCCAGTTCGGGAAACTGGGGTTGATGAAGCAGTATGTCAAGGCGTTGAGCCGTGACAATGATTGTTTTCAGTACATAGTATCAGCGTGTCCTGCTCTGCCATACGAAAAATAAAAGCAAGAGTATTTGATGGTCCCCAAATCCGAAGACTTCTGAGTGATTCTAGATTCGTGAACACCATGAATGAAAAAAAGAAGGCAGCCTGGCTCTCATTTTCTGTCGTTGTTCGTAACTTCTTGGAAAACAAAAAAGCGCGTAATTACGAGGATATGTTTACTAATATGCTTTTAGAATATCGTGATCTGGGATGCAACATGAGTGTGAAAGCTGCATTTCCTGAATAGTCACCTCGACCGATTCCCAGAGAATCTGGAAGCAGTGAGCAACGAACAAGGGGAACGCTTCTATCAGGATTTCGTGACGATGGAAGAGCGCTACCAAGGTCACTGGGCTAGATACATGATGGCAGATTACTGTTGGACGATTAGAAGAGATCAGCCAGAGAAGACTTACAAGAGAAAGAGTTACGAAAGCAAATTTTTGCCCGATTGAAATCAAGAAGATGTCCTCCAGCCTGATGTACGGTCATTAATAAATTAGCATCTATTTGATTACAAAATTTGTAATCCTAATGTGTAATTCTAGTTTCTTCCTATATTAAATAAAATGTTTGTGCAAAAAAAACCTGTTTTACTATAAATAACGCAAAAGGATGATTCAAAATTACTTCAGGGCATGATGATAGGCGATAAAAGGAAAATTATTGTATAATATTAGTTATTGATATTACGAAAAATCTGTAGCATTTAGAGAAAATCTGATTTCAGATTTGAATTCTGTATGCTCGAATTTGGTAGGAAAATGTACTTTTGTCAATTCACCAAATACATTGTTCCCCAGTGTTATTATTAAATTACCATTTAAATAATATTTTAATTATTATTACAATTTCTATTTAAATTTTATTTTAATTAAGATTTTAATTCCAATTTTAATTACATCCTTAATTCCAAATTCAATATTTAGTTTATTTCCTATTTGAATAACTATTTTCATTTGTATCTTTATGATTATTATAATTACTATTTTTCCTTCATCAATTTATTTCTCATGTTCAATAAATAGGTTCTTACGGGTTCATTAATACTTTAGGTTGGCTCTTCGTATTACCTTCAGAATGAATAACGCCCTTTACTCTCTCCCCCAAATGAATGAAATTATTAATCGAATAATCAACTTGAAACCCTACACCAAATAATTTCCAAAATATCACCTCATTCAACGTGATCTTGATAATGAGTGTGAGATTAATAAAAAAACAAGAAAGAGAAGACTGAAGAGTAGCGTAACTCTACTGATTTTGCAAGAAGGATGAAGAATTGGGATACGAAGGGGTATTATAAGAGGCAAGCTCTAGACTCGGGGTTGGCAACGTTGTTCCACAAAGAGGCTGTGAGAGGACGCCGGCCACATCTATCTACAGCTAGACCATCATCTCTCGTCAGCCGCTGTGTCGCATAAAGAAAATAGGAGTTATCGTACTTATGAAATAATAAAACTAACAAATAATTAATAATTGAACTAATATTTTTTATTTGTTTTGTTTATAATTTGTAAAGTATACATGGAAATATTCTGTCTTGTAACATCGCTGATAGAATATTGATCTTAAGAACTGAGGCCCTAGATGATTTTTGGAGAATTAATCTTTTCGAAAAAAGATAATCGAAAGTGAGAACTTTAAAAACTGCTAAAGGTAATTCAAAGGGCGACTCGATACAGTTCCATTTTGAAGTTTAAAATACGTGAATTCTCCGAGTAGTCGCAAAATATCATTGTCTCTACTTCTAAGAGTTCAATGAGCACCCCTCCCCCCCCGCATTGGTATCACTGTTGATTTATAATCACCAGGTAACTGAACCTCAACTGAGGGGTAAATGCTTCCATGACACTCTATCTGTGATTGTCTCAGCTTTCCGCACCCGGCACGCAGGCGTGCAGTTTGTGCAATCAATTTGTGGTTAGAGAATCCATTCTTCCATAGCCTGACCATTATTTTTTTTTCTATTGGTTTGCTAATGTAGTTGTCGTTTATAACTCCCTGGGGGCAGATGGCATCTCTGCTTCCTCTGACAGCAGGGCAGATTAAGGGAGGAAGCTTTGGCGCTACAACGTGTGTTCTGGGCCACGCCAACAGTGCCGCAATTAGGGCGGGCCACGTCTTTTGTGAGGCTGTCCTGAGGATCCAGGTTAGAGTAGAGAGGGAGGGGGGGGGGGCGTGCTGTGGGAATTTTAGAGCACCCTTTTGTGCTACCGGAATATATCCAAGTAGGATGGCAACACTCCAGCAAACAGGTGAAGTGATCGAGTCATATCCAATTGGGTATGAGGGACCACTTTAAAACTCTTTCTTCGTGCCCGAAAGGGTGGCTAGAGTTGAGAAAAAACACAGTCTTGCCTCCTTCCTGGGTTTGCTAATTCGTTAATGGGTTAATTTTGTAGGTGGGGGTTTGGTTTCTTTGAAAATGGTCTTCGATGTTGAACCACTTCCATTTATTCAATTGAAAAAGAAAAATGTTGGTTTGTGGGGCTAAAAGGAAGAGTTTTGAGGATTATTGACACCACATACTAGAAACTACTTCGATGTTGTAGTTCGCTATCATTTTGGTATCAGTCTTGTACCCATTCGAACCGTGTGGTATCATCTATGGTTTAACGTGATTCCTGAACCAAGGGTTTCAATAACACATAACAACCAGCTCAAACTATATAATACTAATAATAAAATTAATTTTGATTAGATTCCTTCTTCCTTTGCAGGTAAGCAGATTGTTTGGATATACATATGCTGGTTACCTAGGCTACCTTCTGATAAGGTCTAGAAGCTCCTTTAGTCTTGTTCACGTGGTAAGTACCACTACTAAGAGATAAGGCAACTACTAGTGGTTTATTGAGTAGTAAATGCTGAAAGTATTTCGCGTGACCGATCAGTTGAGCTCTGAACAAGAGAGAGAGAGAGAGAGAGAGAGAGAGAGAGAGAGAGAAGGAGAGAGAGAGAGAGAGAGAGAGAGAGAAAGAGAGAGAGAGAGAGAGAGAGAGAGAGAGAGAGAGAGAGAGAGAGAGAGAGAGAGAGAGAGAGAATGGTAACATCTCGAACGCTTGGCAGATAATAAACTCGAGTGAGGAGGGGTAAAGCGACACCATGGCACGCTTAAGTTACCTACTAGTCATTTGTATCAGTGAGATCTAGTGCAGAGTCTGATTCGTCTTGTTAAATGCTAAATAACAATACCACTGTATTTTTTAGTGTTACCCCCTTAAATCACCACTAAATAGTGTTAACCTGGAAGCCCCAATTTCTGACAGCCGATCTTTTTATACTTCTACCCAATAATATTTCCTTATAGAGAATTAATGGTAAATAACAATGTTCTTTATTCGTTTATGTTTATATTCAATGTTTCTATTAGAGTGTGGAAGTGATTTCATCCCCTCATAACGCTAAAGTCGTTCATTTCTTTCCTCTAAGCAGCAATGGAAATTTACGTCTCAAAATATGAGGTCGATGTTGTGGCTCGGCTCATGATTTAGTTAATTATGTGGGTCAAATTATATTTAATATCTAAATATATTTTGAGTTTTATTTCTAGTGTTTTTTAGTATTGTTCGGAGAGGCTTTGGTTGTATCAGCTTAGGAAGTAATTTGTTTATTAACAATCCCCCTATTTTTTTTTAATTTTACACAAAAAAACTATAAATTGGAGTTCGAAATTTTCAGGTATTAGATTGAGGTATAAGTTTTAATGATCGTCACACAAATACTTCTTTCCCACCAAAATGAATAATGTATTATAAATGAAGGCGTACATTTTATAATTCTCATGTCTTTTTTGGGGTAAAAATACTTCTGTTGTGTAAAATATTGCTGGCAACCACGCTCTTTTATTTCATGTTACTTCTTTTTTTCACATTACACCGAACTTTCATTTGGTCTGCATTTTGAAATTCCCTCTTTTGCGTTTCATTACGGCAGTATTTTGGTGCTGGAATTCCTCCTCTAACGCGGGCGTTATGTTTTCTGTACGGGAAATAAGTCAAGAAAAGACGAGTTTAGAGAAAGTTGTTGGGTAGATCTCACTTCAACAGTTTTATTTATTTATTAAAACAATTCCAGCCCTCGGGATTATAAACGAGTTGGCGTGGGGTAAACTTTCGCACATTGCATCTTTATTCGCCGACGCAATTTTAGATTTTGCATTGCATCAGTGAGCGCATTCAAAGGGAAAACTGTGAGTTCCTACCATACACCAGATTTCCGGTTGGTTTCTTCATAACCTGAATAGATAAGATCCAGGTTTTGCTCTCTTTCTTAATGTTACTCTGGATTTATACAGTTGCCATGCGAAGTTGAAAATGGAAGAAGCTCCTCTGTCGGAGGTAGCTTTTATTTGTCACCAAAATAAAATATTGTTATATATTAGAGGGAAGAAAGAGAAGTAAACAGCAGCTGGCCACAAATTGAGATATAATTTTCTAATTTATAATGCAAAACTGTTCTCTCTCTCTCTCTCTCTCTCTCTGACTGTCTTATTCTAAATTATTTTGCAAAGAGCTTTTAATATCCATCTACGTATGTAGGGTTGAGGTAACTTTTTATTGGTTTCCTTTACCCCAATTGATTTTCACGGATTGTATTCTTTTTCATCCATTTCCTTATTCCTAGATTAATTTTCTAATCTAAAGTTTGCGACTTATTTCCATTATTATCCTCAACTGATATCTTTTAGAGCTCTTGGTAGCCGAGTAGATACGGCGTTGGTCCCCTAACGCCGCGCTACTGGGTTCAATCCCCACATGAGCGGACACAAACGTCAGCGCACGGAGAGATCTGGCTACAAATTGGAAGACGCGCTGTGCCCCACCACCTGTACTTGGGTGGGTAGATATTACACTTCTCATCCCACAGATAGCCAACTACAACACTGCTTTCTTTCCTCTCCCGTATTCGCAGCACAACACACACACTCTCTGTTCCAAGGAATCCTGCCGATGGATATCTATATCGACATACCTCTGACGCGGATCAGATCCCCCTCCCCTGGGGCGATGAAGATTCCATCTGAACGCTGTTTGTTGCTTAAAACATAATACTTTCTAAGAGGATCGGGTCCTGGTGCACTCGAGCTCACCAGCGATTGTCATACTGTCCTTTATGTCTAATTCATTATCCGGTCGGTATCCTCTTTAAAAAGTCAGGTTTTCGAACTACTATTACTACTACTACCTCTACTACTACTACTACTACTACTACTACTACTACTACTAATGCTGATTTTATTTCTTGTTTACTAAATCCCGTTTTCAAATTCTTCCAATTTTCCTTTGCTGGTTTCTAATACATTTTTAACTTTAAAATTGAGCTGTTGACAGATCTCAAAATAAGATGATTCGATTCACTTCGTAGAAAATGGCTTCTTTAAAATCATTCTCCTTCGAATAAGAATAAATTATTTGACACAAAATCCAGATGAAATTTTAATTACATTTGAGAAAGATTTATTAGGAAAGTAGGTTTTGATAGGTAAATTGCATAGGAAATATGCCTTTCCCGGGTTAAAAAAGTCCTGTTGCAAATAAATATAGATGATAAATGCTTAAAATTATAATATCGTGACACAAAAATATCATTACTTAAAGAATATTATTATTATTTTCACCTGGGACGCCCGACAGTTTATGGGCATGCATCAATGACCGTTAGTTATAAGCGAACAAACGAGTAGCCACAGGAACGGATCGAGCGTCTTGCGTTATGAGCGAACAAACGTTTTGGCAGCAGGAACGGATCGAGCGTCTTTCGTTATGAGCGAACAAACGTTGTGGCCGCAGGAAAGGATCTAATGTCTTTCGTTAGGAGTATGAGCAAACAAACGTCGTGAAAGCAGGAATGGATCAAGCGTCTGTCATTATGAGCGAACAAACGTTGTGGCCGAAGACACGGATCGAGTGTCTTTCGATATGAGCAAACAAAAGTTGTTAACGCAAGAACGGATCGAGTGTCTTTCGTTTTGAGCAAACAAACGTTGTGGCCGCAGGAATAGATCGAGCGCCTTTCGTTATGCGCAAAGAAACGTTGTGGCCGCAGGAAGGATCAAGCGTTTTTCCTTATGAGCGAACAAACTTTGTGGCCGCAGGAACATATCGAGCATTTTTTGGCATAGGTGAATAAACGTTGTGGCTGCAGGAAGGGATCGAGCGTTTATGGTTATGAGCGAACAAATGTTGTGGCCGCAAGAACGGATCGAGTGTCTTTCGTCAGGAGCAACAAACGTTATGGCCGAAGGAACGGATTGAATATCTTTCGATATGAGCGAACAAACGTTGTGGCCGCAAGAACGGATCAAGCGTCTCTCGTTATGAGAGAACAAACGTTGCAGCCGCAGAAACGGATCGAGCGTCTATCGTTATTAGTGACTAAAAATTCTGGCCGCAGGAACGCATCGAACGTCTTTCGTTATGGGCAATTAAATGTTATGGCCGCAGAAATGGATCGAGCGTCTTTCGATATGAGCGAAAAAACGTTCTGACCGAAAGAAAGGATCTAACGCCTTTAGTTATGAACGCAAAACGTTGTGGCTACAGGAACGGATCAAGCGTCTCTCGTTATGAGCGACCAAACGTTGTGGCCGCAGGGACGGATCGAGGGTATTTCGTTATGAGCAAACTAACATTGTGGCGGCAAGAACGGATCGCCTGTCTTTAGATATGTGCGAAAAAACATTGCGGCTGTATGAACGGATCGAGCCTCTTTCGTTATGAGCGATCAGACGATGTGTCCGCAGAAACGGATCGAGCATCTTTTGTTACTAGCGAACAAATGTTGTGGCCGCAGGAACGGATCAAGCGTCTTTCGTTATGAGCGAACAAACGTTGTAGCCGCAAGAACGGATCAAACGTCTTTGTTTAGGAGCGAACAAACGTTGTCACCGAAGGAACGGATCGAGCGTCTTTGGTTTTGAGCGAACAAACGTTGTGGCCGTAAGAACGGATCGAGCTTCTTTCGTTATTAGCGAACAACGTTGTGGCCGTAGGAACGGAACGAGCATCCTTCGTTATGAGCGCACAAATATTGTGGCCGCATGAACGGATCGAGGGTCTTTCGTTTTGAGCAAACAAACGTTGTAGCTGCACGAACGGATCGAGGGTGTTGCGTTATAGGCGAACAAAGGTTGTGTCCCCAGGAACGGATTGAGGCCTTTCGTTATGATAAAACAAACGTGGTAGCAACAGAAACGGATCAAGCATCCTTTATTATGAGCGAACAAAGGTTGTTGCCGAGCAAAGTATCGAGCGTCTTTGGTTATGAGCGAACAAACTTTGTGGCCACAGGAACGGATCGAGCGTCTTTCGCTTTGAGCGAACAAACCTTATGGACGCAGCAACGGATTGAGAGTCTTTCGTTATGGGCAGGAGCGAATAAACTTTGTGACCGCATGAATGGATCGAGTGTCTTCGTTATGAACAAACAAACGTTGTGGCGGCAGGAACGTATCGAGCGTATTTCGTTATGAGAGAACAAACATTGTGGCCGCAGGAACGGATCGAGCGTATTTCGCGTGAGCGAGGAAACGTCTTGGCTGCACAAACGGATCAAGCGTCTTTCGTTATGAGCGTACAAACCTTATGGCCGCAGGAACGGATCGATAGTCTTTCGGTATGAGCGAACAAACCTTGTTGCTGCAGAAACAGATCGACCGTCTTTCGTTATCAGTCATCAAAGTTTGAGGCCGCAGGAACGGATCGAGCGTCTTTCGTTTTAAGCTAACAAACCTTGTGGCCGCAGGAACAGATCGAGCGTCTTTCGTTATTAGAGACTAAAAGTTCTGGCCGCAGGAACGCAGCGACAGTCTTTCGTTATGGGAGAACAAACGTTGTGGCCGCAGAAACGGATCGAGCGTCTTTATTTATGAGCGAACAAATGTTATGGACGAAAGAAAGGATCGAGCGCCTTTAGTTATAGGCGAAAAACGTTATGGCCTTAGGAACGGATCAAGCGTCTCTCTTTATGAGAGAACAAACGTTGTGGCCGAAGGAAGGGATCGAGCGTCTTTCGTTATGAGCGAACAAACTTTTTGATCGCAGGAACAGATCGAGCGTATATCACTATGAGTGAACCAGCGTTGGGGTCGAGGGAACAATTGTCAATAGGTTAAAACTTGTTAAGGGGAGTCTAAAAGCACTCATACGCTTATATCAAAGACTATCTTCATGTATGCATATATTTGTCTAACCCTATACATAATTAATATACGGAGCGATTGAAAGTAACTCCCTATTTTAAAATTCTTATATTTTATTTATATATTGGTATATTCCTCTCAACCTTTTGTGTATGTTCCTTGATATATGTGAATTAAATCTGTCCTTTACTTTTCATATCGATTATTTTGTTTTAAATTTGGAAGCCCTACCAACATGGCTGGACGCCTTACCCTACAGGAGCGTGCCCAGCTAACAGCACGTCATGGCTACAATTCCAGTGTCCGGGAAGTAGTGCAATTTGTTCATGAAATATTTACTCATAGCCCGAAAAGGTTAATTCGACAGGCAGCAATGGAAAGTGAGTTCTCCTTTTAGTGTGTATGAACTGTGCTAAAAAGGAGCTTAAATGGCGTGCTTGGAAGCTGCAGTACTGTTCAGCACTATTGACAATGGCTGAATGCCCACTTCCTTGGAAGATGGATGGATCGTCGTGGTCCGCATGAGTGGCCAACCAGAAGTCCTAACTTAACGCACTGCGACTTTTTTCTTTTGGGTTGATTAAAGGAGTAATTCTACTCTACCAAACCAAAAACTTGGGAAGAACTCCAAGGGCAAATACGAAAATTTATGTCATAAGAATTCCTTGTAAAATTAGTTGATGCGGTTCCCGGGCAGCTTGAGAAGCTGGTGGTGAATGCTGGCGCTTATATCGAATTTTTGATAAAACACCATCCTATACATCTTCTTCTAATATTCATTTCTCGTAAGAATTATATATTAGAAAAAAATACAAGAATTTTAAAATAGAGAGTAACTTTTCAATCACCCGTTGTATATCCAGTTTATCTACTTTGTACAATGATAATTGTGATCGCAAATTCAGAGTCCTTGATTGTCGAATCGATAAAGGGCTCTATTTATCTTATTACTTTAGCGAATCCTTTGGTTCTTTATAATTCCATGTATACACGCATTTACCTTCCAGCACATTCCCGGTCTTTTTTGTAGAATGTGCTCTTATCACTTTCCACTATATTTTCAACAAAAGAGTTCATGGAAATTAATGTGAATTTGTGGCAATTTTGAGATTTTGCTCATAGGCAAATTAAAGTTTTGAAATTTATGCTCTTTTTAATTTTCCTATCTACTCTTTCTCGCTCTTAATTAAGATTTTAAATAACAGTCTATTTGTAAACCCTTGCGTTTCTTTTCTCCATCATATTCTCATTAATAATAAATCTACTAAGTATATTGCATTTATTTCCTAGCCACAGATACTAAAATAAATGGCATTAAAATAAATTCGAGATATTTAAATAAGCTCACCAGAAAAAAAATTAGTCACTTGGCGGGCGTGCGTAAAATAGTTTAAACTTTATGATTAATTTTTTTGTCCGGTGAGCTTATTATGTTCAACAACTAAAGGCAAACCCAATATATTTATCAAAGAACGTTAAACCAAAAATAGTTGCCCAGCAAAAAATGTTTCAGGCCATTATAATAGTTCTGATGTTATTTTATATAGTCAAAATTTTGAAAATACGAAATTTCATACAATTTTATCAGATGACTTATTAGCCAACATAAAATAATTAAATTCATTGCTCCTAAAATTAAATTCAAGGATAAGTATTTTTAGTTCTTTACGTATAAAATACAAGTATGAATAAATATATCACATTAAATAATATTTTTCTTAGAGCCCTACTATTCATGACTGTTTAGAATTTATTTTGCCAAAGAAAATTTCGAGTAAACAATCTTAACCCTTGAATGATGAAAGTACGACCTCTTTGAAAGACAGAAAATTTGCTAGCTCAAGAGATCTACACACAAGTGAGCTACTTTGAAGTCGAAATCTCTCTTTGATATAGAAACATCCACGTTTAATTCGAATTCACGAAGAAACAGACTAATTCTTGACTTCTAAATCATGTAAGATCAAAAGGTATATAAATAGCTCGTACTTAACTTTTCATATATTCATGATGGAGAAAAAGGCTGAAACAAAGTGAAGTTTAAGGCAATTTCTTTATTCACATTGGTTTGAGCTCGCTATCAATAAACACGTTGTAACAACGGATAAAGCAAATATTCAAGGAATTCGGAAGAAAGAGACTGAATGCATGCTAAGATTTCAACAGCAGACTGAATGCATGCTAGATGTCAACATCAGACTGAAAACATGCTAGGATGTAATACCAGACTGAATGTATACTAGATGCCAACACCAGACGGAAAGCATGATGACATGTCAACACCAGACTGAAAGAAATGATAAGATTTCAACACCAGACTGAAAGCATGCTAAAATGTAAACACCAGACTGAATGTATGCTAGATTAAAACACCAGACATAATGCATGCTAGATATCAACACCAAATTGAATGCATGCTAGATGTCAACACCAGACTGAAAAGATTCTAAAATTTAAACAGCAGAGTGAAAGCATGCTAAGATGTAAACACCAGCCTGAATCCATGCCCGATGTCAACACTAGACAGAATGCATGCTAGATATCAACACCCGACTAAATGTATGCTAGATGCTAAAACCAGGCTGAAAATATGCTAAAATCTAAACAGCAGATTGAATGCATGGTAGATGTCGACACTAGACTAAAAGCATGCCAGGAAGTCAACGCTATACTTAATGCATGCTAAGACCTCAACACTAGATTCGTTTCTCGGCCAAGATTCTTGGGGGAATCCTTTTTGTTCAGGCAAAGGGCCTTGAAAGGCAAAACGTTAATTTCTAGCATTTATTTGGACACCAATAGATCCTCTCCTCTAAATCTTTACATAAACGAAATATTTGCTAATATTTTAGGACATAAATAAGAATCAATTAGGATATATAATGTTAGTTAAAATGGACAAATGAACTAAAACTGACTGTACTTTCTTTGTCCCAGGAGTGCATAAGGATGGAGAGTTAGCCCACCTGTGTGGGCTAAATCTCCTTAAAACAAGACTGGTATTTTTAGTCCCCGCAAAATGACTGTGGAATCCTCTCCCAAAAATATGAGTTCTAGAGTTAGATAGTTTTGAAGCAGAAGTTGTGGGACTAAGTCTACCTAAGACAGGGTTTGTAAAGCTAGGTATGTGTCGAGGGTTAGTGAGTGGGTAATCCCAGTCCCACTTCCTTGGCATATATTATAATTCCGCACCAAGGTAAAGTGGGGTGAAGTGTAGCTAATAAAACTACCATAGCCACTTCCGGTGAATAAGAATAATCCTGGTGCTTCCTCTTTAATCAAAGTTAAGATAATGATCCCCTGAGTGTGTTTTTACTCAGTAAAAGCCAGTCATGGGTGGACTTAGGTAATATTGAGAATTGAGCCGAGTGGATTGCTTATCAATTGCATTGCCAAAGGAACCTCCAAATTAGTTTAAACACACACAGATACAAAAATAAACTTTAATATACATAAATTGGAAATATAAAATAGCATATAAATGTATAAATAGGATTAATCTTAACACTGAATTGGTAAGTCTATATAATGTCGTGGGGATTACACTTGAAATCTACTTACTAGGATGCTTGCGTCTTAACTGTACCCGGCAGAATGAATTGAATAATATCACGGAATTAAGCAGTAAATTAATCACTTGTAATACTCGAGATTATGAGCTCAGGATGAAAATTCTAGTTAACGATTAAACTGGTAAAGTTAGGGGAGGGGATAATTCCCTTTAACGATACCTTTGAGTTTGTAAGTATTTGGAAAATGACGGTGAATGTCTTCTTCTTCTGATGGTGTTTGCACTTAGCCCGGTCGTCAGAGTTTACCGAATGTGGGGATAATCCTAGACCGGTGTCCTGATATAATGATCCTAGGCCGGATCGCGAAGGCAAGTCAAACTGTGACCTAAATCGGAATTCTTCTCCTCGAAGTGTCCGTTCCGATTATTGGCACCTGGAGTGGATAGCCAAAAATGATTACCTAGCTGCGTCTAGGGTAATCCGTAGAGGGAAGTCCTGTGTAACCTCTGACTCTGAAGGGGAAGGGGCGAGAAGTTTAGCACCTACAAGTACCGTGATGACAACAACAAATTCCCCGAAGTTTCTTCTTTGCAACGGGCGAACTGTTTCATTTGTGGGACTAACTCCAAACACAACGTAGGTCCAAGATCTTCTGCCCGACTCCAAGGAGAATTTTTCCCTTTATTTCCCTCAAGATCTACAACCGAGAGAGAGCACCTGATTCTCATAAAATTCTTATCGTCGCGCAAAAACACTTTTCGTCTGCCGCCAGGGCATGCTAAGCATTCACACTTCGGCGCCATCCAAGCTTTTTTCGTCTCATGCTGCAGGTTTATGACGGCGCCAAGAAAGTGGACCTTCGTCTACTGGCAGGTATCTTTTGAGGCAGGCAATTTCCTGTGTAGCCTAAGCGAATTGGGTTATCTCAAAGGCGCGAAAAGGGGTGAAGGGGATTAGATGCGAAAAGGCGAATTTGGAATAAAGGGGAGGGGGGACACGCAGCTGTGTCGGTGTATTTATGTATGTACTAATGCATGTAGGTATTTAGACTTCTACAGTATGTTTTACATAGAACTTGTGGGGGGGGGGCTAGAGGTATCTAATGCATGACTAGCATACACAAGTATCCATAAAAAAGACTTTTATGGCTAATAGTTTGTAAAATTGGCCCTGTGAGGTCTAAGTCTTCTTAAAACAGGACTTGTTGAAATACGTCTTCTTAAATTAACGCTTGTGAGGTTAAACCTTCGAAAAATCCTTTTATTTCCTAGTTACGGAATACAAAAACCACAAATCGTGTTAAAACACAAACAAAAACATTAGTCAATAACATTGCAACTATAAACAAACCAAGAATGATTACCCCTGCAATCGACGATGATTGACTCTACACCAATGTCTGATTGAGTGGAGTTCCCCTTCATACCTATTCATAGATTTATAAGGATTTACCATTACCTTCTTTCACATTGTGGCCAAGAAAAGAGCAAATTATAAACAGATAAATAGATATGTGACAAATATACAAACATCCCCCAACCAAGAACTCTTTGAGAATTATGGACGTAGCGAATATCGTCACTTCTCAAAGGGAGGTTGAGAAATTGCCCCGCTGTTTTATTTAAGTGAAACCCAGAAGGACTTTTAGGTCGAGAGAATGTCAGAGTGGGAGTTGTCATTTCATGATATATTGTTGTTTCTACAAAGTGATCAAGAAGGCCATCGGCATGTCATGGTTTCAACGTATAATGTAGGAAAGGGTAGCTGCTGTCTCGTTGTGTACATGAATGATATCGAGAGTGGTACTAAGTCAGAACAGTCATTGCAACCCTTCACACAATTCTATCTTGGTACTGGAGCCCCTAAATCCTAGTAAACATCTAAATCCTAGTAACTTGTTGAGTGTCTGCACAGCTTCATAAGTGCGATGTTTCATCCGTTAGTCACCAACTCTCATGCTCCTTTCCTACACCGAAAATTTCCGTCGCTTTGCCATGAAAATCCTAACCAGCGGTCACACTGACCAACGAGTTATCAGATTAGAACTGAAAAGGTCAGGGAATTTTTATGTCATCCGGTATGGTGGCACTGCCTACATCACCAAGTAAATCAGTTACTAGGGCATCAAAATTTCATGATATTTTTAGCGGAACGCATTAACATATGTTAATGAGTTAAATTATATTTATTAATAAAATTTTTAAGAGTTATTTTAACATTGCGATTCATATTAAATTTGATGCTTGACAGCATATTCTTTGTCATGTGGAGGGGTCTATTTCACAGCTACACAGCATCAACATGATACCATTTGCATTTCGCACAGCAGCCTACTTCTCCAAATGAGAAAATACCTTTATGCTCTATTTAGTAACATAATAATACATTGTTTAGTTTCCTTATTCGACAAAACCAGAAATAAAATAGCTACTAACGAAGCTAAATAGAGGAATTAGGTATATGAGTCATTGCAACGTCTTTTCAACAGACAACTAAAACTCAACCATTTCCCACTCAATCTGTGACCTCCTATCTGCCTATTCTTCTATCTCGGACTGGCTATTGTCTAACTTCCTCATACTTAACCACTCTAAATCTGAAATTCTTCTAGTATACAAAGTTAGATCCTTCTTGCCCTTCCTCTCTCTGGGTGGAAACTCTGTCGCTTTCTCTGGCTCTGTTGGAAATCTGGGCGTTGTGTTTGATGAGCATCTCTCCTTCAAGCCCCACATCCACAATATTACTAAATCTTCCCTTTGTTTCCTCCGTAACTTCTCCCGCATTTGCTCTCACTTCGATCGCCAAAGTCTTGAGACTGCTTTCCACGACTTTATTACCTCTTGCCTTGATTACTGTAACTCTCTTCTTGTAAATCTACCATCTTCCTCTCTACGTCCCCTTCAGCTAGTCCAGAACTACGCTGCTCTCGCTTCCCCCCTTCTAAGCCCCTGTTTCAGGAACTGCACTGCTTACCTGTCAGATATCGTTCTCATTTCAAGATTCTTCTCTTCACTTTCAAGGTCTTTCACCAAAAGGCCCCAACCTACCTTTCCTCTGCCCTTTCCCAACGTCTCGCCCCTCGGGCCCTCCGGTCATTTCATGCTTCTCTCCTGAATACTCCTCGTACGTCCCTCTGCTCAATGGGCAACCACTCCTTCTCACTATGTGACCCCAAGCTTTGGAATGTTCTTCCAGCCGTAATTAGATCAGCTGCCTCCCTTCCCACTTTCAAGCGACTCCTGAAAACGCATCTGTTCAGGATTGTCTACTCACCCACCTGATCTTAGCCTACAGCCGAACGTACGCTCTGTGACGGCCTCTGGCCTTGAAGAGCGCATTATAAGAAATCTATTATTATTATTATATTCATCAACTTTGAAGTCTTAAATAATGTATTGAATTTGATTAAGTTATAACCGATTAGGAGAAAATATGGTAGCTTGTGACAATGAAATTAATTTTGATAGACAGGATATAAAAAATAGATTGAGTGTAATAATGATGTGACTATGATAGATAAATCCATCAAAAATCATTATCCTGTAATGAAAATTTAATTCTGGTGAAAAGAAAACTCATAAAAAGGAAGCCATTAACAGTGGTATGATTGACAAATAGCTAGAAATGAGTCGCCCGTAAAAATTATTTGATTTTGATAGCTAAAACCTGTTTTGCTAGGCAAAGCATCAAAAAATCGGTAGCCACTTGCAAGAATTTGACTTTGATAGACTAAATATACAAATCAGTAGCTTCTAACATGTCAAGGAATTTGATAACATAACGATGAAAATCAATAGTCTGTAACAGTGAATTGATTTTGCTTGACACAACCACAAAAAATTGGTAGCTCGTTACGATAATTTAATTTTGATTAATGAAACCTCGACAAACATTCAACTGTAACCTCAAAACATTTTGGAAATCAGTAGCCTGTAAAAATATTTGACTTTAAGAGAGAGGACATATAAAATCTGTAGTCTGTAACAATGGTTAGACTTTGATAGACCAAACCAAAACATTTAGATTGAAACAATGACATTAAGTTTAAAGGTCAAAGCCAATTAAATCGGTAGAATATAGCAAAGATTTGACTTTTATAAGCACAGTAGGCGGAAAACAGTTCGGAATTAATTATGCGAAATAAGAATTGTTCGCAATACAATTATTCAAATAAGCAGTAAAGATATCAAGCATAAATGAAACTTAATTAATAAAATACAAAGAAAGAATTATTGATTATAATCATAAATTATGAGCCACTGCCCTTAAATAATCAATCATATAGGATATGCAGAAAATGAATTGAGTACCTTTGTAACCTCTCTTTACTTTCTGTCCTGTTTTACTTACCTGGCTACAGACAAGAGATTTTTAAATGTTTATTTCATTTAAATTTTGCTCTCGTTGTAGAGCTTCTAAAAATTTACGTTTCCGGCTGTTACTTGCTGTAAAAATGCAGCATGCCTACGTATTTTGGCATTTTTGATCTTTGGTTGATCAGTCTTTACTCTTAGGAGCAAGATCACATAGAAATAACGTTTAGGAGAGGCTACCAATCCTTACCCCTTTAAAATAGTTAAGTACAGGCTCAGTTTTTGGAGGGTATATGTTATCACCCAATAAAGTATCGATGAGGCAATTTATCACCTGAAAAAAATTAAGAGGTTAAAGCATGGTGTTTTTTAATGGTAAAATGGGAATCTGCATCATAGTTGACTTTTAGCTCAGAATCGCAGATCTTTCAGAATAGGCAATATTAAAGTAAAAAACTAAATTTCCTTGGACGTTAATTAACGTTAGCTCAAAATCGTAAGTCACCCAAGAGACATTTAAATTAAAACTATTTCTTTGAGAAGCATAAAAACTTTTGTCTAAGTTACTGTTTTGTTGTCAGTTAACCAAGGAAATACCAAAGGAATTTTGAAACCATTTATAAAGACTCGCATTGTATATAACTTTTCAAATAACCGATGAACAATTTCAAATCTAGCGTTGCAAAGTATTTGCTCACATGAAGCGAGCAACGTTATTGATTTATATTTTGAAAAGATGAGCATTTCGCCATCGAACGGGTTAAAATCATTGTAGAAAGATACAATTTTCCTTATTTGTTTTAGTTTTGCTTCACTAAATAACAAATGAATTTCACTGACGCAGTTAGGATATGCAGTTATGATAGCAATCTCTCTCTCCATTCTATATCGGGCGCGCTAGGGAACGCTCTTGATCCACTCAGTGCAAATGGCTCTATCCATTAGATCAACCTAACATCCCCATTGGATACAGCACCTTGCTGAATGTGGAAGGAGAGGGCCCCCTAGTGCGCCTAATTTAGAATGGGGCGAGAAGTGATCTTTCTTTCAACTATTTTGGGTTTAAGAACTAACTATTCATATAATTTAATTTCTAAAAATATCCATTCGGTTAAGTTTAATTTAAAAGAAATATCCATTCGGTTAATTATCTTGTTATCAAATATAGATTTGATTAATTGCATTTTTTAACAAAGAAACATTTGATTAATTGCATTTCCAACAAAGACACATTAGATTGAATGCATTTCAAACAAATATCTATTCTACCAATTTTATTTTGAAAAAAATATACATTTGATTAATTATCATTACAAATATCGATTCGATTGATTGCATTTCCTACATAAATACCTATTTTATTAATTGCACTTAGAAAAATATCCATTTGATTAATTCCATTTCGATCTAATATATAATCTATTAATTATATTTCGAACAAATATTCATTCCATTTTATTGTAGTTTGAACAAATATCCATTTAATTAATTGTTTTTGAACAATTGTTTTGGAGTTTTTTCCTGCAAATCGCTGGTCTCTTTACAATAATTTAATTACATAGAAATGGAGCATTAGATAAGCAAATATACTCACTATTTGTCCTTATTAAAAAGATTTAGAGCAAGAATTGTTCTTAGTTGCGCCAATCATGGGCTTTGTAGCTCGCGTGGATATAGCCTTTTTGGAGTTTGGTGTAAGGGCTGGCACTTGGCGTGGTATGATGACAGCCGAGGAGGGAGAGTTTTGCGGGTGACAATAATGTGTTTCTTTCCTGAGTATCAGAATTAATATGCCTCGAATGGGGTGGTCATTATAGAGTTGCAAGCGATCACTGGATGCACCAAAGGAATTCCATGAAAATCACTGCTTTTAGAGTCAATATTTTCTAGAAACTTCTGAAGTTTCTTAATTAAGACTTTTAAATTTGAAGTTTCTCTTTTTTGTTTTTGTAAATATTTGTTTCCTATGGAACATCAGTACTTCCCCACCTCTAGTTCTACTATTATTAATAATTTTGACTTCTTTTTCTTTGGCAATGCCCATAACCCGAAGATGAAATCAGCATAAAGATCAGAAACGCCAAGTAAATGTCTGTATCCAACACGCCGAGCAAACAGTCATAAACCAATTCTTCTGATTGGCCAATTTGACCTATACTTTTGCTTTCACAGGTCCACATAGGGTGTTTACTCATCCATAGGGGTACATTATATGTTAAACTGGTCAGTAAATGTATTATTTAAGCGACTGTAGTGTATGCGGTTACTATAGCTAAACATTGCTCTAGTTACTAGACACCACAGTTGGGTATAGTTTAAAAGAAAGGTCAGACTTGTTACTATCATTTACAATAGTAAACCTAGAAAATGCAATAACACTCCTTGAACATGCAATGACAAATCTTGAACATGTAATAACAAACCTTGAACATGTAATAACAAAAACTGAACAAGCAATAACAAACCTTGAACATGCAATAACAAACCTTGACCATGTAATAACAAAACCTGAGCATGCAATACAAACTTTGAACATGCAATACCAAACCTTAAATATTCTTTTCCCTTTAAAAATGTTTGCACCAGATAAATTAAAATGTCCTTTAGTGTGAATGGGGCAGAATATTTGTTTGTAGTACTTGTATCTAAAGGACTTGTGTGAGCTATTAAGGCTATTTTGGCTGACATAAACCTTGACAAGCCCTGCAAAAGTGTAAATGGTATTGATTTTTAGTGTTTGTTTACTTTTCGGAAGTTGTTCTCGGAGGTTTGTACAAACATCCTCCATGCGCGAGTTGATGCTGTTCCAAAGTTCAATATTGGAGTTCTTTATGCTTCTTCATTTTCTTTGCCTTTTTATTTTCTTTCTCCTTTATTAAATTTATTCTTTATTTTATTTGTTCTTGTTTATATTATTCTTCCTTATGTATTTTATCTTCTTTAACTTATTTGTACTCCTACTTATAGAATATTCAAACTTATTTTTTTCTGACTCAATCATTATTTTATTTATTCCTTTTTTTTATTTATCCTTAATTATTCTATTTGTGCCTTTTTATTTTCTAAGTCCTTAATTTTATTTGTCCTAATTATATCTATGTGCTTCTTTATTTTCTTTGTCCGTATTTATTTAAATCGTCCTTCTTTATTTTATCTGCCTCTCTTTATTTTTTGTTTCTCTATTTTCTTTGTTATTCATTAGTTCTTTTTCTCATATTTTTTCTTATTCCTTCTTTATTTTCCTCTTCCTTCTTTATTTTCTTTGTCCTTCATTATTCTATATGCTCTTATTTAATTTCTTCTTTATTCTTTATTTTCTACCACATCTTTCTTTTCCTTGTACTTATTTTTTCTTTGACCTTATTTATTTTCTCCCTCATTCTTTATTTTATCCGCCCATTTTCATTTTCTTTGTGTTTCTTTATGCTCTCTGTTCTTCATTATTCCTTTTGTGCTAATTTATTTTCTTCGCCTTTCTTTATTTTCATTTTACTTGATTTCCTTTTTCTTTCTTTGCTTTCTTTGTTCTTATTTATTTTTTGTTCTGCCTTTATTATTTTGGTTTACTTTTTCTTTGTCCTTCTTTATTTTAGATGTCTTTTATTATTCACTTTCCTTCTTTATTTTTTTTAGCCTTCTTTAATTTCTTTCTCTTTCATCATTCTCTTTGTCCTTATTTATTTTTCGTCCCTATTTTTCTTTATCCTTTAATATTTTCTTTTCACTTCCCTTTTTCTTCGTCTTTTATTTTCTTTGACCTATATTTTTTCTTCTTTCTTTATTATGTTCGTCTTTATTTCCTTTCTCCTTCATTTCCCATTATCTTTATTTATTTTCTTGTCCTTCTTTATTATCCTTGTCTGTCTTTTTTTTGTCAGACACTTTTTTTGTCCTTTTTATTTTAGTTCTTTATTTTGTTTGTCCTTTATTCACCCTGTAGTTCTTTAGTTTTTGCTCCTCTTCATTTTCTTTGAAAAACTTTGTCTCCCATTATCCCCTTTGTTCTTCTTTACTTTCTTCGTCGTTTATATTATTTGTTACTCTATATTTTCTTTGTTCTTCTTTAATCCTTTTGTCCTTCTTTATTCTCTTTATCCGCATTTATTTTCTTTGTCGCTCTTTAGATTGTTTGTTCTTTTTATTTATTTTCTCTGTTTATCGTTATTTTCTTTGTTATTCTTTATTTTTTTTTCATTTATTATTCCTATTGTCCTTATTTATTTTCTTCGTCCTCTATTTTCTTTGTATGTAACTTTTTTATTTGTTCTTTATTTTTCTTGTCCGTATTAATTTTCTTCGTTCTTCTTTATTTTTCTTTGTCATTCATTATTCCCTCTATTCTTCTTCATTTTCTTCATCCTTCTGTATTTTATATGTCCATCTTTGTTTTCTTCGTTCTTCACTATTTTATTTTCCTTCATCATTTCCTTTTCGCTTCTTTATTATTTTCGACCTTCTTTATTTCTTTGCCCTTCTTTATCTCTTGAGTCTTTGTTCTTCTTTATTCTCTTGGTCCGCATTTTTTTCTATGGCATTCTTTAATTTCTTGGTCCTTATCTGAACTTGATGTATCAAGGAAACTATAATTTGTAAGATTCATTAAAATTAAACATGTAAAACTTTCTTTCAAAGCACATAACGAAATTTAACATCTTTTAAAAAAATCGGTTTATTAAAAAAATATCTTTGTCCTAATTATCTTGATTAATAATTATTTATTTTATCCTGGAACCTCTTGAAACACGACCCATCGCTCTACTTCTCTGGGACCAATAGAAATGTCTCTGATATGACGGCGTCATCTTAGCAATGTGACGTATTTCGTGCAAGAATTCGTTAAGTAACTTACGACACTGGAAATTAGTGATGCAAGACACCAATCTCATCATATATGTGCAAGTGCAAGGGCGCGTGTGACAGAGATATCATTTTAGGAACGATTATTTTCAAAGAGGTATATATTTTTTTCATTAAGCATCCGTTTCTTTCCGGAAGCTTTATGGTTATTTATGGAGGCAGCATCTTTAAAGCCCGTTCTAGGAAATGGTAAAATAAGAAAAAACATAAGCATTTACTGGCAATTGTCTTATCATAATAAATGATACTCAGAGAGATAAAGTTATGAATGATGAGGAAAATCTCCCAATGTACGTCAGCTATCGCTTCCTTGGCCAGGGGGCCATTATTATGTCTCATCATAATAATGAATTAATCATGCTCGCTGCTATCGCTTATAAAGAGTTCCATCAAAGCTTATAATTAGAGTTACGAGGGAATTTTATAACCGGAGACGGAATTGTGCATCACTCTATGAGTGAAAAGTAAAATAAGTGTCCGCAGTGAAAATAAATAAAAATGAGGAATATAAATCGTTGCCTCGTTTTTTGCCAATAAACCGAGAAGTGTCGACACTCAATTCATTGTATGACATTGTATTTCTTTTTCTTACCTTTTTAAGAACGTTTAACGCTATCTTTTGCACTTTGCTGGGTCTAAACAGGTGCGAAAATGGTGTAAACGTTGTCTAGAGAGAGAACACCACTTTTTCTTGTGGTAATAGGGTCGTAACGGCGTGCGGTAGCACAGGTTTCAGTTGTAGGTTGGGTATTGATTGGTCCTCCTACACTATACCCCTATGCGAAGAGACTTTGGGATCACCCTGAATTATCATATAATTCTTTGGAATACTTTATATTAGAACTACTGTAACTATCCCATCTAAATTACGGGAATATTCACGTAATAATTCTTCTTGTTAAGATTAAATGCGGTAGTCAATTTTATTAAAAGGATATTAAAAAGGATAAATTAATTCAATTGTCGAAATTTACTCGTTAAAATCAAATTCCCTTTGGTAAGAATCAAAGTGAAATTCATCATATTATATTAGATTGGAAGAATCCACTAAAATTATTAGCTATTTATTAAGTCATCTTAAAACCATTTATTTCTTGACGACGAAATATAAATAATTTCTATTTCACCAACTTAGCAAAAGAGGCTTCTGTGTCTGTTTAAAAAAAAAGAGGTACTCGATATTTTATTTCCTCTTTTAGGAACTCTGAAAGAGACACTTAGAGTAAAATTAAGATTCTTAAAAACAATTCCATAAAGCTTCAACCACGTCGATATAAACTTAAAATTTAAACCTGTAAACTGGAAAACCATCCAATAAATCAACCCTTTAAAGAATATCAAATCCTCTTCCGTCCTTTTAAGATTGGAGTCAACCTATATGAAATTGACCAAATTTGGGGACATTTTATAGATCTAATTTTGAGAAGTCCAGAAAAGGTGTTGACCAAAAGCAGTTAGATACTGAAGGGATGATCATAACTTAAACCATTTTATTGTTCACCCAATTTATTAGGTGTCTGGAAGCGATAGAATTTCTACAGGTAGTTTTATCCATTTGTTTGATATTTTGTTGTTTTAATACTAATTATGGAAAGGTTTGCTTTACTTTAACTTATGTACATCCTAGATAAGTATGTAGGTACTGAGAAACTTGCTTTTATGCAGGTACACTCGCAAATAAGTGTGTATGTGCTTAGAAACTTGTATGATTTGCAAGTATACTTGTAGGTAAGTGGGCAGGCATTTAGAAACTTGCATGATATGCAGTTTCACTTGTAGATAAGTGTGTAGGTACATATAAACTTTCTGATATGCAGGTACACACGTAGATAAATGTGTAGCCGATTAATATACTCGTAGATATATTAAATGCATGTACTATACTTCCTAGGTTGGGGTGGTATTAATCTTATCCCTCTTGGACTGGCCTTGATTGTATCCTATGGTCTGCGGTGATCCAATTCTGTATTACAACTCAGTAGATGACATGAATTGCGTAAAGGTTCAATCCATTTGTGACAATAAAAGAAAACCACTTTTCCATTTAACTATTTCCTTACCATAAAATATGTCTCCCAACTTTTACACTATCAAGGATCTCTTTTTTTAAGTGGGTTCTCCCACTAGCCATTTGTTAAAGGTTATCTAATCAAAAAGCCGATTTTATTAATTTGCACAGTCATTTTTCCAGGATTGATAAGAAATATGTGACAATATACAGAGGGTGTCGCTAAATTCTGTACAGAGGAAATATCAGAATGCTCTCCTTGTTCACCAGACCCTGCTTGCCCCCCCCCCTTGACTTCTGTTACCGTGAAAGAAAATATCCAAGGAGCGCCTCATAAATGAATGTGCTCAAATTGCCCGAAATTTGGAGTTAACGCATCGGGTGAATCTCACAGAGCGCATCGAAATCTTACAAATGGAGGAAATTACATTGAAGATGTTATTTATTAATATTTGAATTAAATAAAAATTAATTCATTTTTTGAAGTTTAACTTTATCAGCCATGTCACTTTTAAGCAAACACTCCCTTGAAACGTTGAACGTAGCGCGCCTTTCGGACCTCAGTGACCACAGAGAAAGTGGCACATCTTCTAAACCTTCCACTATCTTTTTCGCGCCTGTTTAGACCCAACATTGGGTGAAAGAAGGCAAAAAACGTTCTAACTAAGAAACACAGGTCATCCAGCACTAATTTGTTGACCCCTTCTAGGGCCGCGGAATAAAGAATGGAAACAACCCATAATGGAACTTTGTCCAATTTGACATCTTCTTAGAAATGGAGTGTTTTTCACCAAAGAATGTTAATTAATGAGATTGTAAATTAATGATGATGATGGAAGACATTACACTCATTCTGTATATAAAAGTGTGAGGGTGTGTGTTTCATACATGTATTTTGTAAGAGACCATTATTTTTAAAGAGGTACATATTTTCCATTTAGCAACCGCATCTCTCACCCAGAACCTTTTTTGTTATTAGGAGGGGAACTCCATAAAAGCTCATTCAAGAAAATCGTAAAACACGAAAAAAAAACAAGCATTTTGGGAATCCCAATAGCTTGTAAAGGCTCTCTTCTTGGTAATGTCAAAAAAAGGACAAAATGTTTCCCATCCTCTTAAAATAAGGTCAAAAGGAAATTAACTTAGATTTTGGCTGTTTTTCCTACGATCAAAGTTTTCTTTGGCCAATTCCCACATTTGATCAGTGCTCGGCAGAGACTTTTTTGTCCTCTGAGATATGGCATTAGCATCCTCTTGATCCTTTATCTCTGGGTTCCTTTAATCCTGCCTAGTAAGGAAAGGTGCAATTACGTTTATTTCGCTGCAATTGCATTGTTCAACAAAAAACAATATATGGGCTCGAGAAAGGCATTTTATAGGGAATAAAGGCATTTTATAGGTTAGTTTTTTGCGTGGAATAAAAAAATATTACCTCTATTTCTTTCTATCTTCAACCATTTTTGGCGGGGGATTTGAACATGTATGTATAATTAAATAGTTTTAATTAAAAAATTTTATGACTATTCCTAGAATACGAAAATCCCTGATAGTTTTTGCGATAACTTGGCTTAATTAACGTCCAGAAGGTAAAGCGAACCTTAACTCGACACGTTAAGAAACTTGACTAATTTTGGCGATCTCTTGCTAGCCGAGTGGAAACGGCGTTGTTCCCCAAACGTAGCGGTACCGGGCTCGATCCCAACAAGAGCGGACTCAAACGTCAGCGCACGTTGATATCTGGCTACGAATTCGTGGACACGCTGTGCCCCTTTCCCTGTACTGGGGTGTGTAGATCTTGCACTTCTCATCACACACTTAGCCAATTAATTACAACACTGGTTTCTTTCCTTTCCATTCTTCGCAGCACAACACACAGACACACTATCTCTCTGTTCCAAGGAATTATGACGATGGGTATCTATATCCACATACCTCTGACGCGGAACAGGTCCCTTTGCCATGGGGGAACGAAGGTTCCACCTGAATACTGTTTGGTGTCAAATCAATATAATAATTCATGGCACCTCTCCCAGAAGAGGAAGGACCAGCTCCTGGTGCCCTCGGGCTCACCAGCGATGGTTATACAGACCTTTATGGCTATTTCATCATCCGTTCTGGATCGCCTTGATTGAGGCAGGTTGGCGAACCACTAGTACTACTACTACTATTCTTTTGGGCGAAGCACACTTGGGGATCAAACAAAATAGAGATTAAGTGCCTCACATATGTTGCCTCAATGGCCAATTTCACTGTAAAATAGAGAAATGGAAACCATCGCGGTACCAAGGAACCAGAGACAACCACTCAATGGTTGTACAGTCCGCTATTTTTGTGTGGGAATTTTAAAGACATTTTTTTTAAAAATTAAAGTTGATGTTTCTCTGAAATCAGAATATAATATTACTATTACAATAATAGTAATATTAATGTTTAGTATATTAATGTTTAGTATATAGCACAAAATGACAGCCGATACTGCTGTAAGCGCCATGGGGGGGACGGGGCAACGTCCTCGCCAAGGAAGATATGTAAAAGTATTTTCCTAAGCCTTTCCCCCCAAAGGAGTGTATCAATTAATCCTTATTCAGTATCCTTCCGTGTTGCCTAGAAAATGGAACCTTCCTGGTCGCCAGCGCGCTTGAAGCAGTTGTATCAAGTTTCTTGAATTTTACCCATCATCGAACTTCGATGAAAGAGTGAAAAATCTCGCGCCCTGTCTCGACCTTCTTTCTGGCGTGCTCCCGGTACTTACTTCTCTCGAAATACCTGCCACTTAAACACTGATGGTCATTATTTTACTCAGAATATACAAGGGATGATTTTCATGAGCCTTTTGACCTACTCAACTTATATGTATAACTCAAATGGAAACTAGTATCCATAACCCAGGTTGAGCTTAATTACGTGGAACTTTAGATAAAACAGTTTAGAATTCAACCCTAAGATCATCAACGACAGGGACTCTCGGTGACGCATCACTTTACAGTAATAAAGCCATGATTTTGCATAACGAGAATACTTTACCATACATTTCTCTTGCCTATTCAGTTATACTAAAGGAAACCTACAAAAAAATCGTTTTTATATTTGATTGTATATAATGCAATGAACAACGACGTAAAATTGACTACAATTACAAACCTGTCACTATTTTTATTGGACTAAAGATAACTTATATAAGTTTTTTGCTATTATGTAAAGCGGAACATTACACCTTCATAGTGGCACACACGAGATATAAAAACTGGGTTTCCACAAAGCTGTTCAAGAGTGTTTTATAAGAAAACAAGGTCTGGTGACCAAAGTCACGTGCTCTCACTTATTCTGACCTTACGACCTTCAAAACTTTAAATAACTCACGGCCTAACATAAAGAGGACCTTGGGAATTATATCATTCGAAAGAAAATCTAAAATAACTTAAGGGTTTCAGACTTCGTTAGAATCGGTCGAATCGTTATGATGTTATTACCAAAAGAAAAAAAGAAAAACGGGGACCGACCGACCGACGACATAGTGAGATGTAGAGTCACCTGTGCCTAGACTCGCACGCGATTTCAAAGATAGTTTTTATTTCCGCCTAACAGTAATTATGGGTAATGAAATAATTTGTCAAGTGTGTAAAAAAAATAAACCTTATTTGAATAACTAAAAGGTAATTTTTTAAAGATAAACAAGTTTAAATTAAATTTTTTTTGGAATCAACTAAGTTTGAGTTAATTGCTTGGCGTGGTTTCAAATACAAACCTCCGTTGATGATCTAATCGTATCGATGTTTAAGCTGCAGTGTGTGCGTGAAAGTGCATTTATTATGTACAATCTCATCTATCATTTTAATCCGGAATATGCAGCTGACGTTAGTGATTAGACGAGCGAATATTTCTCGAAGTCAGCTGAAATAGAAAAATTATTTTAAAGGAAAATGAAGTTTTGCCACGTTAGCTGATTTTTGTTTGAATTTACAGCCAGATGATACCACGTGGATATGTACTATTATACAGGGTGTCCACAAAGTCTGGGTACATAGGGGATAAATACATACCTTTAGAGCAAAACAATTTTATTTAATTATAATGTTAAGAAACTATATTTTCAATCGGATTTCCATTATTTGCAATGCATAATTCGATGCGCCTTGCTAAATTCTGGAGAACTCGATTGAATAGGTATACATTGCCGTCGATTTCAGCACACTGACTGATAATGCGTTTTCTCAAGTGGTTTAGATTTGCAATCTTCATTGAGTAAACTTTCTCTTTTAACATACCCCAGAAAAAGCAATCAAGGGCAGAAAGGTCTGGTGAACGAGGGGACCACTCCACATGACTTCTTCTTCCAATCCAGTGAGGGAAAGTGCCATTCAGCCAATCTCTAACATTTGTAGCAAAATGGGCAGGGGCTCGATCCTGCTGAAACCAGTCCTGAAATCCCTGTCCTAGGCGCTCAATTAGAGGCATTAATTTGTCTCTCAACATGTTCAGATAAGTCTCACCGGTTACATGTTCATCAAAGAAGAAGGGTTCTAGCACATGAGCTTTCCACAAACCACACCACACCATCACCTTTTGGCAGCCTTGCTGTTTGGATGGATCCATCCAATGTGGATTGTCTTGAGACCAGTATCGAAGATTCTGTCTGTTGACTTCACCATTAACATAAAACAAAGCTTCATCACTGAACAACAAAAGGGAATTTAGTAAAATTGATATTTTCATCCAATTTATCTGAAAACCATTCGCACATCTGCATTCGTCTATCGGGGTCGTTTTCATTTCAGCGATGCAATATCTGTAATTTGTATGGATGGAACTTCTGCTCTACCAAGATTTTTTGGATAGTTGACCTTGGAACACCCAACTCCATGGATGTCCGACGAAGTGATTTCTTTGGGCTAGCAGCAATCTTGGCCATGACAACCTCTTTCGTTTCGTCGGAAGTCTTTGGTCGCCCGGAACGGGGTTTTTCCAAGACACTGCCTGTTTCTTTAAACTTCGTGACCAATTTCCCGACGGCAGTAAAATAAATAGGTTGCCGATCAGGGTGTCGAAGGTTAAATTCATCGGCGATTTTGTGATAAGACGATCCTTCTCGTCCACTTAAGAGTACGAACTCTATTATTTCTTCTTTAGACAGAGCCATCATTCGATCTAGGGAGGAAAAATAACATAAATAAATAAAATATTAAAATTCCTATGTACAGAGACTTTGTGGACAACCTGTATTATAACTTTGATGAATGTATATGACAACTTGTTCTCTTAAACTATTTTGTTTATCCATAACACAAGATTTTAACTTGGTGAAATTTCGGGATTATTTCATAATACTTCTTTTTAATAATTATTCTATTTTTTAAAGAAAGTGAAACTTTTTGAAAATAAATATGATTATCAAATGTTTTTGAATTTTTAAAGACAAAAATAATTAATTTAGTGAAGTTCAGAAAAAAATAAGAAAATATATTATAATTAAGGAATTAATTTTTTTCGTATATTCGAGAGTTTTATCGAAGTTCTTCCTTAAATAGATTTTCAAATTTAATCTTGACCCCGAGGAAACAACTACTGGATCCTAAAACTTACTAAACTAAACGCAAATTATTAGAACCTATTTAGATCGGAAAAAACAGCGCTTCAATTTGTTTTATCCGTATTTCAAAAGAATTCCTTTAAAAGTCTTTTATTGCCTTTAGGGCTAGGAAATAAGAATGGATATGAAGAAAACAGAGAACATAATTAAATTATCAAGACAAAGGCAATTGCTTTGCCACTCCCCCCTACGGAGGGGAGCTTGCGCTTCGCTACTAAGATTAAAATTTAAAATCTAAAAAAAAACAGCCGTCGTTAAGTTTTTATAAATTTTCTTAACTTCACCAATTATAATAATTTTAAAAAGCAACTCTAAACTAAATTTCCCCCCTTTTAAAATATCACGTTGGTAAAATATAGAGTTATGGAAGAAGAAGAAAGAGATATATAAAAATAAATTTTCTGAACTTCACCATTATTTTAAAAGAATTATTAGAGATAACTTTGATAAAAAAACATGTCATTTGTCCACTAAGGAAAATAAACATTTATTAATTTATCACCCATCTTCAAAAGTCCCGTTATACAATTATAGAGTTAGTGATGATGATGATGATATGTACTGGAATCCTTATATATATTTTTTTAGAGCAAAAACTCTTTGCCAGAGCTAGATAGACCGTGGGCAATAGGACGAAGGTCTGCCTATGAAGTGCAAGCTTCTCCTGTAAGGAGTACCGCAGGTACTCCTTATATAAATCTTCGGTGTTCGGAAGATCACTTTCTTTATATTTTCTTATAGTTGCGCAGTAATCTTTCAAACATCCTACATATATAAAAGCTGAAAATACATGTTTAATGAAGCGAAAATACTTGTAATTGTACCATTGAAGCTTAAATTAGGTCTTAATTTTGTGCCAATGGGGCAGGAATAGTCGAAAGGTTGATAAGTATTGGATTTTATAATTGATTTTATTTGAATTTTACCTGAAATTGGTTGGTTTATTGGGATTTAAATAGCTGATTTAAAAACAGCGTACTTGAAATAAAAAATAACTCACTTAAGATTATATTTGAATATATCTCAAACATGTACTTGGTTTTGTTTCTTGAGTGTATGTATGTACAGGTAGACTGGAAAGGTGATCCAATTTTTCCTTCTATTAAAATTTTGAGAAATGTAAACTGAGATGGTCTGGCTATGTAATAAGGATGAACGAAGGGAGATACCCAAAGAAGTACCTCCTATGGAGACCTCGTGGAAAAAGATCATTCGGCGGACCAAAAAATAGATGGATCGAGGATGTGGAAATGGCGTTGATACGGAGAGGAACATCACTGACGGAAGTGAAGGAACAAAGAAGATACGATGACCGAGCAGAATGGAGGTTGTTTCGGACGAGTGCGCTAACTGACAGGTAGGCACTATCTAACAGGCGGATTATGATGATGGTGATTATTATAGAAAAATGATATGGATTTTTTTCAGTAATCTTCTATTACTCTCTAAAATGCAGTTCTTTTCCCACCAAATCGATAAAAATCTCTCGAAACAACTCAAAGTTGTTTTGGGATTTTTTAGTCGTTTCTGTACAGATCTCTGCTAGTATTTAACATTCTTAGATCATCTTAATTCTAATGTTTTTAGATTCAATATATCATTCTTAGATCATTTTAATCGTATTGTTGTTAGATTTAATGGGAATGGCATTCTGGGATAATCTTAATCCTAATGTTGGTAGATTTAATGGGAATACCATTGTTAGAATCTCTTAATCCTAATATTTTTAGCTTTAATGGAAATTCCATTCTCAGATCATCTTAATCCTAATGTTGATATATTCGATGAGAATAGCATTTAAGGTCATTTTAATCATAATTATTTTTAGATTTAAGCTTTATTTTTGTCTTAGTGGTTGATTGAGAAATTGCCTCACAGAGATAAATCAACACGTCTCGAGGACGGCGAAATTCTTAGAGGTGTCGTATTGAGTTTCATGCACTGTGCGCAACGAGAATCTGTATCTAAGGAATTAAAGCTTCGGTTCTAACAAAGTTTGTATGGACCTCAATTATCTGAATTCCGAATTACCGCATTCCTGTCCTGAGATTATTTAAATTGAATAGAATTATAATTTAGCTAATGACATATCACAAGCCTACTGGCAAAGTTAGGATGATTTAAATGCCTGACGAACAGACATTTGTGATATATTGACTAAAGAGTGTGATTGATTATTATCGACAAGAAAATAGAAAAGATTTGGTAGATTAAAGGCAGAGAAGAGTAAGAGCCCGTAAGAAGCAAATGGACGTGAGAGAAAAAGGAGAGTTGAATTTAATTTTTCATCTGTAACAGATGAGCACTGACCTAGGTACGAGTATAAAACTCTTTTTTTTTCCCTTGTACGAGTATAAAACTCTTTTTTTTTCCCTTGTACGAGTATAAAACTCTTCTTTTTTTTCCTTGTAAATTAATATAAAAATTGATTCTTATTTTCTTTTATTATTTCCAAAATTTATTAGATGGCCATTAAGAGAGGATAAGTTTCATTTTAATTCGAATAATCACAGAAGAGAAATTTAGTATTGCTGAAAAATAAAAGATAGGAATCATACGGAAGGTAAGAATTATACCCCCAAAAAAGCCTGTGTAGAATGTATTTTTTTTTATAAGCCTTTCGCACGCTCAAACCTGTACATCACAACTTCACCATTAGCAGAAGCATCGCCCGTGACAAGAAGCTGTTTCTTAACTCCTCCTATGTGCGTGCAGTTTGATATAGCAATTGAATAACGTGATACAATTTATAAGAATGTTTGGTGCACATGTAGACCTAACATTAGAATAAATTGCATTAAGGTTTGATAAATATGTTGATAGGTGTGCATGAGTCTATGAATTAAAAAATCATGTACTGTAGAGTGTTAACTTACAGTTTATAAGTATTAAATTAGAATTCCCGCTTAGATCACGAACAGTATCAAGTTAGGCCTACAACTAAGCACACCACTCAAATAAGCTACCCATATTTATTATAATTCCGCCACTCAATAGAACTACCTAGAATTTTGATACTTGCTTTATACTTCCTACCACCACTCAATCAAGCTACGCACAATTGTGGATGTTCGGCCACGTTAAAGTTTCTCTTAATCATGTTGGTACTCTACTATAGTTAAGATTATTGTTATTATAATAGCATGTGATCTTATGTTTCTTCATATCATTGGTAGAAAATTTTACGTTGAAGTGCATTAATAGCAAACGATGGAAAAAACAAAGGAAAAAACGTTGAATTTAGGGGGAAAATGCTGAATGGAGAATAAAGCCTGTAGATAGGTCTGTGTCGTGAAGCCTCAGAACAATTTCAACCTAATTTAACACAATAATGGGATCACATTAGAGTGATTAAGTTTATTTTCCTTTCATATATATATATATATATATATATCGCATTTATTTAACTTGTACCACTCTCAAGCAAGATACATACTTTATTCTGTACAACCTCCAAAGAAAGAAGAATCTTAAAGTTCTATGTATAGTTTTCTGTATGGTTATTTTTTTACATTCCTTAAAAACATCGGTGATAAATAGTAAATTTTCAACAAACCAAAACACTTTGGTTTATCGTATCCTTTGTAATGGTTGTTGCGAATCGGGCCGATGGGGTGGGATCTGGTTACTTTGTTGAGAGGATCGAATCATACCTCTTAGATATCAGAAGAGGTTCGCTTTTATCCATGCAATTTGTGTACAAGTAAAATTTAGATCATAGGATTGATTTTACCAATGCAAAATTATATATCAAGCAATTATATTGAAAAACGCATCGCTGATTCGATTATTGTTAGAGTTATCGATAAATAATCATAAGATTTGGCTATTTTTAAAAAGTATTACATTGTCAAGATCTCACATAACTTAAAAACATCATAGAAGAATAACAATTTATTAGATTCTTTTGCGTAAATTCCTGCTCTTTACAAAACAAATATTTTTCTACGCTAGAAAAACTTTTCTGTTCAGTTGTTTTCTCATAAAAGCATTAATCAAACAGTATGGGGAAAATGGGGGGCTTCCTTGCTCTTCTATTAATTTGTATTATATTATGATTGAGTTCAAACCCAAATGACGATGTTGCGTGACTCTATATGTAAGAAAAAATGGTACTGTAGGCCTTACCATTGCCTTGGTTTTGTATTGGTTTAAGTATTTAATTAATGTTGAGTGAAACGAAGACTTTTTCATTGCCTAACAATGAAAAGAATTTTATATTCAGTGTAGTTAAGGACGTTGACGCTTGTGCTTTTTTTATATGAAGTTTGTATATTTTCGTAAGGCCTATTAAATGTCATTCCTTGGAGGCTTGACCCTCTGCCAATCTTTCCTTCTTTCCCTTTTCCGTTTCCTACTGATGAGACCACTTTTGGTGGGGTTTTCTATTGTTTTCTTATTATATTTTTCATCTTCCTTAATCATCATATAACTCATTATACTTTTAGGTTCGGAGATATATTTTCTTCTACATTATATTTAACAATAATCACTCAGTCCCTTAAGAATTTTTATTTGCAAGAAACATTTATATTCTTAAGATAGTCGCTATGAACGAGAGAATAGTTACATTATAGTGGTCACTCTGATCGTAAGCTTATTTACATAATAAGATCCTTTAGCAAAAATGAATACTTTTAATCTAATCCTAACTTGTATTTGGAGGAAAAAAGATCTTGGAGGAATTAGGTAAATATCAGAGGAAGAAAATAAGATTAAAGCTTGATTGAGTGGGCAAGTTTGAGCTCTGAAGGATGGCCGTTATTTCTCTGTATCAAATTTTGGAATGGGTAACTTCAAGACACATGGAGCTTGGTTGGCAAAAAACTCAACAACTATTAGTTGTCACTAACTATATCTCTTGAAATAAAGAAAAAAAATATAAATAAATAAACTTGATCATTGCGGAGGTTTATTTACTCTCAACATGTTTCTGTACAATGTTTATTAAATCTATACTTTCGTTAAACTCTATACTTTTAAAATTTGCTTTAGAGGGTATTTTCATATGTCTGAAAAATAAAATTTAGTTAAAAGCTGTTGAGTTTTCTTCTTACTTCTCTTATTCATATAGGTAGAAAAAAACAGCTTTTAGCTAAAGAACTCTCTGTGGCTCATTTTGAGTTCCATCAAGTTCTTTATATGATGGATAACATTCAATCTTATAAGTGTTTGTCTTGAGAAGAAAATTGCAGCTGAGGTCTCAAAGAAGACATTAATTTTTAACTAATTTACCTGATATTTCTGCCAAGATCCTGCTTGGTATATAATGCTTTATTTATTGTTTCTTTCTGCACTTTCATTTTTAATTACTGAAAAAAGTTTCTATTATGTTCAGATTTCTTTAACGTAACTGTAAAATTAATCAACGGGAGATTATATCTTAACGAATCTTCCTCGATGTCTGCGAAGGTTAAAGCGTAATTTGATCTTCCAGCATATTTTTTATTTCATTAGACAGAGGCTAATGCTAATAAATTTGAGAGGAGAAGAAAAGATAATAAAAATAGTATTCTTCCAAAACAAACATTAACTAAAACACCCTAGAGGATTTCTCTTCCCCTCTTCACATTCATTCCCTCCCAAGAGTACTATAAGCCCCTCCATTGCCTTTGATTATCACGTTCTCACTTTTGCACGAACCGGGTGTCCCTGAGAGCTTGACCCTTCCAAATGAAGATTAAGGGAGAAATTGGAATGGTTCTCCCTGAGGACTTGACCCTTCCAAATGAAGATTAAGGAAGAAATTGGAATGGTTCTCCCTGAAAGCACTCATTGAGGCGAAGAGGCGGGATCCCTACTCAGGGAGCATCTGTGAGAGACTTAAGCACGGTAGGCGTGCATTACACGGCCATATTCTGTTCTAAAGCAATATATTCATGCTAATTACTAAGCAAAACTGCGCTGTAGGCAGTGATGTATGCAGTTAACATAGCAATAAGTAGCTACCTTCATACTGAGTCAGGCACGTCCGGATAATGGTACTCGTTCCCACCAGGAATGGTACTCTCCAATAGACCAATTTAACAGCCGTACAAATAACTGTATTAAATGATTATTTATACTATCACTTTTGCTATCGCATTACAGGTGATCGTTTTTCCCCAGCCATGGCGGCAAGCGATAACTTAGAATAGTAAGAAAAACAGCACTGTCCGCTAATTAGTCTCGATCTGGCGATAGACTTTACTAAATTCTGAACAGTGGCTTGTGTAGTTTAAGATTGAATTGTAATTAAGATATAATAATTAATTTAATGGAAATATGAGGTGTGGTGGCATCATGAATTTTTAACTTGGGTTAATGAATGAGACGTAATAATAGTCAACTTGTAATTGTGAGCTGTGTCGACCTAGCTTGTTGCAGTTATGATAAGAGCAGCATTCGAGAATTAGCTCTTGTTCAATCTCGCTCTTCCTCTTAAGGGCTCCTTTACACGACGCCACCATTTATGTTCTCCACCTTTTTTTCATTTGTCACCATTCAAGCAACAACAGAGTTCATTCTAATCATGGCCGCACTCAAAGTTGCTTCTCGTGTGAAGAGCTAGGTTCGGCTCCCTGGAAACCTATGGAGGCGCCAGTAGCTTAACCGTCCAACGGCGATATCATACTCGCTTACACGGAAACTAACCAAACTATTGACTGGTGAACGGAATGCAGTTCAACCATGATGGCCAGGAAGTAATTATGACGCCATCATTGTTATGGTGTTATTTGAAGGTGCTTCAGGCAACCGTTACTCCTTCAGAGAAGAGCGGGTATCTATAGGAGTGTCTGTGTCTCACTCCTTAACTTTCTTTCCCAAAGAATGGGTTGTCGAAGGACCGTGATTTTAGAGGAGGCTCTTTCCCTTCCTTTACTTTATGATGTGTAGGTATATGCAAACATACATATCAAATAATAATAACATCAAAGTAAGAATACGCGTTCAATGCCACATCAGTTAATGTTGATTTGCTCCCCTGTATCTTTGTTTTTCTTATCAGAATATTTCTCTTCTTTATTTATCCATTTTCTTCATCATTGTTTTTATAGTTGAATGAACATACTCTTAGAAGCTATGACCAATTTCCTTAAAGAATGGCTCCAGATGAGTCGTGCTTGAAAGCTCACCACTTAAATGCTTAATAAAGCTTTTATGTTTACTCATCTATATAAAAATGTTGGTTTTAGTTGTTGAGTAAAACACATTTTAGACAATTGTTAACGTTTCAATGGGTAATCACCAAGAATCTACATGAAGTCATCAGGAGCTACCAATATTCTCTAGTAAAAATTGGAGATGCAACTCTTACTAGTAACTGTAGATAAAAAATGGTCTAAGGGAGAAGATTGCTCTCATAGAAATCTGAGATAAGTGAGAAAGTGTAAGTACTGCATAGGGGCAGACAGACTGAACATTAGTGGTGAAACGACAGTAAGAACATTTAGGCACTTTAGAAAAGTTCAGTGTCTAGACTATATAACACTGTGTGGTTGAGAGTTGCCTGAATTAATCTTTGTTTTTTTAACTCCTTATATTATTTGATTAGCAATGTTAACTACCAATATAACTTGGTAATGTCATACACATTATAGTTAGTAACCATTTTCAGGGCTTGTCCTCATACTTAACCTGACTCGAAAACGAACCTTTGATAAGGAAGATTCAGTCTTTTGATTGAACTGCTTTCATTTTTATTGACCTTTTCTGTTTTCTTTACTCGAATGATCAACGTTTTATATAATTTATTCAGGAGAAAAAAGAAATATCTGCGGGTGAGATTAGAAAGATGGAAAAAGTGGCTACAAATATCCGTTTCCAGGTGTGCAAAGAATCATTCATTTTGCAAAGATTATAAAGTGGAATATGAGGAAGGAAATAACTTTAATTTTGAATAATTGATTCTTAATAAAGTTCTTGGAAACGAGCCTTAAAACTATAGCATGACACCCATACTTCTTTAGAAGCTCTTAATTCCGTCAATATTCTCTAGGTACAAAGCCTCACGCTTTGCAGCGCTTGAAATTACTTTTCTTTGCGTATTTTTTCCATTGTGACATATTTTATCACCTTGTACCAAGCAAAACTTTCTGCCACCTTGTCCCTTTTCCTATTTTTACCATTTCCTATATTATAAAAACACCCAAAACCCATAACATATCATCATTCCATATTTAAAATACTCAGATTACATCAGATTGATTAATTTTCTTTAGGGAACTTTTGCTTTTTCTTACTTTATTTTTACTTTTTTAAATACTTTTAGTTCTTCCATTTTGATTTTTATCTCTAATGAAACACATTGTGCTAAAATATTAATTTTATATTAAAATGGCAACTTTACTTGTATAATTTGTATATCTGTATGTATGTCTGTTGTAATTAAATCCCTATACCAACTGCTGAACCAAGATTGAAATTAACAGAATAAATAACTAAAAAATATTGGTGATTTGTATTAGGGGCTAAACATGTTACTATAAAAAATTAAAACGAAAAGTCTATAATAAAAGGACAGGAAAAGTTGTGAACTTAATTGATGTTATTAAGGAGGCTCAAAAATGAAGTGTAACTCTATATACGTATGGTGAAAACGGCACATTTCTAAACAGTCACAAAGAGTGTAAGTGTCGTAGCTTGCATCTGGAGTTTAATAGAATAAGCGATAAATGTTACGTGTAGAAATCTAGTCGTTGTCTATTATTCTAGCAAGAAAATGAAGTTTTAATTCCACCCAGATTCCTTTATGCATAAATTACACTCTTTTATTCCATTGAATACAATCTTGTATCGTAGGGAATATTTTTATTTAGATAAACCAAAACTTGAATTTCTTCGATCGATGTTAAGCAAAGGAAGATTATTTTTGCTTCTAATGATTCTTACCACGTATTTTCCACGTATTTTAATTGCAAGAATATAAAATGAAAAGGCTTTTATAAACACTCCGTAACACCGTGCTATCAAATACAGGCTATTCCTAATGCCTTTTAGTTTCCCGCATTGATACGGTGTTAGTACAGATCTGTGAAATATCGAAGGGAATTCCAATTTCAAGACGTTTAGATCGCGTGACAAGAAGGAATGAAAGCCGGAACAGGAGATGATGAGAACATAGTTATTTGATTTGGGATTAAAGACTGAATGGAATGTTATGAGAGGCAGGGAGAGATGATTTATTAAAAATTCAAATTAAATTAGAGGGAAATAAATATTTCGGAGATTTAAAGAAAAATAACTAGAATTTTGTTTATTATATCCGCCTAATAATTAGTACAATAGAAACAAAATGAAAGGAAAATAAGAAGAATATAAAGAGTAATAGCATTCCATTCATGATTGTTTCCTAACTTGATACTGGTGATAATAACACTGGTGATTATGAAAAATAATAACAACCAGTTTATAGGCAGAGGCTCATCTTTAGTCGCGTGAGACTCTATATCTCACTATGTCAGTCGGTCGGTCGGTCGGGTCCGTTTTACTTTTTTTCAGTTTTAGCAATGACATCGTAACTATTCAGCCGATTGAAACCCTTATTTTGTTTTAAATTCTCTTTCGAATAATATAATTTCAAAAGTCCTCCTAAAGTTAGCCCGGAAATTATTTTGTTTTGGCAATAACATCATAACTATTCGGCCGATTCTAACAAAAGTTTAAACCCTGATTTTGTTTTACGTTTTCTTTCGAATGATATAATTACTAAGGTCTTCCCAAAGTTAGCCGGGAATTATTGAAAGTTTTGAAGGTAATAAGGTTATAAATCACAATAAATGAGAGCACGTGACTTTTTCTCAGCAGACCTTGTTTATATCCTTTTAAGCTGATTCATTAAGGTGTGCTCAAATTTGAACTAAATCCACTACTTGAACTGTGCCCGCTAAACCACATGGCGAGATCAGTGCACATCAACGCACGTAAACTACCAACCTCCCCAAACCATGCTACCCATTTATGCTTTATAAGACAGCCTCAGCCCCTATATACTTTCGCATCACGAACAGTCGGCCGCCTAGAAAAGATTGTTAGAGTGCTAGTAAAGTCTATAGTTAGAAACAATTTAACTACAGTAGGGTATTAAAGTCCTTAAGTAGAGGAAGAATATGTACATGCTAATCCTAAAGTACTTGAGTAGGGAGAAGGTAGATAAATGGGGGGTCCTTAGGCAGACAGAAGTTGTGTACAGGGTAGGATTAAATTCCTTGTTTCTACATATCGACTTTAGGAACACCATGTGAATGACATATAATTCAATTACATAGAAATTTAATTGCTCTGAGATATCAACGAAGCATTACAATTAATGAACCATCAAATATTTTTGAAAAATACGTCGAATAATTCGTATGGTAAATAAATACGCTGATAATTAATATGAAGGGACGGGAAATCTGTCCGTAGTGCAACGAGGTAAATCAAATCATTGCTCACAAGACAGATTTAATTGTTTTTTCAAATATAGTAGACTAAGTTAGGTTAGGTTAGTTTAGGATAAGAAATACTTCTTTTTAGCCAGTTGCTTACAGCGAGGTGGCTATTAACCATAATAGGTTAAAAATTGCCCCCAGAAATAAGAAAAAAATGTGGTGAAAATATTAATAGATTTTAACATCTGATCAAGTAATCAAAGAAGGTCCCTGAATATTTCATTTTACCTAAAAGTCTGGTGACTGTTTAAATGAACACAGAAAGCCTATTTCATTTTATTCGATTGGTGGTACGGTTCGAGTGAACAGATATAATATGTTCGTTTTCCATCCCAATACAACACCATTTTGTCTCTGTTGGAAAGAGCACGAAATGCAATTATGGGCAACCCTAATATTCTGGAGTCTACCTATGTTTATACTTCAATTTAGTAGTTTAAAAAGGGAGTAAACGTTACTATATTTGAGATATTTTATCATTTATCACTCTAATCGATTTTTTTCACTTACTCCTCTGAACGAGATCTTTTATCATTTTCCCATTCAATCGATATTTTAGTATTTACCCTTTTAATCGAGATTTTTTATTTGTTATCATTTACTCCTTTAATCGATTTTTTTTATTATTTACCCCTCTACTAGAGATATTTTTTATCATTTAACCCTTTAATCGATTTTTTTTTATCATTCACTCCTCTAAAAGAGCTTTTTAATAATTTACCCCCCTACTCGACATCTTTTATAATTTACCCGTCTACTCGAGATCTTTTTATCATTTAATAATTTTCTATTATCAGTTCATTTAAAAAGAAAAAAAATTGCTATACGTCTCTTCTTGCGTCCTCTATGTTCCTTGTGGAGACCAATGTTTTCCTTCTCTTCCTTCTTCCTACGAAATCAAGTGAGATGGAAATTCTCTCCGTCTCTTGACTTAATGCCATTCATCGGACGCGGTTCCTTTGACCCTTTAATGAATTCTAAATAAGAAAAAAAAACAAAGATCAAAGAATTCAATCTCACAAACTCTCCAAAGCAATTCTTCCAGGTCGGTTTTCATTTTGAGGGGCGTTGGTTTTGAACTTCTGTAACTGGTATCAAAGACGCTTCTACTAAAAGCTGCACGTCTAAAGGGTTTCAAACCCCAATAGAATGTCCCTTTGGACAAATTTGCTGATGAATGTTGGTGTCTAGCATTTAAATTTGACCTACTGGAGATTTGCTGTCATTGAGGGTGTGATCTACATTTAGGTGAATTACCGTTCTTACCGGTTTTTAATGGACCAACTTAATCAATGTTGCCTACGGTATATCTTCCATACATTTTTACTTCACTACTTTTTCACAAATATTTTCGTTAACAAGAACGAAGCTGTTTTTTTGCTTTATTATTTTAAAGAATAGCAAAAGAATGGGCAATAAGAGTTTTTTTCGTTCAATTTATTTATCCTAACTTCTGCCTCTATAATTATCCATTTTCTTTTCTTTTGATTTCCTTACATTCTTTTCGGCTCAATAAAACAAAACTTATATACTTTTGTAATATTTTTCCTGTGATGCCGTTATTACATGAATGGTTAATTACATTTGCACTGCACTTTGCATGCTTGAAAGGCGTTCCTCAGCTCCAATAAGTGATTGTAACCGAAAGACCTAAAATACCTCTTTCAACCGGCTCCTTTAACTACCAATTTTCCTGTCACAGAACACGAGTGACACAGTAGCTTTCTTTGCCGTGAAGGATGAGCGTCCTAACCTTCATACTCAATATATAGGGTAGATTGTTGATCATTTCTATCTTATCTGTTTAGCTTAATTGCGTGTACTGTAGTTTAACCGAATTTTTATGCTATTTTTGACATGTCATCCGCAAAACTTGTAGCATAACTCATTGGTTACAAGGACTCAAGGCTCACATTCTCAGCCAAGTTTCGATGTCGACTCTATTGGTTTCTCTCTACTGTGCTCAACCATTGCAGTCTTTTTCACAATTAAGTGCAGCAGCGCCGATCGTAAATGACCGGTAACTGTTATTAATAAACCACCCGTCACAGTACTTGTGGTATCTTACCATAGTAGTGAGGGGTGCTGAGACATTTATCATCCTTCATTCACATAATATTTTGTTCATTTAAAAGAGATCCTTTTTCTTTTACTGATCTTTCCTGCAGAGGAACATGCAAAGGAAATATTGCAATACGTAGAACAATACGTATTTACAATACGTAACAAGTTTAGATGCTTCTCAAGTACCACTTCTCTATTGTTTTTTATTAGATTTTGTTTTTTATTTAATCATACGTTTTCTATATTCGTGAGGCGAATCGGTCCATAGTCAAACTGGGTAATTGGATCAAAGCTAGGAGTATTTTAGATCTGTATGTATATATGTATTCATCTCAAAATATTCATGCACTTGTGCAATCAAGGGAATTATTATAACGATCAGGTAGCCAAAAGTTGGGAGAATTATTTTATATTATTTTAATTAGTGTTCGTAAATGGACGAAACCATCTGAATAACAACATTTCTTAACAATTTTCTACCACATAAAACATAAGTATGTCAACAAGGAGTATAGACAAGATTGCCCCACAGGAGTCTGTGTGAGACCGCTGAAGCCTCCCTAAGCTATACTTTTATGTGCTATTCAGAAAGAGTGATGTAATAATAAAGAATATATATATATATATATATATATATATATATATATATATATATATATAATAGTTTATTAAACCGTTGTGATCGAATGTATCTTATATGTGCATGTCTAAAATGGAGGCAAATCGCAAAAATAATTGATAGGTTTAGTATTATACTTTATATTATACCAAGCTAAAGTAAATAATGCTCAATATAGGACATATTTTGATGAATTCTCGTGCCGAAGTTCATCAGTCGATGAAAAAACACTGTAGTAGCCAAGGAAACCATTTAAAAGAGATAGTTTCAGAATTACCTGGAGAATGTGGTGTCTTCTATTACTATTTTATGTTATTAGGAATTGTTAACTATTCTTTATTACCCTCATGGATTTATATTTAGCTCATCCTTTCTATTGTTTTAGAAGTTTTCTGGACTTTGTCTCCGGTGCGACAAAGCACTATTTGAGGGGAAAACCTTATTTTCTCTCAATTTTGTTTTTTATTTTATTAAATTTTTTTTATTTAGATCAAGATTACTAATAAATATAGGTTACTATTAACTTCAGGTAACTACACAATTTAAGTTATTATTTAATATAGGTTATGAATAAGCCAGATGATCATTAAATCCATGTTACCATCATTACAGGTAACAGTTAATCCAGTTTAGCATTAATTCTTTGAGCAAAGATCAAAAGTATTAAAACCTCCATACATGCCTGCTCTAAACAAAGATTAAAGGTATTACAACCACCTTAAAGACCTTCTCTGAATAAAGATTAAAGGTATTAAAAACCATTCTAAAACCTTCTCCGAAAAAAGGTTAAAGCTATTTAAACCACCCTAAATACCTTTTATAAACAAAGATTAAAGGTATTAAAAACCTACTTTAAAAACCTTCCCTGAAAAAAGATGAAAGGTATTAAAAACCACTATGTAAACCTGCTCTGAACAAAAATTAAAGCCACTATGCTAGAAAAATGTGTTGAAAGTAATGGTTATATTTTTTGCTTTCAAACTCTTTATCTAATTTATTGTATAAATTCCATGGACTTTCGTAGGGCCATTTTTAGCGTACAGCATCAGACACAGCTCGCAAATTTTCTCTTGCATAGGGAACGTAGATTAAAATGTTCAAGTACTCAACCAACTATTTAAATCTTTTAAAAAATCTTGGTAACCTTGTGTGAACTACAGGGTGACCCCCTAAAACGGGCCTGCACACATTTTTTATGATATATCCTTCATTCATTCACTAATCATCCTTACTTTGAAGGATATGACAGAAACAGTGCCTTTGAACACAACTAGATCTCGATAGGAGCTCCAGTAAAGAATATACTGAGTCAAACATTACTACAAAACTGGCTCGTTCAAGAAAGGATATGGCAGTCAAGATACTGAAGAAGATTCAGGAGACCCCAACTTTCATTAACCTACTTTAGACATAAGATGAAGCTCACCTTCATCTTAAAGGAAAGGTAAACTCGAAGACAAATGTCTTCTGGGGGACCTCTAGACCAAATGAGGTAGCCGCCAAGCCCCTACACTCCCCTAATTTCACGGTATGGATTGCAATCTCAGCCAGAGGTATCATCAGGCCATTCTTCTTCGAGGAATCTGACGCGACAGTAACAGTCACCAAGGAGCGGTATGTTGAGGTCCTCCAAACCTCCAAAAGGGAGCTGCAGACCATGTTCCCGTCTATTATGGGTAGGTTCTGGTTCCAGCAAGATGGAGCAAGTTCTGACACCTCAAACCTATCCCAGATTGCCTGAAAGAGAACTTTGGTGGCCGTGTGATGAGTCTCAATACTGATTTTGAGTGGGCACCTCACAGCTACATTAAAGACAGAGTGCACGCAGGGAGACCCAGGATTATCACGGAACCCAAGGAAGCCATCAAGGAGGAGATCAGAGCCATTTCGAACACGCGCTCCAGAATAAAGAATGAAAGTCCAAAGACTTTCATGTTTCGATATGATGTTTTTAAACAAAATAAACTAGTTATCACCAAAGTTTCATTTAATCCTTGCAGAAAATTAAAAAATGAGGCCTATAGAAAGTTGGGGCCTGTTTGGGGGGAGTCACCCTGTATGACAATCAGAGTTATTTATTCCTAAAATCGTACAACTTTATCCTAGTATTGGAATAGGTACTCGGCGTTGCCAGGGATAAAAAGTCCTGTCGCAAATAAATACAGATGCATATTGTTTGAAATTCTTATATTGTCACACAAAATATCTTTACTTGATAATTATTTTCACTTGTGTGGTGAAGGCAGATTATGGATAAATGCGCACTCTTCCCCTCATATAATATCAGGTAATATCATATAATATACCTAAAATGAGTAAACGTTTCACCGCGCACGACCGGCAGTTTACGCTCACGCATAAATGACGCTTGTTATGAACGAATAACGTTGTGGCCGCAGGAACAGATCGAGAGTCTTAAAGATACAGATTTTAAACTTGAACTAGCCTTTTGGTAGCTTTAACTTCAAGAAATGAAAGTGTTGTGTCTCTTATTCTATTGTATTTTATCAGCAGATAAAGAAGCCAGAAAGTTTTGAAAGAATCTCCTCCTACGAGTCGATGGGTGAAGTGAAGTTGAGCCAGGCACTTTACAGCAACTGTTCTCTTTTTCCGACTTTGAGAGTAAACAATTTTCATGAAATCCCCCAAACTTTGGAGGAATTAACATCTCAAAGTTAGAGGAGAATTTGAGATAGTTCTGTTATATTTTCTTCTTATATACGAGTATAATATTTTTAAGATAACTTTAAGGTTTTTATTTGTAATGAAGAGTTTAAAAAGATAATAAATTATATAAGTACTTTTGTGTCGTAGTGCCAGCCATTGCGTTTGATTCCACAACAAAGGTGAATCAGAAGATGTAGTTAATCTATGTAGTGATTGGAAAAGTGGATTATTAATGAAAATATGATTGTGTTTCTATGCTATAAATAACTCCGAAGCAAAGGAAAATTAAGTTGGTTGTGTTTTTTGTCTCTGGAATGTCGTCAAGTGAAGTTCTAAATTATAGTCTTGAAAGATATTTTGAAGAAAAGGAAATATATAAATATATATTACAGACAATAATGTTATATATTTTTCTGTTATAATTGTTATATATTTATATCTGTTATATATTTTCCTAATTTGTCGAAATATGTTCAGCAAAGATACCAAAAAAAATTATTGAATTTTCCCGCTTTCTGTTAAAAGCAGCGAGTTTTCGCCATCATGGGGGCGGGGGGGACAGCGGACGTGCCTCCGTCAAACTCCCTATCTTTTCTCAGTTTGGCTTGGGACCACTCCGTCTCTTTAGGTAGATTTACTAAGCATAAATCTTATGCAGTTTAAAAGATTTCTATATTCTAATGACATATACATTTTGTCTAATCTATATTATTAGGCTAATTATTTTATAAAGATGTGAGAATTCTTTATAGTTGAGGCTTGCATGAATCCTAACTAGGCTTAACTACATTCATTTTTTTCAATTCTTCTTCTTTTGTTTTATTCCTTATCAAAACAATGATGTGGCTTGGGGTCAAAAGTTTGTACCCTAGCTGTAGTTATCTTGTATAAAAGCTTTCTAGGGATAATCCTACAATGAATCTTTTCTTTAACAATAGAACACCAAAGGCTAAAAGAATAGGTAAGTAAGTTGTTAGAAGAGGATAAAGTATGAGGTTCGTAGCTCCATTCGTCCTTTGTCCAGGGCGCACAAACCCCTCCACTGACAGTAATCGCTATAGTAAATCATTTTTAAATATGTAATCATAGAGTGCATGTCAGATTACTCTGGTAATATTCTATAGGTCAGGGTACGATTATTATTTAGGAGCAGTGTATATTGGAGTATTCGTTTGAACTCAATATGATGAAGGCTTTACATCATTGACCGGTCTCAATCTTCCTTCTTCAGTTACTTTTATGTAATAATGAATTTAATTACTAGAAAGGTGAAAGAATCCGCCTAAAAAGAAAATAGAGATGAATGGGAAAGAACGATAGAGGTCCAACGGGTCTCCCCACTCAAAGCAATGGTGATGTAACATCCACGCACAGTCTGAAAAGGAAGAAAGGGAAGAGACATAGGGAAGGGGAGGCGGACAACCTAACTACTACATCCCTCCCAGCTAAGTTCGTCTCACCTCACAATGTCTCAATCCCTATCTTCACAGACACATTTCATTTATTCACAACGCTTGCAACATTACCCAGTTATACTCTTTCACTTTGTCTCTCCTCCTACTCACAGGTCCATCAGCCGCCTCTGTCGTGTGTTGAAATGTCTCTTCATTATGACTGTCCATGGCCCTTTCTCTATGTATTTTTTCCACACACACATCTGACATTTCCTGACCAATCTCACTAAAATCCTCAACTAACCTCTCTACTTTATCCATCAAACCTTCCCGTTCTTACATAGCATTCATCGACTCTTGCTCCAATTGCCCACTTATCCCATTCATACTCGCTAGCATAGATTCAGACTCATTCGAAGGGAACTTACAAATACTATACGTTCTATCACATACTCCATCTCGATCTTGCACAAATCCAGAAAACTCTCCCACCTCATTTTCACTAAACTGTTTCATCCATTCATCCTTTCTCAACCGTTTACTCTTACGCTTCCCTCTTCCATGTTCAACTAATACTAACTGCTTCCCCTCTAAAGCACTATCTATATTATCCACCATTACACAGTCTTCCATTCTTTCAGACAGATATTCATTTACCGGATGTTCCACCAACTTTTCGGGAGGTTCATGCCACTTTCGCAATTGACATTGATGCACTCTACGTTCATTCAAACTCCCAACCTCTCTTTCCAGAACTATCACATAACTTACCCAATTTGACCAAACCTTTCTTAATACAAACGGATCTTCACACTTCTCTTTCAACTTATCCACATTCAGTCTACCTTTTGTCTCAATCTCCTTTAGTACTTTATCACCAAAAGAAAAACTCTCAAACCTTTCATTCCCTTCTATCTACAACTCACCCTAAGATCCCTCTCCCTAAGTCTCATACGTGGCCTAATCAGAATGATTTCAGTTGAGTGTGTGCTAATGCAAATTGGGTAAAGTGATATGTTTAAATTGTGAAAATAGGAAAATTAAGGAAGTACTTGAAAATATAACTAGTTCTTACTTCAGTAACAAAATGGATGCCTATTTTATACACACCAGTAAAACAACCTAAATATTCATTTCAAACGTTATAAAAAAATGAAACACTTTAATAAATCTCAGTTATTTTTGTCATTAGTGTTTTACTAAAAATCGAAATGTCCTTTGCTGTGAAAAAATTCCATCAACATATGTAGATGAGGGCCTAAATAAATTGTTAACGAAATTAATTAAATTCGCTTCTTTTTAAAAAAGTGCAAAGAAAAATGTGCCGAAAGATTTTTGAAAAAAATTCCTAAACTGGGTTTACAGCCTTTTTTAACCATATTTTATTACCGTATCTTTTGATCCTTATCCTCGTATTTTTGCATTAATTAAATGAATTTGGAGCAAATCAAATTAAGCAGTGCCTAGAGAAAGAGCCCCCCAGAAAGCGTAAAAAAAGCTGTATCAGCACAAACCAAGAAAACCCCCATCCATATTTTTCGAACGACTCTTTTTTTTCTAAACTTTAATACCTTCCAGTTTCTCAAAACCGCAAGCCTCTGGCTTAAATTTGGTAATGAGCTGAATTATGAGGAATAGTTAAAGATGGTTATTAAAATTGGATAAAGCATACTCAAGAGTGCTAAGGTTAGTTTTTCTTTGCTCATAAAATAGCGAAAATATTCACGTTCGTAGATAAAAACAAACCTTTTGAGATTTCAAGAAATGTCGGGAGGCAACCTTTTTAGATGAAGAAGTACGGGTCAGAAAATCAAGTTTTGGAAGATGGTAGATAAAAGAGAGAATTTATTTTATGATTTTTTTTATTCTGACACTAATTCGAGGCCCAGTCTCTAAAAGCACTGTATCTTTCCATGAGTTTGAGTCTTGATCATGTTCTAAATCTCTCGAAACCATTTTTATAAAGGTTTCTAGTACCCGGGGTTTAAACTCACGTTGCTTCAATCCACAGTAAAATCAACAAAAATTAATCGATTTAGTTTAGTGGTGGAATTTTACCTCTATAACAATCCAAAGCACTAGAAAAAGGGACTTAAGAATAGTATTATAGAAGAAATAAATATGGTAATTATCTCTTCCGTAATTCACAGTAACACCATATATATAATAGAACATCGTATGTCAAACCAACTTGCAAATCTTGTATGGTAAAATAAGCCTATTGGAATGTTTAAATAGTGATTAGTTGCCATGTAACTATTCTTAGCACTGGCTCTTTTACTCGAGATAAAAAGATTATAGGAGCTAATTAGATATAAAGAATGTATTTAATTGTAGTTCGCTAAAAATACTCGTTATTGAGGCACAATGAATTCAACAGACAAACCTCTGGGAGAGCGTGGCAATTTAACCCTTTTCCCGTGTCATTTAATGGGATTCTAATATTTAGGTATCAGAAGTATTAGGTAGTCCAGAAAGTAATGGAACTTTCAAGGTGCAATGTTTAAAATAAACAAACACGAACTTTATGTTATCCAACTCTCAAATCTGGTAAACTTTTATTTAGTGGCTCTTAAAGCAACATGAATATAAAAGACTTTCGCATAATTTATTTTTATGAGTTCAAACTTGGAAAAAGCTACTGGACCTTTTTAACATCAACGAAGCATTTGGCCAACGATCGGTTCCTGTTCGTACAGTACAGCGTTGGTTTCAGAGGTTTCGTAGAGGAGATGAGAGTCTTATAGTTATTCAACGTTCAGTGAGGAATCAATCCTTAGAAAAGGACACACTAAGAGAAGCAATCGGGGCAGACCTTCGTACATCAGTACGTAAGGTCGCTGGAACAATGGGAGCAAACAAATTATTCACTTCCACCCACTTGTTTAAAATTGGCAAAAGAAAAAGGATTCATAAGATCCTACCACATGGACTGAAAGATGACCAAAAAATCGTCGCTACCAGATTTGTTCAAGCTTGTTGCTAAGAAACTAAGAAACCGGAATGATCCATTTCTTGAACGGATAGTTACTTGTGATAAAAATAGATTCCTTGCAACAACACGTAAAGGTGTGCACAATGGCTTGACCGACAAAAGCAACCGAAACATATCATAAAGCCCGCGTTCCATCAAAAAGTACATGGTAACAGTATTTTGGACTGCATCTGAGATAATTCACTATAACTTCCAGAACCAAGGAGAAACAATCACAACAGTAAAATACTGTTAGGAATTAGAGGTAATGCATAAAAATTTACCCGAAAAACAGCCAGCTCTATTCAATCACAAATGTTTTATTCTCTTTTGTGACAATACTCGTCTATACGAGGGGCGGTGAATAAGTTTTGCGAATCGTTAGGGCAAAACAGAGGAAGGGGGATGGCTGTTTGTGGGGGTGTTAGGACAAATTATGACAAGTCAGGACCTTCAGCCGCACGCTCCTGCCTCGTCTATTTAAGAAGCAGTAGCTGATCGCAGATCGTCAGTCACAAATTTTTCAACATGGAGAAGGTTGAGCACCGCGCAGTGATCAAATTTTGACCAAGGAAGGCAAAAATGCAAAAGAGATCGATGAACACATGGTTGCAGTGTACACCGACCCTGCCCCTTCCTATGAAACCATTTATTGCTGTAATAGGGCCTTCCGCCATGGTCGTGAGTCCCTTGAAGATGACCCTCGTCCAGGACGCCCGTCAGACGTGACCAATGAGGACAATGTCGCCCGTGTGAAGAGGATGATCCTCGAAAATCGACTGGTGAAGGTCAAAGAAATCGAGCGACAACTTGGAATATCAGATGGAAGTGTTATGAACATCATCTACGACAATTTGGCCATGACCAAGGTCTTTTCCCATTGTATCCCTAGAAACCTCACGCCTCATGACCGACTTCAACGCCGTCAAAGTCCATAAAGCCAGAGTTGCACAAGCTGCCCTGCGCGAGTGCGGATTCGATGAGTTCAACCATCCCCCTTTTAGTCCAGATCTGGCCCCTAGCAACTACTTTCTATTCCGCCAGCTTAAGGCTGCGCTGCGTGGATGCCGGTTTGGGGACGATGAAAATGTCCATCTCGCCGTCCAGGAGGGGATTGAACAGCAGTCGGAAGATTTCTGGTTGCCGGGAATTCAAAGCCTCAGGGACAAGTGGCGCAAGTGCATTGAAGTTGAGAGTAGTTATATTAAAAAATAATAAAACACCTTTTCTCATATCTCGTTTCCTTATATCCGAATTTCAAATTTATTGCCCGCCCCTCGTATGTTGCAAAGGTGACGCTTCAGAAATTAAAAAACTCTAGAATTGAAGTCCTGCCTCATTCACCTTAATCTGCAGACCTCAGTCCAACAAAGTTGAATATTTTTTGACATCTGGAAGCCTTTCCAAAGAATAAACGGTTTCAAACCCAAGCAGATGCAGAAGAATATCTTTGAGACCTTTCCTACATCGAGGCGTAAAAACTTCAACAGTAAAGAAAAAAGTGCATTCAATCACATGGAACCTACTTTGATTAAAAATTAAGTTATTTACCTGTTTGTTTTTTAAACTTTGCACCTTAAAAATGCCATTGCTTTTTCGACTACCTGATAATTACAGATAATACATTTTCGGTTTTTTATGTGGGTATCAGCTTCCTGACTGAGTTCTATAATTCATAGACACTTTATGGATGGAGAGGTACCAGCTTTTGCTCTTCCACGCTCCCTCTTCGAATTGACCTCTGTTTTAGCTGTATTAAGAACATAGTGCGGAAAACGATTTTCATTGCATTTATCACGCAAGAATAACCCCTCTTACCTATTAAATTAATTATGAGTGCATATTCTATACGAGATAAAAAAAAGAAGCCATCTTAATTTGCTCTTTCTTTGAATCTCTTCATCGGAAGTGTAGTTGGAGTGACCAAAGGAATTGATAAACAAACTTGATATCAACTCAGACCTCACTTGATATCACTGTGCTTGTAGAACACTATCACGCGCTACCTCTATTTCCACAGATCTTGCTACGTTATGATGCGACCGAGCGTTTTGCCGTATTATTGGATGGGGAGGCTAGTGCAATATTTCCTCATTGTATTTTAGATACCTTCGGGAGAAAAAAAGGCCACGGGGTAAAAAATGACAGAAGATCCAGTGGCTTGTCAGCGACGGTCTCCTTTCAGCAGTTCCTACAACTGAGTTGATGCCAAATATATCTTTGTTTTCCTTTGGACTACGGTAGTGAGGGCGAGAGGTGGAACCTGATGATTAGACAGCCGGCGATTACACTGCACTTGCTCATGTGTGCAGTTTCCAGTGCACGAGCAACAATCTCTTGCGAGACAGCGTAGACCTTTGGAGTATTTTTGAAAACAAGGGTAATATACATAAAACAACCATTCTTCGTAGTTAAAAGAATCCCACTATGCTCCTAATGAAGCTTTCAGTATCATGTAAACTGTGATACTGAATCCTCAACTGTAGCATCAGAGAATATTTGGGTTACCAGTATTTACTTACCACATTAAAGTGTTATAAGCATATCTATATTGGATGACAAATTCAACTATTAATGTTGTGAATATGCCTCGCTGTAAATTCAACTTGTTGTCTGCATATCTACATTATATATAGAATTAAAATTATGATGCTATAGCTTCCTTAGGAGTTTTAAGTTCGGCTAAATGTTATTTTCAGTCCTTGGATTTTTTGTTTGGTGGCATTATTGAAACAAGGCCTTGGCAACACTTATCTCTTTGAAGGCGGCTTTCTTTATTTCGATGAAACAAAGGTAACGATTTCGAACCAGCCATTTCTTCACAATTATAGACTCAAATCTCTCTCTCTTTCTCTCTCTTTCTCTCTCTCTCTCTCTCTTGCTCGCTCGCTCTATATGCATTTATTTTGAAAAGGTTTTAGGCCTACTATATTTTTTCATACAGTAAAATTAATGCAACTAATCAAACTTTGCATTTTATTTTTGTATGTTTGTTTAATAATTTGAAAATGAAATATAAAAATATTTGAGCGTAAATACATTTTCTTAATAAATAATTTGATCAATCGATGCGTGCAGTCAATATTTACAATGATGTCTCTTGTTCTTCAAGACTGCTTCAATTCTTGGTGGAGAACAATTGCGATTATATCTTGACTGAATTTGCTCCAATTTTGTTCACTAAGCAACCACAACTGCACCCAATTAGAGGGCCCCTATTTATTAACCGCTAGTTCCATTATAATCAAACGTGGTTAATAAATAGAAGCATTCCATTTATGGCCTACAATTTCTCTATTGAGTTAAAATCATGCGAATTCCAAGGCTAAGGACACAAAAAGTTTGATTTTTTTTCAGCCCCAAATTCTGTTTTTGATTTTGCTTTGTGACAAGGTGCGTCATCATCTGACAAATACAGTTACCATCCACAAATCGGTTTTTAACCTTGAGAAAAGGGTCTTATGAAGCATGTTTTGGTACCATTTTGATTTTATTGCACTGTTCTTAGGCAGAATTAGTAGTGCTCTAGTTCACTTAAACGAAAATTAGTCCTTGAATAGCAAAGGGTCCGGATAAGTTATTGTGGCCACTGCATAGGACTCGTGAAAACCTTCCCCTTTTATTCTATTAACGTAAAATCTTCTAGAAAATCTAAACAGGCGGAAAGTAGTTTCATCAAAGAATATCATTTTGATCTATTAACAGCCCATTCTTTAAATGTCCTATAAAAATGGAGCCTATACGCAAAATTCTTCTCAATAAGATGAGGCTTCTTTGCAGCCCTTCACCTCCCTGTGCGCGCTGAAGCATTCACAGCTGCCTCTTTACAATTCTGAGCTAGCTTGGCACTGGAGGCCGCCAAATCGTTGAACAGGCAGGCACATTACCATTAGGAAAGCTTGGTGTTCACTTGAAGGTCTTGTGCGTCCAGAGGATGTGTTCACAGGGGTGTAACGAGTCTTTTTTAAAGTTTTTAAACATCCTAACGATGGTACTCCTTGATGAAATACACTTAGGGACGATCTTGTTGTCTTTCAAGCTATTTTGATGAAGTGAAACAATGGTTGTCCTCTTTTCTTTGGAAAGAACCATTTCTAGAATTTAAACAAATATAAACATTTTTAAAAAGATAATATTACGAAATAGATTATAATTACACAATATCATTTGTAAAAGAACAACCTCTGACCCCCCCTTCCCCCACATATACACTTTATTGGAGACCATGTGCGATTGTATCCCGCTATGGACAACGTCACTTCCGGTTAGGGAACATTTGAGAAGTTTCAACTCCTGAGCGTATTGGGAAAATATCCCCCAATCCAGCGAAATCGTCCCGAGCCTCCCTCCCCACCGGCGACGAGATGAGAAAGAGCCGCTGCGCTGTGTTTCGCACCTTGCTGTTAAATGATGAATCGACTCCGCCTCTGGATTAAGATGTATGGAGCTTGTGACTCCTTCCTACATATTCCCCCTTCCCCTTCAGAATTGCCCATACAAATACTTGGTTTTGACTGGAGATCGAAGAGTCCTGCACGCACCTCAAGGTCGTCCACATCGTCCCGTCGAATTCCCGTGAGAGTTCATCAGACAGCAAGGCTTTCTCTGCCGTAATTCTACCCCAGTCAATTGGTAGCTGCTGTGAACGATAAGCCTTTGAATTTGCGCAACCGTCTCCCTTCGTCTAATCAAACCGAAGAAAATCTCCATCAATTACCTTTGAGGAAAAGAAGTTTCCTCTTCCAGTGGAATTACGAGAATTCCCACATTTCTCCTCGAACGTCATCTTTGAATATTGGCTAACTTTATCGGAAGGTTGGTTCGGATCGTGCCTCACTTGCCTCATTCGGACCGTGCCCTACTTGCCTCATCGGATCGTTCCCCACTCGCCTCATCGCAAGAAGAACCTTCCTCGAAGTCACCGAACCTTAAGACTGAAACCCCCTCCATTATTAGTATTATCAAGTTCCTCATTTTGATCTGAGCCTAGTAACGCTAATTATTTAATTCTATTTGAGAATCCCTCCTCATAATAATTATATAGAGACTATTTCAATTTAAATAATCCCCTTTTGTCTTTTTTTTAATTCTTATTTTGAACTTTATAAATAAAATTATATTTTTATTGTTGTCATCTTTAACTAACCTTGAACGATACTCTCGGCCTATTCAAGTAAATCTCTGTCTGATTATTAAGGATTTGAAACCTAACACCTCAAGTTTGACCTCCTAATCGGTTGTTAATCCCTGTGAACAGTCCTTCAACGGTTCGCGTTGCAGTTTGTGATTAAGTCACCCCCAACATAATATAAGAGTAGTATATGGTATAGAGTGGTGTACCACAACAACATTCATTTAACCCATATTTGTTACTCTTTTTCCATTTTGATCGAATAGAAAACCTTTATGGACTGAAATTCGACCAGATGGCGTTTTTTGGATTCAACGAAGGAATGCATTTTTTCTTATCTTTGAAATGTGGACTTTTTAATAAACCTATAATAATTTAAGTATTAGAATAAATATTCATATCACGTAAATTTGAAAAACGAATGAAAAAAAATAGAATATATATTAGTCTCAAAGCTTTTGGCCATGACAGTAGTTGACGACTAGGGTAAGAATGATATTTCCTGTATTTTAAATCCTTAAAACGAAACTCATACGCTCATTATATGGAAGCAAAGTAAATTGAGAGCCATATAATAAAACTAACTTTCATTTTGTTCTCAAACCTTAGTATGTATGATAAAACTTGTCACATTTTATTTTTCATCGATGAATAAAATTTTGTCAGGTGAATAATGGCTAGATATATTTGAAATTAGGTATCCGTGGCAACAGAAATTCGGTTGATTTATTTAACGCTCTGTGTAAGCTCTTAAATCTCCATGGCAACGGAAATTCGTTTGATTTATTTAAGGCTATGCTTAGACTAGGCATAGTCTGCGTAACTGACAGCCATCATCATTTTCTCCTCACTCATTTCACGCTACATTTATCATTTATTGTGTATTTTTAAGCACGTAATTTAATTGGAATGAACTTTGTATATAATCCTGTATTAATATTAAATATGGATATCAGTTTATATCCATTTTTTCGTATTTATTTGTGCCAAATTAATAAAATAATAAAGTATCATGTGACAAGACGAAATTATTTGTCCCATATAAATAAAATTCGATATTACCGTAAAAATGATCGTAGAAATTATCACCCCCAGAATATCCTTTAACCACTTACAAATAATTGCGTTCCATTAATCATCTAATCTTATCAGCCATAACCGAAATAATAAATAAAAATATAAGGTTTCTTGATGGAATAGATCTTGCGTGAGGCAGATCCGATTTTGTAAACACGAAGATAAAAATTGAAAATTGGTTATTTCTTTACCTTTTAAGATTAATGAAGATATATTATGAAAGGTTTTTATTTACTTACGTATTTCTTAAAGTAATTTGTGTCAGGCTCTAAGGTAGGACGATAGTGCAGACATCGCTGATCAGATAATTGTACCTGGGTATATTCATATATCTTTAATTTCCTTATCATCAGTTAACTTTTCCCTAGATGTAATCAAACTTTATTGGCCTCTATTTAAATGATACTGGGAAGGCTAATGTTCTTTGATCCATTCTGACCAATAGATAAAAAATGACATTTACTAGAGTTTTTAAAAAAAATATGTATGAAAAACTGGACACATAGGGAAAATGCACATAAGAAAAAGATTTAACTACATTCTATTTAACTTAAACTACATTTTATTCAATTGATAAATAACATTATCAATGAAATTTTCCCCATTTGAAAGATTTCGATGAGCTTTGCGAGATTAACCCGATGCGTTAACCCCAAATTTCCATCAATTTGAGTACATTCATTTATGAGACGCTGTTTCCCCTCTCATTGGTCTCGTATCTTAATTTTCATTAAGTACAAAAACCTTATTTCTTCTTTAGCAAAAATAAAAGAGGTCGAGAGAAGTGAGCAAGGTCTTGAGAAGGAGGAGACCGGAAAAAAAGAAGTAAAGGGGATAAGCTCTGGTGAACAAGGTGACTATTTTGCTATTTCTTTTTTGTCCATACTTTATATATATATATATATATATATATATATATATATATATATATATATATATATATATTTACACTAGCAAAGGTACCCGGCGTTGCCCTGGTAAAAAAAGTGCTTTCGGAATAAAAGTAAGACAGATTCTATTTTTTTATTCTACACAAACAATATTCTCATTGTACTATCTAAACAATGTTGTTCTACAGCGCTACAAAATTTCTTCGTATACAATATTCTTCGTTTTACTTTGAGCATTTATTATTATTATTATTATTTATATTATTAATTTCTAACCTTTCTTCCTATTAATGGACAGACACATACACGCACAGACAGACAGGCAGACTTCATTTATATATATATATATATATATATATATATATATATATATATATATATATATACTGACCTAATGATCTATCTCAGTGGGTAAGATGGCATTGAAGATGTGGTTGAATGCATCGTTCCTCCTCTTATTTAAAGTGTATTTATCACACAAATTGATGGCGATTTTGAAAGTTTAAAATCATCGTTGGATCAATCTATGTTTTAGAGGCGTTAAAGGCATACATAAAATGACCATAAACATATATTTGATTAAATTTGGGGTGGAATTTAATGAAAAATAAAATTTAGCAACAAAGAAACTTAAATTAGTTATTTTAAAGGTTCCTGAGTTTAGCAAGGCCAGACAGATAAACCGATAAATAAAAGAAGGTCAAAAGACCTAAGTTGACTTATGAACTTTAACTAAGTTCTGACTTTTAACTGACTTATGACCTATTACGGACTTATGACCTTTTACTGACATTTGACCTTTTCTGACTCATGACTATATGACCTTACGACCTTCAAAATTCAAAACGTAAAGTGATTAACATCGGACCAACCGACCGACGGAGCGCCGTAGTAACATAAAGGCGCGTTCACGTAAATAAAAATATTCAATACTCATAGAAAAGAAATAATTTATTTAGAATCAATTTATTATTTTGAACTTTAGTTAATTTCATTTTTTTTACTAAAGTTCTCATCGATTCGTTCCGATCATTGTGTGGCCTAATCGCCTCTAACAAAGCGGTTTGGGTTTAAGATTTCTTAAAAGGTTTCCAATCCACTCATTACCGAACAAAATATGAGGACGATTTTCCTTTATTCAAATATTTTCAAAAATACGATTTAGACTAAATGAAATTTCCATGCTATATAAAGGGATGTATTAAATATTTTTATAACGGTTTCATACGATACCATCGTATATTCAAGAACTTATACTTAATAAATTAACAAAATAAATATTGACAGGCGCAAAATAAAAGAACATTTTTTTCAGGAACATTCTAGAAATTTCTTGAAATCATCTGGTAAACTTTTCTCACTAGGTAAGAACTGTAGAATGGCCAGTTTTGTTTTACTCACTCTGCATAGATGCCTTTATTACGAGAAAATGATTCATTCCTAAGAGAATCCTTTACTTGAAGACTGCCGAAGGACTTTTCCTGCGATATCAAGAGGGGTCGCAAGATACAAGAATGTGATTTCGTGCGTTCTTTGTTATACAATGAAAACAGAACCTATAAATCTTTTTCAAAATTACATCAACCCCACATAACCACCGTCCGAGAAAAAATAGTTATTAGGCGTATCTTTATGAGGGATCCCTTCGAGACTGTAACAGAAATTTCTAGAAAAATTAAGACCAATAGTGGCAAAGAAGTGAGCCGTTCTTCAGTGTCCCGTTGCCTCAATGGATCTGGTTTTATAATTCGTTTTACAACAACCAACCAATCATCAGTAAGAAGAACCAGAAGACGAGCTTCAAATATGCTGAAGCTCACTCATTGTCAGAGGGATGAAGATTGCGAGAGAATTCACTTTAGCGACGAAAGTACATTTAATTTAGTTTATAAAGATTACAAACGCTTTGATAGATGCGCTGCAGGGGACAGACTAATCATAAATGTGTTAAAAAAGTCTACCGAGCACGGATGAGGCAGCGTCATGGTATAGAGGATGTTTTCGTCTGAAGAAGTGGGTCCGCTAGAGCGAATAATTGGGACATAAATGCGACTATTTACTCATCATATTTTTGAAAATATGTGAATAAAGGAAAATCGTTCTCTCATTTTGGCCGGGAGTGTACCTTTGTCAGCCAATAATGAAGATTTCCACAGTGAACTATAAAACTAAATTTTATTCCCTCTTCAAGCTCTTGTTCCAGTTTTTGTTCCATTACTTGCTCCAGACCAAGTTGCACCCTTTGTTCCATCACTTGTTCCAGACCAAGTTCCACTCTTTGTTCCAGACCTTGTTCCACCTCTTGTTCCAATTCATATTCCATCCTTTGTTCCAAATCATATTCCACCCTTTGCTCCAGACCTTGTTACAGATCTTCTTCCCCCTTTGTTCCAGACCTTCTTCCACCTCTTGTCACATACCTTGTCCCACCTCTTGTTTCAGAACTTCTTCCACCCCTTGTTCCAGACCCTCATCAACATCTTGTCTCAGATCTGGTCCCAAACCTTGTTCCAAACCTAATTCCATACCTTGTTCCACTCCTTGTTCCAGACCATGTTCAGCGCTCAACAAAAGATTGGGGTCTGAAATATTCATAAGGTAATTCTCGCGAAATTTAGCGTTGGCAAAGATTGACTCAGGGCCTACTTTTCGATTTTGTTCAGATTTGTGACCCTTTGATTATTTGCTATTTAAGAAAACCCTTTTCAAATTTAATGTATAGTTATAGAAAAAAGTCACGTTCCAAGGGCAATTCTAGAGACTGGATACTATTTTATTTTTATAATTCTGATATATTTTTATACTGATTCCCCTATCCGTTGGTACCGGTTGGGTTACAGTGGAGAGCGGATGCCAAAAAATCTGTGCTCGTATGTGGACAGCCGCCAATCAGTTCGGGGCGATGAGTCCGAGCATATGTAGGTCCAGGCAGTTTCATACACCCACACTTCATTAAGCACATAACAAATCACACCACAAATGTATCGTTCATTTTATTCCTTTGCACACATAACGCATCACTCTCCCATGTATGACTGTCCATTTTTGCCACGCTAATTGGTGGCATGCCAAAGCATTTCATTATTCTTTGCCATTTTCCACAATAATGACCAGCAGCTAGTGCCCTAAGGATTAGCAGCGCTTAACAGAGTGATTTTTATGTTAGTTTCATTATCGGGATAGCCTACCCCCCAAAGGAATATAATGGGTGTTGGTAATAATTAAAAATTTTAAATATCTTATTTCAAGTTTTAATTAACGAAGGGACGCGACTGTGGGGAAAAGAGGGGAGGGAAACTCGGTCGTCTTTTCTCTCTTTAATGACTCGGGCCTGTCTCACTCCTCTCGATATCTAATTTACTCCATTTTCGGATTCGTATCGGGAGTTTGGAGTTTGCTTTGACGAGAGGGAGATAATCTTCGATCTCTTCATCTATTTACCTGTTGGCTTAAGCCTTTGACTACACTTTTTCCTTCTCTTTTAACTAGTCCCAATCTATCTTAGGTTATTTGCTGGTACATAATTCAGTAATATCTGTAATTTATCTCAGTTAATCTGCAATGAATGCCGCCAGGGTAGGCAATGGTTAGTCCCCTTGACTCACCTTATATGGGGTTGCCGTCTCACCCGCGTCAAGCAAATGACCTTATGTAACAGACCAATCTAACAGCTACAAAATGAAATGTTTACTTGGCTTAGTTAACTTACACGTTTGATGTCGTAGTACGCGAGGGGTTTCACCTTTACGTGAGGGCACGCTATATGTTCCAATTGCTAGTTACAGTGCAATGTACGCAGCGATGATTTGCGGTTAGTAGAGCACTGCAGCGTGCGGTCTATCAGGTCATTTACACTTCAGCGTGCGGTCTCCTATCTCTTTTACACTTGATCGTGCGGTCTAACAGGCCATTTACTCTTCAAGATGCGGTTTACCGCTACTTTTACACATGAGCTTGCCTTCTACCAGGCCATTTCGCACCTTTCCTCCACTCAAGAACTTTATACTACGAAATGATAAAAATCAAATTTACTTACACTTAATCATTCAAATGAAAATCATCAAAAATTAAAATGATCAAAAAAGGCTATGTGGTACATTAATGGTAATCATTATGGTAGAATTCATTGGTTAGGTTAGGTTAGTGGGTAAGGGTAGGTCAGGATAAGTTAGGTTAGGCTAGGCTAGGCTAGGTTAGGTTAAATTAGGTTAGGTTAGGTTAGATTAGGTTAGGTTAGGTTAGGTTAGATTAGGTTAAGTTAGGTTAGACTTTGTTTGATTAGGTTATGTTAGGTTAGATAATGCTAGGTTAGGTTTGGTTAGGTTAGGTAAGTTAAAAGTGGAAAGATAAGGTAAGCTCGTGAAAGGTAGCCTGAAAGATAAAGGTCATTAAATAATGACGACTCAGGAGCACTCAGGTTAAAAGGGTAAAAAAAGCTAAGCATAGGTAATTTAATTATACCACGAAACGTAGACCGCAAGCTAAATGTTATTCATAGCGTAGACTACGGATAATGCGGTAGACCGCAAACTAATGGTTTATTAAAAGCAAGAGCATAATTTTTATCTTTATGAATTTACGATGTTTTACTTAAGCCATTTTTTTAAAGAATTGCCAACCAACAAATAACCTATATACACTCTAGGTAAGTACAAGAAATAGATGAAAGGGAAGATTCATAGGATTAAAAAGGTAAAATCAAGAAAATATATAGAAAAAAGAATTAGTTTATCAACTAAAAATTCTCTAATGTCATATATTAATAGTGATATATACTCGTATGTATATACGAAGGGCGGTCAATAAGTTTTGCGAGTCGGTAGGGCAAAAAAGAGGAAGGGGGATGGCTGTTTGTGGGGGTGTTAGGACAAGCTATGACAAGTCAGAACCTACAGCCGCACGCTCCTGCCTCGTCTATTTAAGACCAAGGAAGGCAAGAATGCAAAAGAGATCCATGAACGCATGGTTGCAGTGAACACCGACACCGCCCCTTCCTATGCAACCATTGCTCGCGGGAATAGGGACTTCCGCCATGGTCGTGAGTCTCTTGACGATGACCCCCGTCCAGGACGCCCGTCAGGCGTGACCAAAGAGGACAATGTAGCCCGTGTGGAGAGGATGATCCTCGAAAATCGATGGGTGAAGGTCGAAGAAATCGAGCGACAACTTGGAATATCACTTGTTTATTTATTTATTTATTCATTTTATTTATTTATTCCATACTAATCCAATGCACAGTATAAACATATTACATTTTAAATCTTAATGACAAGTTACTATAAGTACTTATACATACAAAGATTATTTATGGGCCCAAAATAAGTCAGTGACTTTTAGGGCAGAAACTTATGACTAAGCATAAAATTATCAAGACTAAAACTCCCTTCATGTTTATACAAATATAAACAACTTAATATTCATTTGAGAACCTAACCATTGTAATGATTGCAAATAACGAATAATTATATAATTTAAATTTAGAGATAAATTAAAAAACTATTTTATTTCCAGCGATTATTTCAAGAGATATGTAGTTAATATAGTCAACAGTCTTATATAATTAGTAACATATTTATAATGTATAAATCAAAGTAGAAGTATACAGTATAATAGTGTACGGTAACAAATAAATACACAATAACAAAAGCTGAATAGAAATTTAGTAAGCCGAAATTATATTGTTTTTAAGAGCTTTTTTGAATTGAGCTAAATTGGTTTGGGATTTGATATTGTCTTCCAAGCCATTCCATATTTTGATAGATTTGTACAGAAAGCTACATTGTGATTTTGACTTTGAATACAAGGGGGAAATAAATTTTGTTCTATTGCGGGTTTGGTGATTATGGGTAGTATCAGCTGTTTGTAACATATTAAATATATAGCTATTATAGGAACACTTTATTGTTTTGTAAGGGAATAAGGATGTTTGAAAAACAAAGAGATCATTTAATTTTAGAATTCTGGATTCCTTAAAATAACGATTAGTGTGCTCATTTTGGTTAAGTTGATGGATGGCTCGAATTGCTTTTTTCTGTAATATAACTAATTTATTGAGATAATTGTGATATTTTCCATACCAACTTTCTATGCCATATGTCAAGTAAGGTTGCACCATTGTCATATATAAAGAGTGTAGAATAGATTTAGGAAGAAACTTATTTAATTTATATAATATTCCAATCGATTTTGATAGTTTTGTTGAGATATGCGTAATATGTTGTTTAAAACTCAGATTTTTGTCAATAAAGATGCCTAGGAATTTGATATGAGTAGTTTCATAGATTATTTTTCTGCGCCCATTTTAATATGGGGCAATTCAATAGATTTTTTGTAAGAGAAAAGAATATATTTGGTTTTATCTACATTTATTGATAGTTTATTAACATTAAGCCACCTGAAGACATTTTCGAGTTCTTTATTTATTGTAGATGCAATGTTGCTCGGTTTGTCATATGGCAAGGGAGTTGATAAGGCACTATCATCCGCGAATAATATAAATTTAAACAGAGAAGATGATTTAACAATATCATTAATATAGATTAAAAATAACAGTGGCCCTAGCACGGAGCCTTGTGGGACCCCAGTTGTAATATTAAGGTGGGATGAGTCATGACCATTGACGGAAACAAATTGCTTTCTTTCAGTTAAATATGATTTGAACCAATTTTGACAGTTGCCTCTAATTCGGTACATAGCTAATTTTGACAGTAGAATATTATGGTTGACACAATCGAAAGCTTTTTTAAAATCGAGAAAAATTGAGAATACAATGTGGCCCTTTTCAATGTTACCATATAAATATTGAAGGTGGTTAATTATCGCGTGAATCGTTGATTTCTGACGTCTAAAACCATATTGGTGTTTATACAACAGTGAATTAGATTCCATAAATTTATAAAGTTTATTGAATGCTATTTTTTCAAATATTTTACTGAACATTGTAAGAGGTGTTTATACAACAGTGAATTAGATTCCATAAATTTATAAAGTTTATTGAATGCTATTTTTTCAAATATTTTACTGAACATTGTAAGACATGAAATAGGGTGGTAATTGCTGACGTTTGTGGGGTCTTTGGCCTTTGGTAACGGTGTTACCCGAGCAACTTTTAATACACTTGGGAATATACCCTGCGTAAATGATTTATTAATTATTGATGCTAAAATTGGAGCAACTATATCAGAGATGTATTTTAAATTTTTAGTGGAGATTGAATTAATACTTGATTTTTTATTTTTTAGTGAACTAATGATTTTTTTTATATCGGCTACGCTTACAGGAGAAAAGAACAAGAAATTTGGTACATTAATCTCATTAAAATACGAAAGAAAAGATTTATCGACTATTTTGCAGGAGTCTGAGATTTTTTTACCTACGTTGACAAAAAATTTATTGAATTCATTGGCTTTTTCCTTATTGTCATCAACTGGTTTACCGTCAATGATAATTTTTTTAATTTGGTTTGTTCCTTTAGTAATTTCAGGTTTTATCACAGAATTGATTAATTTCCAAGTTTGTTTTATATTGTTTTTCGTTTGATTAAATTGTTAATAGTAATAATTTTTCTTGGTTATTTTAATTTGGTTAGTAACTTGATTCCGAAAATTTTTATATGTGTGTTCTGGAATTTGACTAAGCTTATAAAGAGAAAAGTATTTTTGACGTTTTTTGATGTTATTTATAATTACGTTTGTTATCCAAGGTTTTGTTTTGTGTTTATATGATATGGTTTTAGATTTTAGAGGACAATTAAGTTTAAAAGCATCGTCTAGCCTTGAAATTAACTCTTCGGTAGCAGAATCGATGTCATTTATATAGGAAATTTAATATAGATTCTTATTTAGAACATAGTTATAGAAGTTTGATAAGGTATTTTCGTTAATTATGTGGTAGGTTATTGTACGGTTTTGATGAATATTGTTCGAGTTGAAAAAAGACTTTTGGATCATGAATATAGGAAGATGGTCCAATATGTCACAAAGGAGAATACCGGAAGAGTAATTTTCGGAGTGAACTCTGAAAATATTGTCAATTAGTGTTGCTGAGTTTTGGGTTATTCTTGTTGGTTTTGTTATAATTGGAAGTAAGAAATGAGAATAAAAAGTATTGAGGAAGGGCTGAGTTAATGCGTGGTTTTCAAAGTTTAATAGATCGAAGTTAAAATCTCCTGTAATTATTATGTCGTCATAGTTTGTAACATTGAAGTAATTGATTAATTCAGTAATCTTATCTATAAACATCTTTGGGTCACCAGGAGGAGGTCTATATACGGTTCCAATGATTATTGTTTTACCATTTGATTTTACTTCGATAAATAAAGTTTCAATATAGTTATAGGAAATACTAATTTCGTCAACTTTTTTAGTATTGAGTCTGTCAGATATATACACGCTTATACCTCCTCCTATCTTGTTTACGTCGCGTAGTGAATGAAAAGAGCTATAGTTTGGGACACTGATAAGGTGTTTATTATTATTTGTTAGCCAGCTCTCGGTGAATGCCAAAGCGGAAAATTTATAATTAAGTGTTGACAAAAATATTGAAAATTCATCAAAGTTTGCGTGCAAAGATCGAATGTTAAGATTTAAAATGGACAGGTCTGTTTTTTCAAATGAAAATGTAGTGTTAAATTTATCAAATCGTAGTATTGGTTTCTTACGTTATTTTCTTTAAAATTTGGATATGATTCATCAAAATGGTTTATGTCTGGATCGATATTATTGAAGTGATCGAGTTGTTCAAACATAAAGGAATTTAAAAATTAAAGGTTACAAATTGAAATTACGTATAAAATATCTATAAACAGTTAAAATACTTTTTTTATGATAACTTTAATAAGAGAAAAAGGCATAAAGTATGTAATACAATTGAAATAAAAGTAAGTGAATGCTAGGTCAAAACATGGTTTGTTTGTTTTTGTTTTTTTCATCTAAAACAGTAATATCGCCGAAGATATTATTACTGATCGTTCCAGAGATTCTCACCATTAAAGTATGCAAGCGTCGAATTGAGGTGTTCGGACAGAAATTTTTGGAGGGCAGCTCGGGTATTGATAACTATACGTAGGTCACGGCGACCGGAGGGTGATGGCAGGAAAACGTTGATGAATCCATCTCTGGTAGTACAGCCTGCGATCTTTGTGGAGAATTTCTTTTTAGTTTGGCGGAGGACGAAAAAGATTTTGTTGCGATTTGGAGTCAGTTGTTCGTTTACATAGAATGAAGGTTTGAATTCTTTGCATGCTGAGAAGATATCACGCTTCAGATCACTTCTGCGCAACTTCACAATTATGTTTCTTTTGTCGGGACCTTGTACTTTTGGTTTGGGACCTAGACGATGAGCAACAGAGATGTCAGCTTCTTGCATTTGTATGTGGCAGTTATCTTTAATAAGTTTGCGGATGATATTGCTGCAGTTTTCATTATTGGTAGCTTCAGGTATATTGCCGGAGAATATAATCGTATCTCGTCTTTCATAAGCGTCGGAAGAATCAACCTTTTCTTCTAATTTTTCGATTTTTGATCTCATTTTTTCGTTAGATTTTTCGAGAGAGATGATTTTTTGTTCTTGTTTGGCAAAAGATGATTCAAAAAACTTGAAGAGAACGTTCATAATGTCTTTGGCATCAACTGATAGCGTAGATGAGGAAATATGGGTCTTCAGTTCATTAAAATTAACTGGTTCGTTTAATTCGGTTGTTCCTCTTGTAATTGGAGTATTTTTTTCTTTGTCTGCCTTCCTGAGAGTAGGAGGAGCCATTCTTTCTAAGGATGAATGGAGAAATGTGACAAGAGTGTTTATGTGCTATGGGAGTTTGTTTAATTACTGGGAGAAACGGTAATGCTTAATTGTTAAAATTTTTACTTTGAAGGTCGTTAGGTTTTGATTGAGGAGTGATTGTTTTAATTTATTAATTCAAAGAGTGAAGAAATTAGTTAAACAAGATGGATGTGGCAGCGCTGCACTTCAAATCACAGTTGAGTTTAGGCCTAATGGCTTTCAAACCGACTCAGTGGGAACATGGGAATTTTTGACGTAATGCGGTAATATCACTTTATATGTCCAAATAAATTAACTTAAGTACGTAGATTTATAATTTATAGTATTCAATGCAGTTTAAAAACACTAGTAACCTCACGCCCCATGATCGACTTCAACCTCGTCAAAGTCCACAAAGCCAGAGTTGCACAAGCTGCCCTGCCCGAATGCGGATTCGAGAAGCTCAACCATTCCCCCTACAGTCCAGATCTGGCCCATAGCGACTACTTTTTATTCCCTCAGCTCAAGGCTGCACTGTGTGGACGCCGGTTTGGGGACGGTGAAGATGTCCAGCTCGCCGTCCAGGAGTGGATTGAACAGCAGTCGGAAGATTTCTGGTTGTCGGAAATTCGAAGCTTCAGGGACAAGTGGCGCAAGTGCATTGAAGTCGAGGGTAGTTATATTGAAAAATAATAAAACACTTTTCCTCATATCTCGTTTCCTTATATACGAATTGCAAAACCTACTGACTGCCCCTCGTATATATGTATTTATATTCCTATATATATATCTAGTTTACTAGTTTGAAACTACTTTTAGTGTCCAATCTGTTACCTAGCTCAAATACTAAGTCGTAATTTATATTGATAAACCCTTTTAGTATCTTAAAAACTTCAAAATGTTGGCTGTGAAGTTTCCTATATTTCATTTAAAGAGAAATCAGGTTCCTCTGCCTTTTCCTATGATCTATTTCTAAGTTTAGGAATTAATATCGTTGCTCGACACTGGACGCTTTAGAATATTACCATTTCTATGTATGGAAAGGACAATTATACCGCATACTCCAAACGAGATCTTACAAACGCTTTATATTTGAACAAAACTAGATTCCAATTTAAACGCTAAAATTGTTTGCTCCTGTATCCTAGAAACATATTGGTCTTTTGTAACATTTCGGTAAATTGTTTGTATATTAGGGACATATTCATAAACAGCACCTTTGTTAAAGTATGTAATAGTTTTTGTGAGATATACTTTGACTGTGAATTTGTCTAATTATTAAATTTTTATCATAACACGGAATACATAAAAATAAAAATAAAACATTTTTTAATGGCTAATAGGAATATAAAAAGAGTAAATGTTGCTTAAACTAAAATAGTTACTTTGGAATTCTAATGACAATTATTAATGAAACTACGCAATCGTACCAAGAACCACCTTACAGAAATGTAAATTTCAACAACCAAACCAAAACACAAACTAACAGCACACAAGCCCACACGATATACTGTAGATCGGTCTTAATTTACATATACCTACATGAGAGCATAACCATTCTCACTATTTTAGTACACACTTAGTATGATATTTTGAATAGTGCTTTGTGACGAACTATACAAAGAGAAGAAAAAAAAGGGAGGGTAGAAATAGAAAGACAGAGAAGTAAAAAGTGATACAAAATTAATGACTGCTAATGAGATTCACTAGTTCTAAATACTGGGGTCTGTAAGACACACTTCAAAAACTCTTGAAAGAAGACATTAATAATCGCACAAGAAAGCTAATTAGGCAACTTAGTCCTGATTCGCAGGGAGAACCATCTGAGGGCTCTTTAGTGAAAAAGCAAATATTGAAGCTAGAATCAGGCCTGTGTGAAGGCAACTTCTAAGAATTTAGAGAGAAAAGGTACATTCGAGGAATTGCGGGAGAAAATTTACTTTCCGGGGATTTCTAAACTCTAAAAATTACCAGACGAAATATGCTGCTTCTATTTCGTCCACGACAAACAACATTGTAAAAAGATCTATTAAAAATGTAAAATAAAGCTCATTGGTATTCAGATTTTAATTTATATTAGAACCAATTTAACGTAAGCCGAAGGCAGTGGGCATCTTTACCACTGGATTCTAGTGACTTGGTTTGGGATTAAGAGACAAAGCTTTGAATATTATATATAGTTTCTCAAAGCATTATTATTAGTATTATTTTAAAATGCAAACAATAATAAATTTCGTATTCCTAGTCTACGGCAAATTCTGAACGATAAACACTCTAAATGTGTACCAAATCTGGAAACCTAAATTATATGCTTTGTACAAGGGACAGAAACGTTAGCGTATGACTGGTATCATCTTCTCGGACCGTCTTTGTTTAGTTGTACGAGTACCTCTTAAGTTTCGGAGTTAACCACAGTCGGCCCAAAAGAGAGGTCCTGGACGATAATGTTATCAAAGGGGTCCTTTCTGGCGACTCCCAAAGAGGGCATATGACGCCGATAAAAATCAATTAATCAAATCAATCATTTCCTGCGGTACCCACGGGGATGCATAGGGACTCAATGAACTCACGCCACCACGTTCTTTCTTGAGCTAATGCGTCAAGCTCTTCCCAACAATCATCTCCTGCTTCTCGCCTCATAATCCTTATCCAAGTTTCCCTAGACCTACCTCTACCTCTTCTACCAGGGGCCACCAACCCTGGTGTATCCCGAACTTTACCCTGCTTTCTATAAACATGACCTAACCATTTCCAATGGGAAAATCTAACAAACTCATCGACCGGTTGCACCCCCGTTATTTCTCTGATTCTGGTATTTGACACTTTTATATCCCACCATTTAACTCCCAATATTCATCGCAGAGCCTTATTTTCAAATGCCAATAGTTTTTTATCTGTAGTCACAGTGCTGTACAATGGCTCATGCCACAAATCAAAATACTTCTAACCATTACTTTATAAATTTTGATTTTAGTATGTACAGAAAAGTGGCTATTATTCCAAACATTCTTGAGCATTCCCATTTCCTGATGGGCACGTCTTAGCCTTTCCTCAAATTCCGAATTTAGAGAACCATTCTTTACTAAATAAGTACCTAAATATTTGAACCTATCAACTTGCTTTATAGCAATTCCTTCTACTAAGCAATTCTGTGCATTTTCTATATTCATATTATGATTTCAGTTTTTCTGCTATTAATTACCAAACCAACCTTTCTACCTTCCCAAACTAAACAGTCCAGCCCTCTTTGTATCTCTTCTGGCCCATAAAAAAGAAAGAGAAAAATATGGAGGGGAAATGACAGGTTCTTTATCTAAGGCTGCCTCATTAAGGGTGTCTTCTTTCTTGAAGACAATTGGTATAATTTTCATCGATAGACCACTGCCTTTGTTGTAGGGCAGTGGCGAACAACTACACCAACTAGCGTTCTTATATCTTGCGACTAGGCACAAAAACGAAAACGTTATTTTCTTTTATATTTTGTTTTTACTGAACTTTGAATTAATGATCGCAAGTTTCGATACCAGGGATAATAAACCGGTACGGGGTCACCCTTATATAACTCTGATCACTGGCTTATTCTACAATATTATTTTAGTTTATATACCCATTTCACTGGAACTAGAAGCTTTTTTAAAATTTTAATTAATCAATGAGGGTTACAAGGAAACGTCTCGATTAGCCGCGGCTTTTTTTCACTGTGTGTCGTTGTATTTCGGACAGTTTAACAACCTTCGTATGTGGTTAGGTCATTAAAAACCTTGAATTCTATCGGCAATACTAAATGACGGCATGCGGTTTCTCTATAATGTCATCTTCTCCTCACCTGGCAATAAAAATTAAGCTTTCTATTGGCGCCAGGAGAAGCGAGCGACTGGGACAAACTAACAAACAAAAAGACGTCGGAAAATTGCTGCTAGTATGATAAACCCATCTCCTAACCGTCATCCTAACATACCAATCCCTAACCCAACCTAGCCACTAACCTAACCTACCATACTAAAATAACATACCCACTAACCTAACCTACACTACCCTAATTCACCTAACCTTAACTTAACCTAGCTCAACCTAACCTAACACCGGACCTAACTTACGGCCTAATCTATCCTACCCCATGACGTAAAAGATGCGCTTGGTAATTTCTCGCCGTTGACAACTAAATTCCGCGCATGGCTGTTTTCAGGTGTCGGTTCTCTTCTCTTCCTATCATAGTAGACTCAGTTATGTATCGTCTGTGAAGGAAGCAATACCCTGGCTAAACACAATTCTTAAATAAATTGTAAACAGAAAGGTATGCTGCTTGGTTTTCACGTCGGGTTCTCTAAAGCGAAGATCTGCGAGTATTTGAGTGTCAATCTAAGGACGGCGCAGAGGTTGAAGAAAGAGGTAAATGAATCAGGCTATCAGTAAGAGGGTTCGGTGGTTCGAACACATCACCAAACTGATCTGATAGGAAACAAACCCCCTAATTCGTTGCGAAGATCAGGACACCATTGCCAACGATCCCATCAAGTCAATGAGGTCCATAAAGCAAGGACATTGAGTGTCCGAATCTCTCAGTAGGCACTTCTTGCTCAGGACATCCTTTCAACTTTTAGAAGATAAGGAAGAGCCAATTTCATTTGCAGAAACTGAAGGGCAAAGAAGCGAAAGGAAGGTGCTGTAAAGCTCGTAAACAAACTGAAGCCGCTCTTAAAGCCTGGCATGCTTTGGCTCTTGTCAGACAAAAAGAACCAAGTGGTCAACTCGCAAATTTACGGCCGGTTTCCTGCGCTGCCAAAAGATGTTTCGAGAGTAATAAAGAAAAGTTCCCAGCCTATATCGTGGTGTTTGTGGTGGTCAGTAGCCTGGGTCACGTTATGCCCATGTATTTTTCTGGAGGACATCAAACTCAATGAAGAGGGTTATATCAAGTGTCTAGAGGAGATGGTGTTCCCCTGATTCGGGAGGTAGCGGCTGGAGAGCCGTACGTGAGCCACACAAGAAGTAGGACCCATTCTTGACTGTCAGACAATTTCTTTGCCCACAACACTCTGAACATCTTGGCATCCTAACTCTTCAAACTGATATCCCCCTGGACAATAATGTGTGAAGCATGGTAAGATGAGAGATCATTAAGTCTCCAAGCACCACTAAGTTGGAGTTTAGGTTGAAGATCACCACACTTTTCACCTAGTTAACCAGGGGAACCGCCGAGAAAGCTTGCAACAGGTTTCGCGCCGCCTGAATTCCGTGGTTGAGGCCGACGACGATTTCATTATATAAAATAAATAGTAAAATCCTTCAAGTCTTTAACATATAATTTTCTATAAATATATTTACACATCTAACTTAAACTTACCCCCAAATTTAACCTATCCTTACATAACTACCTTCTTACCTCTCCTTAATCCACAGTACACTGTGCCAAACACCCACTGCCCCTCTACATGATGCCCCTGGTGGAATTTCTTCAGCTTCGATGCAAACCCGGTAACATACATAAATTGAACCAGTCAACCACTTGGAAATTCCGGTTACTTTGGTTACCCTCCGAAATCCTTTCCTCAGTTCTAAAAGTAAAACTTAATTCAAGTACATTTACGTATGATGGTCAGTTTCCGGGAACCACATGACTGGATTAACCCATGAGGAATCAACATAGTCTTCAACCTTTTGTCCGCTACCAACACACGACATAATTCTTTGCTTATATAATATATACATATATATATATATATATATATATATATATATATATATATATATATATATATATATATATATATATATATATATATATGAATGCAATGTCTTGAGGGAAAAAATGAAAAGGTGCTTCCAAGTCCTTTCGAACTTTATTCAGTTCATTCTCAAGGATAACCACAAGAGAAAATAATATAATAAAGGTATATATAAGCTAGTAAAAGATAAAGGACCGCCTCTAAGTCAAGAAATCACCAATGATGAATTAGGAGAGGGATGGGTAAATTCACATTAAGATTTAACTATAAGAGGTAGCAAGGTTAATGAACTGAATAAAGTTCGAAGGTACTTGGAAGCACCTTTTCATTTTTCCTGCGGGACATTGCATTCATTGCGAACCTCACGTGCTACTTTGTGAGTTATTCATTTCATATATATATATATATATATATATATATATATATATATATATATATATATATATATATATATATATATATATGGTTGGACCTTTAAGTCCTGACTCAGTTAGGAAGTAAGAAGCGGAAAGTAAACAACCTAAATTGATGGAGCAACACCAATATTAGGTTACTTTAGCCTTACTCATTCGACTACCAGCCTCCGTACGCTGCTGTTGTATGTTTTTGCTTCGCAGTGTATTACTATTCGTGTAATCCTCAACGGACAGAAAAGAGTTTGGGAGAAAGTGGAATCAGAGCTTTGATTCGCTACTGTTACAAGCCAAAACTTTATACAAGCGTTGCTGTGAGGAAAATTTGCGATACTGAAGGAGAAGGCACAGTCAGTAAGACGAAGGTCTTGAGGTGGTACAGACGTTCTATCTCCGGGGATCTTACCCTTGACGAGCACCCACTTTCCAGACCACCATCAACCTTTGAGAGTGAGGCTTTTGGAAGCATTGAAAATTGAAACCTCTGCAAGCAGCCGCGATTTTGCGGAAGTTGTTGGAATTTGATCCCATCAGTCTGTGCTGAACTGATTGCATCAAATGGATTTTGATCCCCAAAAGCCCCGATTGGATCTCTATGATTTCACGGAAGCACAATATGCTCGTAAAGTAGAGATTTGTAGCCTACTTCTGAATAACTCAATTAACGACCGATTCTGGAGGTGAATTCTCCTATCAGATGAGAAATGGGTGTAATTGGTTAATCACGACCAGGGGAGCTAATGGGTTGCGCGAGGTGAAGAACCAGCATCCACCCCACAACAGAATCGGTTTGACAAGAAGGTCATGATCTATCTCTAGTGGAATTGGCAAAAAGTACTGCATCACGAGCTTGTTTCACATGGTTGCGCCATCAACGCTAAACTGTATTGGCAGCAGCTAGACCGCGTGTACGACAAACTAAAGAAGGAGTATCGTGATTTAATCAATCGAGGTCAAGCTTTGTTTCAGAAAGACACTACAAGGCCACACAATGATAAAAGGATACTAGACTAAACTAGATTAAGATAAAGCGGATCTATTGAAATGTATATTTTTAGAGGTACAATAGATTGATTTTTTGAGTGTTGTCTACTAGATTAAGGACGAGGATGTCCCTCTAGACCTGAACTAGTGTCATGTCAGTTGTCTAATTATGTGATACATTAAACGTATATATATATATATATATATATATATATATATATATATATATATATATATATATATATATATATATATATATATATATATATATATATATATATATATATATATATTAGACTGGCCCAAAAGAAAAGAAAAATTTAAAAAATCCTTAATGAAAAAATGCACTGTGTAAATTAGCAGCAAAATTTAATAATATTTAGTAGTGCGACAGCGAAGGTTAATTTCACACATATTAATACTCTGCAAAATATGAAAAGTAGTTAAATATTAGTGAATTTTTGTCTTTTTCAGAGTAAGTATTACGTAAATATAAATTAATAGTTGTATTATGTCAAAACCTATATTAAGTGCTTTCTAAATTTCATCCTATAACCTGTGGTGTTATAGAGTAGATACAAAGGAAAAATAGGCCTAATATGTAGTCTTGTAGGCGCTCCGGTGTCGCGTTTCATTATGTCAGCAGCACATCCCTTACAAGTTAGCAATTATGAATGCTCTACTCTGTGAAGAAATAGAAGATTCAAATATTAGACAAACCTGTGAGGAGCCCTCTACACCAGGGCAAATCTCAATCCTCTTTTTATCTTTATATACCTACTACACATTTCATTCTTATTACATCAACTTCAACTTCAACAACTACTCTGTGTTGTGTGAATTAGTGAAGAGTGAGCATTGTTTCAGTGGCTATCTCTGTTCAACAAAGTATTTCTGGAATATAATTAACATGTCAAGTTCAAATAAAACAAGAAGTAAAACAGAAGTATGGCTTATTGGAGAAACAATTGATGCAATTCAAACGACAAAACTTCCATCAAATGATGATATATTAAGACGACTTTTCTCCTTAACACAATGCAAAAGGAATGTAAAAGAGGCCTGTAACATTGTATATTCAGAAATATATGAAATATAGGACAAAGCAAAAATACCAACCAGAGACAAACAGCATGTGTTTACAAAGATTCTAAAGAAATATGAGCAGTTCAGAACCCTTCAAAAAACAAAATCAATGCGAGATCAAACTCAAATATCAAAGGAAACTTCATTTCAAGAATCTTTAAATGATTTGTTTGATATAGCTTATGCTAACGCACTAGAAATGATAACCGATGAACAAGATCGTTTATTTATACAGGCTCAAAGAGAAAAAGGTAGACGAGGCTATATAGGTAGTGTTGATAAGAAAACAGTAAAGAATCAAGAAAAAAGGCGCAAAAGAAATGAAGAAGAATCGCAGCGAATTGAACGAGAATTGCGTAGAAAAGTAAATTTGTCAGTTGATCAGTTAACAAGTAGCTAAAGCAGCGAAAAAACAGCAGTGATGAAGCAGAGCCCTTGGAAAAGATATTGATGATATAGCCATAAATAGAACTACACTGCTAAGAAAATGAAAAGAACTATGTAAAGAAATAGCAGATAGTTTGAATCAAACATTCACTACAGATGCACCTCTTAAAGTCCATTGGGATGGTAAATTAATGCTTGATTTAATTGGCACTGAAAATATAGATAGACTACCTGTATTAATGTCTGGTGGTAGTAACTCTAAGCTTTGTGGAATACCGAAGCTAAGGTCAGGTACATGTGTTGAAACAGCAAAAGCAGCTGTAGAATGTCTTCAAGATTAAAATATCGAAGACAGTGTTAAAGCCATGTATTTTGACACCACTGTTAGTAACACTGGTCCTAGGAAAGGTGCATGTGTGACAATGGAAACAAAACTAAATAAAGGTCTTCTTCCCTTTGTTTGCAGGCATCATTTTAATGAAATAATTGTATCTGACGTATTTCAAAAGTATTTTAGTCCTTCTTCCGGACCAGAAATTCAATTATTTAAGCATTTCCGTTATTCCTGGAAGACTATCAATACTTCATCGTATGAAGCACACAGTACATGTGTTTCTTGGGAAGAAGCTCTGCTTAGTTTTTGTCAAAAACAGTTGAAATGCCATCAGCCTCGAGCAGATTACAAAGAAATTTGCAATTATCAGTGAAAGAACTTAGAGTACTCGCAAAGTTTCCAAGTTTCTGAAGATAAGGAGGAACTTGCTTCTGTAGTTAGCAAAGCATTTGGTCGTCACCTTTGGTATATAAGCGAAGCATTTGTGTTTCTTGCCTTCATGGAAGAAGATGTCACTCTAAATTTGAAGAGAAAGATGGCTACAGCATTGCAGAAGACTAGCTCACAGTATCCAGAGAAACAATATACACTGGGATAAAAAGAGAGTATCTCAGACAAAACTCTTGCTAATTTCGTAACTGAATCAAGTCAAATTTCATTCACAAAATTGTCGTTCAATTCCTGTTTTTTAGAAGTAGACCCTTCAGAATGGAATGAAAGAAAGGATTACCAAACAGTAAAACAATATACTCATACTATTAATGTCACCAATGACAATGCAAAGAGAGCTGTAGCTTTGATTGAGAGCTACAATAATCATCTTACCAAAAATGAAGATCAGCTTCATTACGTGCTACAGGTGGTCGAATGTCACAGAGAAAAATTTCCCAAAACAACAAAATATGCATTGAAGAAATGAGTTTATTGCAAAACACTGTGGAATAGGCCTCATTGGAAAACCACATTAAAAAACACGCCAATTACAGTTACGTCATGGCTGGATGGAAAAATTGTAAAACGTCAAACTTTGTAGGCTTTGTGGCACTACTAAATCTTCTTCAATTGAGCTACAACTGTGTTAAGATTGTTTTTATAGCAAACCTCACAATTTGTATTGGTGAGACTAAGAATTTCTTAAGGTTGAAAAATCGACTGTATAGATATGGGCCAGTCTAATATATATATATATATATATATATATATATATATATATATATATATATATATATATATATATATATATATATATATATATATATATATATATATATATATATATATATATATATATATATATATATATATATATATATATATATATATATATATATATATATATACAAGGGGTGTCAGCATTTTGACTTCATTTGTAGTAATCTAGAAAAGGACAAATAATACATTAGAGAGAAAACCTCCATTCAAATGCAATTCGGTAAAAATAATCGTGAGAATTCTTATAACACGCCTATTTAATGAATCAACTATTAGCTTCGATGACTGCTTCAATTCCGGATGTAAAGCGTTGACATGCCAGAATCAGATGATCTTTATCAATTTTAGACATATCTTTGTTATAGCGAACTTAAGAGTTTGAATGCTTTTATGGGGGTATTATTATTATTATATATAATATATATATATATATATATATATATATATATATATATATATATATATATATATATATATATATATATATATATATATATATATATATATTAATATATATCTTCTATTTAGGGCGGTAAAGTAATGGTAGATCTAATAATTTAGTTACAAAAAATATTAGTTTGACCTCCATTTCTGAAGCAAATGAAAACAAATCTTTTCTCAGGGACATTTTATTTAAAGTAATTTTTACGAAGAGAGAAGTATTAAGAAAGAGTAAAAGCAGTCAGAAATATCTAATTAAGAGGAAACTTCCCTACACAAAATTTTACCATGATTTTTCATCAGTAATATCTGTCTGCCATGGCTACCCTTTTCATATGATTTGTTTATATTTTTATCATGTTTTCTGACACCATTACTAGGAATGGAGGATAAGTAGAAGGTTTCTGTTTTAAGAGATACTTATGTGTATGGCATAAAAGTTTCTCGCCGCGCAAAGATGTGTAATATACAAAAGGGATTGAGAAAAAATATAATGTTAATTTAAGAGTATATTGATTTTTCTTCCTTTTGAAAATGATTACGCTGTGGAATGTATTCGATATGAAAGCAGTGAAAAGTTTGAATGTGGTTTTACCTGATATGATTCTGATTTGCAGAGTTAAATTGCTTGTTGTATGGTGTAAAATACATGAACAAGGCAACCAGGACGGCTGTTGGATTAGTCAGAAAGTGCAGCAGATTATGAAAGACTGATTAAAAAAGTGTAAACCTTAAATATAACAAATGGGGAAAAACTTTAAAAGAAAAAGAGTGTATAGTGTACAAAGCTGTGTATGGCTGGATTAGAACTGGAAAAAAATGGAATGCTGAGTGGTTAAATGGCCAAAAATACGAACACTGGATTATGAACCGGAAAGCATAGATGCAAACATTTAATAGAGAAAGTTAGCACGTTAGGGAGAGGTGGATGTATGGATGCAGGTGGAGGGAATGAAAAGAGTGATTGCGTACAGCAAGGAAGCAAAAAATGAAACATCTGAAGGAAGCCTAAATAAAATTCAAATAGGAAACAGATGTTGTTATGGTATAAGCTAAGAAAAGTGAGAAAACAAGTGAAAACTAGCTATATCAATAAGATGATACGTTTAAGTGTTATGAATGTTAAGAAGAGTTGTGAGAGAAAGTCGATAAGCTGTAAAATAAGAGTATCTAAGAGAAAAAGAATGTGAATACGATATGTTTTGACCGTGGGGACTGAGTGGTGAAGCAGGATGAACTGTTAAGTATTTAATAACTTGCTAGGTTTGCATTGGATGATATACTGTCGAGAAAATGAAATAATGGTAGTGATTATGTTAAATAATGGTTTGGTGGTTGATTGGTATGGGCTATGAAACTGAACTCGTATCTGAAGAGTAGAAGAATGCTATATAGAACCACTCTTTAAGGAAAATGGTGTGAATGTGGCAGAATTACATGCTGAATGTTAGACACAAGGTTATGGAACAATCTAAATTGTGAGTGAAAGATAGAGCTGCAGGGAACTTTTGAAAACATTGTTTTGTGGACCCTTGGTTTAGGGCCATGATCTGTATGATCTTGGGGACAGAAATGAGGTTTAATAAGAATTTTATATCACGCTGGTAAAATGGAAAACGACAGATCTTCGGATGATGTGCAATGTAGGTCCAGCTGACAAATGATGTCTCTCAGATTAATGCAAGTGAACGCAAGAACCCGAGAGGTATTGAACAAAGAACTGATATCGAAACTCCGTACAATTTCCCTAAATAGAAATAAAATCTATCAGATTACTGCGTACAACATAGAGTATCCATACGGCACTAAAGGCAAAGTGCTCTGTCTGGAGATCTCGAAAAAAGGATACAGTTTGCACGTTAACGAAAATGTTAACCAAGCAAAGACCGTCCTCTCCACCCTGTAGAGGTTCAACAACCTCACAGAGACGAATAGAAGAAAACTTTACTTAGCACTACTACGCCCAATAATAACATGCCCGATCATTCCTATACACACGTCATCAAAGACAAAGATCCTGAAAATTCAGAGAGTATAAGAGACAACACCATAAAGTGTTATGCATTAAAAGTCAAAACTAAAGTCAATATACATATTTATTGATGAACGCACTCCAGAAATTTGGCTCAAGGTAGAAGAAAATTTCCCAAACGAAGTTCTAAACAAAATCAAACTTACGGGCAGAGTAAATATAACTATAAATTACAAGAAAAACTTACAAAGTTAGAGAGAAAAGGTTCAAAACGAAATTGAACCACTTTATATCTAAAAAAATCACGAAATGACGAGAAAGAAACAACCGAACAAGAAAAAATATAATATAAAAGCACGAAAGTGCACCCACACATTCCATTTAAAAAAGGTATAAGTAATGATAAAGCTCGAAAGAGATAAAATCCGAGAACAAAAGCTCGAAAGCTAAAATAAACAAAACCCCAAACAATTTAATAAGAAAATATCAAGAAAAAACAAAAACCTCAAGAAAACAAAGGCTCCAACGCTTAAAGGATAAATAATATAACCACAACAAAAACAAAATGCAACCTGGCACGTATCACTGTCGTGGTATAGGAAGGACCGAGTGATGGCTAGAGTTCGTACGTATGGGTTGTTCACGTACTTCAAAACTCCTGGATTACGTTTTATCTCTAAGAGTGCTATATATTTGATTATTTGGTTATTTGATTATTACTTCTTTAAACTTTGAAGGTTTCTAGTGCCTTGCTTAGCGTTTGAGGAATGAATAAAGATTTGTTTAGAAAACTAAAACTTTAATTAAAACAAAAAAACATGAACTAACGAAATTGGACACATTAAATACACATAAATGAAATCAATGAATTTAAGTGAGGCTTTCTAAAATGACATACTGGAAATTATAGTGATGGTTGACCCACAGCTCACTTTAATATAAAAAAATGCAAACAGACTTTACTGAAACGGATATCGTGGTTTAAATACCTTTGTAGCTTCCTACTAGAATCGGGTTTGAGTCGGACCTTGAACTCAATGGTTACGTCACCTCAAGAATGTTGTTGCTTGGATGACGCGTGCCGCTTGTCCAGGTGTGTTTGTATAGGCGAAATAGCTTTAAAGCCACGCAGGCCTTTGGCGCATGTGACAGATGGGGGAGCCACACGCCTTCGGCAGGAAATGATATCACTACGGGACAGTGAAAAAAATGTTTCTTTCTTCTCTTCGGATTACTCTGGGGAATAATTCGCACTGGCTAGTGATGAGCCAATGCGGGAATCCTTTGACTTGGGGGCATGCTGGAGAGAGTTCACTCGGGGTATTCCTTAAGGGCGAGGACTATCTCAGTGCTTTGGGATACACCAGGATAGGGGGGTTTCTCTGACGAAAGTAAGTTGAACTTGATTCTCAAATCAAGTTAACTTAAAGTTAGGTGTGACCACCAGGAACGGGCTCGAAGATGAGCTTCTTCTTAGTTCCTGTATTCCTCAAGAGCGAGGACTATCTCGGTGCTTTGGGATACACCAGGATACTGGGTTTTCTCTGACGAGAGTAAGTTGAACTTGAACAAGTTAACTTAAAGTTCGGTGTAATCACCAGGAACTAGCTCTGGATGAGCTTCTTCTTAGTTCCTTCTGTTGGTAGCCGGCCTTTTGCCGGGGACTTCCTAGCCTTGCTGACTCACGTAATCTACCCCGTTTTTCCTAAGATATTTGCTTTTATACGTCATCACCCCCACTAAGGTAGGGGCAGGAGGGGGGGCGATGAGTGGACATGCCGCATGACGTCTCCTCCCCCAACGGTTTTTCTCAGGGTGTCGTACATATGGCCCGGAGTGACCTTCTAGCTTTAGGGCGACGCTCCTCTAATTTCGCCTCTGAGATGAAATTGAATACCCGCTCTTAGGGGAAATCTTGCTGTTTTAACAGTTCAGCTTTTCATCGGGACGAGGAGCGAGAGCGAGGTGGTTAAGACTTTTAGCAACGGCGTCTACACTGCCAGGATGTTGTGGTTAGCGACCAGCGGTTCACTTGTGAGGGGAAGGGGGTATCGATTTCCTTAAAATCACCATCGCCCTCCTTCTATTGATTTATCATAATCATCTCCTGTCTTCATCTATATCATTATCACTACTTATCCTTTAATTACACAATGATTTATACATTTCCTATCTCTCTCACACACATTCACCTCTTTTTCCATCCCGATCCCGATCTCAGGGCACTCTTGCCGACGGAATGCTATTCATCGCTCCAATGCCAGCCTTTACATTAACTTTCAAGAAAACTCTACATTCATGCGAGCCCCTGAATTGAGGCCCCACAGAGAGATACCACCTGAACACTTGGTAGCCAGAAGAGCGTGCACGTATTCCCGGCCTGAGTGCAAATTAGGGAAGGCCTGTCACAGGATTGACGTGAACTCTCTGATGGGGACTGGAAAATTTGTTGGTGTGCTTACCCCTTGTTGCCTTTTAGCGCTACTTTACTTTTGTTTTACTCTATGAGAATCCATCAAGCTTTTTATTACCTCCACTTGGTACCATGAGGAACTGTCTTCACTCGAACAGAGTGTTAACTAAAGACACTCCATCACTGGGCTTAATTAAATTCATTGACGGGACATGGGTAAGTTTTTGGTGCGTTTCCTCCTCGCTCCTACTCAGCACTTGTTTTTATCTACGAATATTCCCGCAACCCTCTGTCTAGGTTTAAGTACCTGACCAGTACCTCATGCTGTACCATAAAAGACGCTTTGAAACCTCTATAAGCACCGACATATAACGTCAACAGGTTGCAAGAGACCAGACCTTGATTTGAACTGGGCGTTGAGGTGCGAATTATGCGAATAAAAGTTTTGCCCCAATAACAATGCTTCAGCGCGTAATGACTTACACACTTCCCTGTGGCCATTCTCGGGTGCATAAAGCTGTACTGCTTAGGGCAAACGGGCTTTATTGTCTTGTTTTATGCAAGGCAAACTAAAAGTCTTGGGTCCCATCTCTGAGTCTGCCAAAGCAGATTTTCAGATCCTGGCCGTCCTATCGACAGTTATTACGTCCGTGTAAGGATATCCACGCTGTCACCCTCTCTTCCTTGCTGTCTAGCTGGGAACTGTGACCTTTGGAGAATGGTCAGCAACTGGGTAACTTCTGGTGGGTATGTGTTGTTGTTCGTGGTTGTGAACATCATTTTTGACGCTACCAGGGGAGACCCAGGAAAAGTCAGAAAACTCGAGACAGGATAGGCTGGATTGGCTGGACGAAGAAATATAGATCACCAACTCCCTTTTTTTCTATTCCAGTGGTCATAAGCTTAGAAAATTACCGTATGTTGTCAGGTTTTCCAAAGTCTTCAACAGTTGTCAACAGTTCTCTGTCTCAATCATCTTTGTTCTGTTTGGGGGTTTCTCCCTTACCCCCCTTTTGTAGAGTTACCTATAGGCAACTCTCCACTTGCGGCGGATCATCCTTTGCTTTCTACGGGGTCAGTGAAAAGCACGGCAAGCCAGAGGAGGCACGACCTTGGTCCCACACATCCTGTTGGCGTCAGGTGATGCATCACAACACCCTTAAAGGGGCTAAAGGCGGAATAGTCCTCTAAGCTTTATCAACGCACCTCGTTGATCATATTTTTATCAGGTCGATGGCCCCTATCTTTCCAATGTAGGTTGGTATGCCGGCTTAAGTATGGACTAGATTAGATATGGGCCCCTCATTCAGATAGGTGTGTGCCCGTTGGTATCGCTACCACGTGAAGGCAGGCTGCACACCATAAATTCTTGTTTTTTTTATAGCCATGTATGTCAATTGTGGAGAGTCGCATTCTTCTTCATCGAATCAATGTGGCTTGTATCTGCTGTAGAAGGAAGTCCTGTCCATTAGTGCTAGGGATCGTCTCTCATTTCGCGACAAGAAGGACTTTGTCCTGTTGCGCCCAGCGCTACTTGGGACTTCTTACGACTAAATATTAAAAAATTCCCCCTTCGATCCTGGTCCATCCACGATAACGAGCACGGTCACTTTCGCGAAGATTTGTAACCATTTTGTGGGTTCTAATGGTAGTGCTGACGGCATAAAGGGTTCATACCCAGCCTAGGCTGAAAACAAGTTTCCTCCCTTCCACCGCGTTACCGTCTCCCGAAAGGGGAAACGGCTGCGCGCCTCCACCGAGTCGTAAGTTAAACTCACAAGAGGACACCCTCCCCCTAAGGTAGTCATAAGTCATTTGTCAGGCACTCCTGAATATGCCCCTGGAAAGGAAGACAGCACCATTGGAGCTTCAGGCCATTAGCCCCTACCCAAGGCTGCATAGGGCAACGCGGAGACGCAGGACATTCAAAAATTTCGAGGATGAGGGACGAAAGACTTACATAGCGAGCCCAACCTCCCCGTTTATGTCACTGAAGGCGACAGAGCCTTCAGCGCTCCGGGAATTTTGCCTCAGAAAGCGTAAGCCTATTCCAGTGAGTGTCTTCACTTCCGAGCTAGGTATAGGGAATATTAATTCAATGCAATTGGCATAGACTCCGTGCTAACTGGGAGGAGCTGTGGAGGATCAGCTCCTTACGCTCCCCTTTAGCTATTTTTTTGCAGAAGACCATGCTGTGTGCGTGTTTCCTACCCCACTCCTCCAGGGGTATAAAGGTTTTGTGACTCCAATACCACTTAATGGGTGCCGGGCAAAGGCAGGTGAGATTTACACCTGGCATGATGCCTCTGTTCTGCTATTTCTACATTTCAGAAAATGACTGATTCTTTCTCCCAATCGAGGAGTTTAGATTGATGGATGAGGCCTTGATTTTTCTTCGGCATCCTCAACGCAGTGGGCCAAAAAACTTCTGGTCGTTTTCATTCCGTTCGCTTACTAAGTAGTCAGCCGAGTGTGAGACGGCACTCAGACGGAAGCGTTATGCCTACATGCATTATAACGCATCCCGAATGATTTTATGGTCGGTGAATTTCGTCGAGCTACGGCTAGGTTCTGTTATGTTTTGTAGGATGCCCACCGCTGTTCCTGGCAGGCATAAGTATCTTCAATTAGCGGGAAGGCACCACTTACATAAGTGTGTAAGTTAGTAAAAAGATTCTAGGCAAGCTATTACAGGATACACCCTCCTGTTCTCCAGCTAGGATAACTGGACAGCAATCTTGGACTCCGTGTCCTTGGTGGAGTCTTTCGCGACCACTTTCTTTAGAGTCTCAAGCCGAGATGCTGCTCCAACAGAATTTAATGCACGTCGTGATGTTGCTGAAGGCCACCGACTGGACTTTACCTCCAGAGGCAGCGAACCTTTTAACGACAGGTTTATGTTGAGTGAGTTACGTTCCGCTCTTGGTTCATGCGCGATCACAGCCCTTAGGCCGGATTCCATGCTTTGATACCAGGGTGAGAGAAACATGGCAAATCTATTAGATTTTTTCAACAAGATCAGTACAGAGGGTACCCTCTCAGGCTCCTGGCGAATGGCTACTGTGCTCATTTTTCTCAAAATGGGCAAAGATTACTCTATTCCGGCTGGTTCCGCCCACTTTCTCTAACCTCCTGCGCATACAAGTTGATGGAAAACTAATAAATTTTAGATTAGCCTTTTCCTGGACGGCAGATGCCACCTTTCTTTTGCATAATAGAGCTTTCGCAAGCTTTCTTCTCCGGCTGAAAAAAGCTGTCTTTGGCGCTTTCCTTCGTAGAGAGCACTATGCTACAACATTTTTTTAGATATGTAGTAGGGTTATTATAACACATGGTGATATGCCATCGGATGCTCTCTACACGATTGATCCAAGGGCACGCTTCTAATCTCTATTTCTGAGTTTCTGTCAGGTCGTTTATTTCACGTAATGGTAGGGGGAGCCCTCTTTGGCCTTAAAGAACAAGAAGATGGCATCTCGCAAAGATTCAGTACCACAATCTTTGGCCTGAACATCAACGGTATCACCTTTTTACCCCCGGAAGATGTTCTTGCTACGCTCTACGTGGACGACCTTTCGATCGCTTATGGTGCGGCCGTGATTCCAACTCTGGAATGTCGACTTCAACAGACATTGAACCGCATCTTTTGCTACACCGAAGTGCATAGGTTTTGGTTTCCCTTGACCAAGACTAAGGTGGTTCATTTCTGCCGCCACACAGGGTCCACCCCAATATGCACTTGTTTATAAACGGAGTTCGCCTGGAAGTTGTGGATTCACATCGTTTCTTTGATCTTGTCCCTCACCTGGGTAGCTCATATTTACAGCCTTATTGTCTCTTGTACCCGTTCCATTGATATTCTTCGTTTTGTGACGTTCAGAACTTGGAGCACTGAGAGGGCTACTGCCTTAGTTCTTTACCAATCCTTCGTTTGTTCGAAGCTTTACTACAGAAGCGAGTTTTATGCTTCCTCAGCCGAGCGAGTATTGCGGAAGGTGGACTCGATCTACCATAACAGTGTCCGTCTGGCGACTGGTGCCTTCGCCCGTTCTCCATTGGGAGACTACTTATCGATACTGGGGAGATGCTCCACACTCTGTGCAGTACACAGTGCATTATACACTTGTACGCGCGAGTCTGCCGACTCCCTTAGTAGCCCTGAAACGCTACTCATACTCTAAGCCATATCCCTTCAGGTTTAGGGCTAGCAAACCCCATCGAATACTCAGTGTAGCTCTCCAACCGATGGCGCATCTTGTTTTACCCATAGCTTGCACAGCACCGAGATGATTGCCATTTGCATTTTAAGAACACAATCAGTGTCACGCTGGATCCGTGCTAATGTATACGGGTGGTTCTACATTCCATGTCGGCTATGTTTGAAGTCAGCGGGGCTCTACAAGGCGCTGTGAATTTTAACACGTTCGAGCTGGTTGCAATACACCTCTCGTTACGAGAGTCACAGCGCACCTTGAGTGCTCTCGGGGCCTTGGAATCTCTACACCCCCCTATCCGTGACCCCACTATTGCCGCAAGCCGGATGGATGTCGAGATTATCTTCTGCTGGGTTCCTAGACAAGTAGGAATTGCGACGAATGAGCGTACCAATGAAGGTCTCAGACCAGCAGTTCGCTCTTCGTCATAGAGAGTAAGCGTGTTTGCTTAACTGACCGACTATTAAAAAAGTATTTTAGAAAATAGCTACATGAAATATAATAAAAGGCTTTGAGTAGAGTCGTGGCACATTAACATTAGTGGACCTTGAAATCATTTATGGAATTGATTACAGCCACGTCTTACATATTAGCATTAATACTAAAGCTATATGCGAAAACCAACACAATTTCGCCTTAATTATTAATTGTAACGATTTGATTCGAAATTAAAAGTAGATTTACTCTTTTCAGGAGGAATGAAAACCAAAATTCTATGAATTGACCATAAATACTATCATCCAGTCCTTTTTGCATATCATGAGGTTAAAGCACATGAATACTATTACTGATATGTCTGGATGGAGTCTGTATTGCGCTCGTATGAAAAAAACACAACATTCGAGTGCTTGTTTTCCCGGGTCTGCGGACACTATCCTGGATTAGACGCATTTTACAACAAGCGCCCGACGACCCTATGGGTATTTTTCTTGTCTTATAATAAAAGAGAAAAGTCGATAATAAATTGCTAGTTAAATATACCCCCCTTTCCTCATTTATATAAAAATTGGTTTAAGCAATGCTACAGCATTGCATTTAATTGCATTTTATATTACTATCAGCCCCGCCAGTAAAATAAACACTAACTCTAGAGCCTCCAATGGAAAATTGATAAATCGTATTTCTCTATCCTACTCTCTACATTTCCCAGTACAAAACCAACTCTGAATTGCCTTAAGAAATTGATATAAATAAATGGCAGGTTGGAAAGAAAGAAATGTCCGATTTTCTAGAATAGAGTTTTAGATAGTATTTATTAAAGCAATGCCTCTTATATTTTAGGAATATTACAATGAGTAATTTAAACCTTTTTCTTTCAGATTATTAAAACATTGTTCCTAATTTTCCATGCTATTTATTCCTATGTCCTCCCTACTAAAGATCATATAAAGGTGTGAATGCAAGTGCAGCGGCAAAATCCATTCGTAGCACTTATGAGAATAATGCAGTGAATGAAATCAGTGTCAATGGATGGTTTTCAGTTTCCAAAGTAAGAATTTCAGTCTAAAAGAGTGATCAAAGGAAGAATGTCCAAACACCATATTTCCGAAGAGTTGGAGAGTCATTGTCACAGCAGTTTATACTACAACTTCTAGAAATTCTCAGAAAAATTTCATGTCAACCACACGATGGTTCTACGCCAATTGGAAAGGATTGGAAAGATTCCAATGACTAGAAAATTGATCTCGCACAAATTGTCCACAGAATGTCTTCCTTGTTTTCAACCATTGCTTTCACTACACCTTATGGCACCCTTGATTATGGGCTTTAACTAATTATTTACAAATTACTCATTGGTAGAAAATATTTTAATTTTCTTCTCTGAAACTTTGTAATCTGGCTTTTTATAACGAGTTTTACCTCTTTCTTGTTTTTGTTTAATCGCTACCTCTTTCATTATTTCACGAACTTCCTTCGTTGAAAGAGTTCCCAGTATTATTGTGCATCTTCTTTTTCCTCGTTTATTAATTAAAAAAAAGGGTTTTTATCTTTTATAATCTCATTAACAATATTGTTTGGTATATTTTCATCTGTTTTAATCATCTCCTTATAACATAAAATAATGTGTTTTTAATTTTTCTTCACATTCAATAATAATATCGTTTTGCATAACTTCAGACCTTTTAATTACGTTTTCATTTGTTAAAGCAGTATTGTCATTTAATTAATCCTCTTCAAGTACTTTGTCATTATATTCTTCTCTGAAATTTTGTGAGAATATTTTCTTTCAATTTGTTATGTATATTCACAAAATATGCAACATTTCCTTCGAGCGAGCGACAGATTATTTTGTTTATTGTAATGTTTATTTTATTAATTAACTCTACATAAAATCTTTAGCGAATGTCAAGGTGTTGTTTCCATGAGAGCATTCCTTTAGAAAGATAGTTTTTCCCATTAAATATTGATCAAAACATATTTAATAATATTTTGTAAGCGATTGAATTCTTCTCCATTTTCTTCCAATGATTTTTTAATATATTTCAAATTAATTTTTATCAATATTATCTACAGATTGCCCCAAAATTTGAAGATATTCTTTAAAGAAAATATAGACCATAAACTGATTTTTTTAATTAGAAATAGCAACTGAGAGATAGGCTGAAATCTTTTCTTTTGTTTTTAAATTTCTTAAAAATTTTTGTCTTAATTTCAACAATTTAGAAAAATCTTTAGGAATCTTTTCCCTTTCTAATAACCCCTCTTTTGAAAAACTCCAGAACATCACATAATGATTTTTAATTTCTAAAACTTTCCTTATGTTAAAAAGATCGAAAAAGGCAATTACAAGAAACGGGACTTTAATTATAATGTAAACGATCTAGCTAAAGAAGAAAATGTAAAATCTATTTTATACAGAACTCTGATAAAATCTTTGAATATATAAAAGAAAAAGAAAAAAAAACCGCACCCACAAAGCAACAATATCTTAATTTTAATAAATCTTCTCTTTTTTTATGAACTTAAAAATTTATAATTTTTTTTGTTTTAAATGTGATGGCCTTTGGCCATCACTAAATCCATATCCAGAAATTTGTAACATTTCAAACTAAAAACGCAAACTGTTAAAAAAAATTACCTTTGTAAATTATAACGTACGAGGGGCGGTCAATAAGTTTTGCGAATCGGTAGGGCAAAACAGAGAAAGGGGAATGGCTGTTTGTGGGGGTGTTAGGACAAGTTATGACAAGTCAGGACCTGAAGTCGCACGCTCCTGCCTCGTCTATTTAAGAAGCAGTATCTGATCGCAGATCATCAGTCACAAATTTTTCAACAATGGAGAAGGTTGAGCACCACGCAGTGATCAAATTTTTGACTAAGGAAGGCAAGAATGCAAAAGAGATCCATGAACGAATGGTTGCAGTGTACACCGACACCGCCCCTTCCTATGCAACCATTGCTCGCTAGAATAGGGACTTCCGCCATGGTCGTGAGTCCCTTGAAGATGACCCCCGTCCAGGATACCCGTCGGGCGTGACCAACAAGGACAATGTGGCCCGTGTGGAGAGGATGATCCTCGAAAATCGACGGGTGAAGGTCGAAGAAATCGAGCGAGAACTTGGAATATCACATGGAAGTGTTATCAACATCATCCACGACAATTTGGCCATGATCAAATCGGATCAATAGAAACCTCACGCCCCATGATCGGCTCCAACGTCGTCAAAGTCCACAAGGCCAGAGTTGCACAAGCTGCTTTGCGCGAGTGCGGATTCGATGAGTTCAACCATATCCCCTACAGTCCAGATCTGGCCCCTAGTGACTACTTTTTATTTAGCCAGCTCAAGGCTGCACTGCGTGGACGCCGGTTTGGGGACGATGAAGGTACCTAGTTCGCCGTTCAGGAGTGGATTGAACAGCAGTCGGGAGATTTCTGGTTGTTGGGAATTCGAAGCCTCAGAGACAAGTGGCGCAAGTGCATTGAGGTCGAGGGTAGTTATATTAAAAAATAATAAAACACTTCTCTTCATATCTCGTTTCATTATATCTAAATTGCAATAATTATTGACTGCCCCTCGTAACCAGGTAATGGTTTCGCTACTAAGATTAAAATTTAAAATCTAAAAAAAAGCAGCCAGGGTTAAATTTTTATAGCGGATATATAAAAATAAATTTTCTGAACTTCACCATTTGTAATTGTTTGGGTTTTCAACACTTCTAACTTAAAGAAACATGTATGTGCAGTTTAAACACATACTAATGACTGTTAAAGCTTTTAAAATAATTAAAATCTGCGCTTTTCCCGAAACGAACCACAACTTTTGTTGAAGTGTATTTTGAGGTGCATTTGATAAGAGCAAAGAGAGGGGAGTAACCGAGTTAAGTACAGGCTTTGATCGCTTAAAACGTTACTGACAGAGGAAATGATTAGAGATGAGCAAAGTGTTTGAAGCTTGTAAGGCCTTGTGTGGATCAAGTCAACCACACACCATGGTAAATTGCTATTATTGCGGTGCATCTGCAACTATTCGCCTTTTTAAAAACAAAAATCTTTAAAAAATTACTAGTTTTTTATATTTGCACGATCAGAGAAAATATGTAACAAATCTAGTTATTTGAAACGTTTCCATTGTTTAATCTATGCCTCAGTTATCTATGTGTTTTATCTGAAAGGTTAGGCCACTGTCTTCCAATCGAGATGCCGCAGTGGTCTAAAATAAAACTGCTATTGCGATGGAGACGCAAGATTTGTATTTGTCCTTTCCAGCTCTACAAGTTGTTCCTAAATTTTTGAGACAGGCAAAATGCCTATTTTCACTAAAAAAATATTTGAACTACATTTAAATTAATTTATAATTTATTTAATTTGAATTAAATTTTATTTAATTTAAACTACATTATATTTTATTCACATTTTAAGTAATAACTATCAAGTGATTTTCACCATTTGTGATGCAAAGTTCGATGCGCTTTGCAAGATTCACCCTATTAATGCGATACATTAACTCCAAAGTTCCGTCAATTTGAGCACATTAAATTATGATGCATTTTCTCAGTTGTCTCATATCTTTAAGTTAGTTCACTTTCTGCTTCAGAATACCCCAGGAAAATAAGTCAAAGGGGATAAGATCTGTGGACAAGAAGACTAATTTAATATTTCCTGTGTCTAGACTTTAGGGACATCCTGTATATTACTATTTTCAAACTAAAGCCAATTTGAACATTTTGCTTCTCGTCATTGAATGATTTAATTTATGAATCGACTATCTTTATTAATACAATTTGTAAGTGTTAATATAAGATCTAATTAATTGATACCTACGTTTATAAAACGCTCACTGATTGCATCTAGTAGTAAATTAGAATGTTCTATAAACTCATGGTTATGTTTCCATTCTGATTTTAACTTTTATAGGATACACGATATAGTTTTTGGCTACTGGCAATCAACAAAGACGGGGGGTCGATGAGGATACTCTAAGAAAATGAGACCAGTTTTCTTCGAGAAAAAAGAGGCATAATTTGTGAGGCAACTTAGATAAAGAACCTGTCATTTTATTCTCCACGAGTAACTTCTATGAGTAAATTTGGTTGACTGTAGAGGCAATGATTCAGGGCCTCTCACTCTACATTTCCTTTACATTTTTAAAGTTAATTACACCATAACTAATTTATATTCCTCGTCTACTTTTTTGTGTTATAGTTACAGTGTCTTTAGATCAGTACAATAGGTGTTATTTTGTGAACATCACGTCTTTTCTAGTCCCGCTTTACTCCTATATGCTTCTCCTAACGGTATATGAGTATTAACTCTTAGTTTTTAAGTCATTTTACTCATAATTATTATATTGCTGAGTCTTTACATTTGTCTGAAAATAATCTCTTTAGGTGCTCCATCCCGGTCATCCCTTTTTGCCCACTCCCCAATTGAATATGCTGAATGCGTTTATGTTGTGTTGCCTCTGTTTCAGTTTTTCTCTCCTCGCGAGCCATTTACCTCTGTTTTATTCTGAACAACTCCTCTACCACGACTGTTCCCTTCCCCCTAGAGTATTTAAAGCCATACATATTCATTCTCTTAAATATTCCTTGAAATTGTCTTTCTTCAAAAAACTCAAGCGTATTGATTTATTTTTTAATCAAACTTGAATATCTTTGGGCTTCTATCTTGCAAGTACACTAGTAAAAGTATTCCACCAGACCTCCCACATATATCCTGCCTCCTTTCTACTGCTGACCCAACACTTACTGACCCCTCTATAATATAGGTTGGTTTCATTTGCGACTCTATACTTTCTATGAACTTAGCTGTTTTTAATATGGAAGAACACTCGCCTTTTGATACCCCACTCCCTAGTTCAGCCTCTGTTTGTCCCGATAGGTACTTCTTTCTTCATTGATAATCATGCTTTCTCGATTAAGGCTTACGGGAGGGGGATGGGGTACTTTGATCCTGCTATACGTTTCTCTCCTTGGCCTATTCTATTCAAGTTTGCTTTGATAACTCACCTCTTCTCTCAAACCTTTTCTTAATTCGCAAACACGCGTTCTATAAAGACCCACGCATTGTCCTAAACAAATCCTTAATGATAACAGGTATTATTTGTTGTTCTTTGGTCTTACTCTAAAGGGCGCCGCAGCAACTAATTTGAGGGAAGTTATATTTGGACCAAGATTAAGAGCGAGTTAATGTTGAGATTTGGGTACATAGTAACTAATTAGATTTTAACTGAATTAATTGTTCCACCGCATGTAATGGCATCCGGCTAATTAGAGGTGAATTAGATAGGATAAAAGGTTTTGAACGTAAATAAGCAAGAATTATGCGCTTTTACGATTACGAAAATTGGACATGAAATATGGGACGATAATTCAACGGTGTATCACTACTTTTCATTATCTCTTGGTCATCAGTCATCTTTTAATGTAACTGTTAGCATTTATTCATTGTGAATTCTCATATTTTCAGTTTATGTTCTTCTAGTCAATAGTCAAATCTTTAGCGCGAAACTTTTTGTCTCCACTTTTCACTATCTCTTAGCCAATGGCAAATAATTTAGTGCTAAATATTTCATATCCATTTTCATCCACTCAGTCAATTTACAAAAATTTCACTTCATGTGTTCATTATTTTTTGCTCAATAGCCAATTCATTATTTTCAAACTTTACACCTCATTTTGTTCATTATCTCTTAATCAATAGTCACTTTATAGTACAGATCTTCTATTTTCCACTTGTAATTGTCTAGTAATCATAATCAATTATTTAAAGTAAACTTTTTTCTTTTCCACTTGTTATTACATCATAGTCAATATTGCTTTTTTTAGGCAAACCTTTTAATTTCCCTTTTAATTATCATTGCTTCAAAATTCAATTCAGCAGACAACTTTTCCTCTTTTGTTTTCATTATCTCAGTGTCATTAGTCAATTATTTAGTTCCTAACTTTGCCTAATTTCTTCTCTTTTTAAACTTGCTGTCCTGTCTAGAGAACTTTAATGTTTTCTAAATTAAAAGAAAATTAAAAACTAATTAACTTAATATTATATATGTGTATTTTGGTTGCTTTTTTTACTTAACATTTTGTGTAGATAGAGAATTTTTCCCTCATTCTTCATTCCATATTTGAGAAAAAGTAATTCGATATTTTTATACTATCAAGTATTGTACTTACACATTATCGTTAGTTTCAAGCTTTTCAAAACAACGTCTTCATTACAAAAATATTAATTCTTCATTTAGGAATTCAGAAAATGGTTTAGCAATATTATTATTAGGAATGCAGAGCCTAAAAATATAGGAAAATAATCAAGATCAATGAATATCTGGCAAATGCATTTATGTAATGAACGTTCTATCGCTCGGTTTAACTTAATTTTATAATAAAAAGCATAAAACTTATAGATAAAAGAATAGCTAGTAGTTCAAATTAACTAGTGTTGTTAAATCTCTAAATAAAATGACTTTAATATTTATTCCAATATGTGCGAAAGAATTAAGTCAACAATATGTTTTCGGTTACTAAATATAATTTAATTTCGACAAATCCGAGCAGTTGTTCGCTTGTTATAAATGTTTTTTCGCAATAAAGTTATTAAAAAATTATTTTCTTATGTGGATTAATATTCTGGGATGAACTCAGAATAAATGAGATGCTTCAGATTTAGAGTCCGAACGCTATGACTAACCGATAACAGTGAAATAGGATGGGCTGAAATGCTTTTTACAGGATTACACGTTGATGTCTTTCAAACAAAGAATGAAAAAACAATTCCCGTTGATTCTATATCAATGATATTAGAGCGGATGATCCACAAATTGGCAAGTTTGAGAACAGTCCACCATTAAAATTTCCCTATTAAACGGTGGCTTACAGCTTGCGCTACCATTGGAAAAATTCACAACAATCTTCTTAATAAAATGGAGGTCGTTTGCCTGACATAATCTTCGAAAATTATACCAGTAAAATTTTCATATGCTATATTTTCATATAAAGAAATATTATTCTAATTATTAAATAAATTTAAAAGTGATTTAGTTTATAACTGGTTTTACTCCTTTTGGAACACCTTGTATAACACCTAATAAGTAAAATATTTCCCCTTTGTTTGTTGTAGAAGAAGTTTGAAACACTACTGTTTAGTGTATTGCTTTTGGCTAAATAACGTATCATTTATTGCCTCTCCGAGCACTTTATGGCGAACATACGTTTTTACCCGTCGCTCCCCGCTCCTAAATATATTCAGCAGTATATTTAGGGGTAGAACTGCAGGCTACCTAACACGCCTATAGATGGCAGATTGTGGAACTTCCATCAGATATGATTGGTAGCTGTGAAATAAGCAAGCTTTAACTTGACGAATAAACAGTGCCAAAGCCGCTACTCTTGCGTCCCCAAGAAGATTCAAATGAGATGAGGGGAGAATGTGGTTTTAAGAAGAAATAAAAGCCTATGGGTAACTGTAAAGAGGAGTGGTGAAACCACACCTCTTGTGAGGATAAACTACGCACGAAAAAACGCAGACAAAAGGCTAGGAGAAGGAAAACTCTGAATCCAAGCCCCCTGCTCTATTGTAGGGTAAACCTTGTCAGGTAAAAGGTAGGAGAAGGAAAACTCCAAATAATAAACCAAACCCAAGACCCCAACGGCGAACCTATCTGGTACCTGTGGGGGTGGGCTGCGTCTTGTTGGCAGATGTGACAAAGACGGGCCTTAACATACAAAGAACTCGGCAGCTCACTGCAGCCAGCATCACTGAAACTGCACGTCTCATCCTCATTGATCCGCGGTGGACCTGCTACTGGTCAAGTGAGTGCGTGGGGCCGTCGCGCAGCCACGATCACCCCAAACACGATACTTAGTTACTAACTTCTCATCACCATTTTCCTTCTTCTCTCCTGTTCTACACAGAAGATCGTAGAACAGATGACGGAACTAATGCTCGGACACCAGCTGGTGCCGACGACGATCGGTCCTCGAGAACCAAAAATTGATGTGGTTAAAATAGCAATGGTTTGATTCCTCGGCACTGTTCTGGGCACACCTGGGGCATCCTCACCATCATCGACAATCAAGTGATTATCTAATAGATAATTCTAACAGTATTAAAAACTTTTTTAATTTTAGCCAAAGGGTACTGTATTAAGAGCCTCCTGTAAGTAAAGGATTGTATATTATGATATGTTAATCTTTCCTTAACAACCAAGAGAGCAATTAATATGCTCTGAGTGTTCTCATTTAAAGAAATACCAAGGAATCGTGACACAAGACTCATATATATATATATATATATATATATATATATATATATATATATATAAATATATATATATATATATATATATAATATATAAACCACAAAACTCTAATTGAGGAAAGTACGTCCCTGTTTAGGTAGGAGAAATCGAAATAGAATAATAGTTGAAAGAACGAGCAGAACACAGTCGTGATTATGACGGTAACAAATCATGGCCTGGAATCACACAAATTGAATAAGAGAGATTAACTTGCTTTGCGCAAAACATTATGACATTTGAGATACATTGTGACAAAAAGGTAGATAGGCCACTGGATAGAGACAATAATTAAGAATAATTTACATAGAAATATATTTATTTTAATTTTGCTGTATGTCGGAAATTCTCTTTTCCAACACCTCTACCAGGTGTGCTCGAGAATGTTTAAGAACTGATATTGGAAACGCATAAATTTTGAGTACTAGAAATTGCATTGTAGACGGCTAGGAGACGCTCCTCATCTCCAGTCATGTGACGGAATGAAAGCTAAAATAGTTAATCGGAACTACTTCTCCGGACTTTAGATACTCATTTGATTGCCGAGGATAGGAGCGTCGCCCAGGTAGGCCTGACGCGTCATTGAAATTTAATATTAAAAATACAAATTTTGCCCTATTCTAAATTTTGTTGAAATTTCAACCATATTTTGGGAATTTCTGCCATTAAATAATTTGAAAGTCTTTTATGAAGTTGCAATAATAGGAAAATAATTTGAATGAGCAAAGTTATTATATATTCACTTCTCAATATTTATAAGAAGACCGTAAATAAGGACTAACCTAGTCAATTATTATATTATTATCATCATTGTTATTATAACTGATTAATAAATCAAACGAGGGCATCTCCCTGACAATCTTTATGGGGAGATGTTCTTAAGGAATGTGGTGAGGTTAGGGAAATTAAAAGTGGGGAGAAAGTATATAGACTGTCATTCATTTAACGAGTATATACGGGCGAATTCCTTAGAGGGTAAAATAAAGTTTTGTCCATAAAAATGCATTTATTGTCAGATAAAAGAAGTAATTTGATAATTTACGTCTGATAATATTAAAATATTCAAAAATTTGTACGCTATATTATTTTGTTGATAGAGGCCCAATTGAGCTTAAAGTGTTTATCCTTCTAAGCTTCCTAGCTTGAGCAAAGGTGCTTCAGAGATATTGACAGTGTAAACCCAGAAAGGAGAATGGTTTGATTAGTGAATGGCCACTTTACTTGTAGCTATACTGTGGTTGTTAAAGTACCAAACCAGATAATCAGCCATCTCTTACAATGGGATCAGTGTGGAGAGGTAGGAGATATGTCTCATTTTCAGCATAGTTATCCGTAAGCCACAGTCATTCCAAGATAGGGTATTTTATAATAAAATGTTTCACCTAATTTCTCGGCACACGAATCTAAAATACAGGGTAACCCCCCAAAAAAACGGGCCCCAACTTTCGATAGGCCTCATTTCTTAATTTTCTGCAAGGATTGAATGAAACTTTGGTGATAACTAGTTTATTTTCTTCAAAAACATCATATCAAAATATGAGAGTCTTTGGATTTTTCTTCGTTATCCTAGAGCACGTGTTCGAAGATGACCTCCATTTAGCTCTGTGCATTTCTTGAGGTGCAGCACAAAGTTGTCCATGACGTCCTTACAAACTGACCGACTAATGTCTCTGGTCTCCTCCCTTATGGCTTCCGTGAGTTCTGTGATGGCCCTGGGTCTCCATGCGTAACTTTTGTTTTTAAGTTAGTCCTAGAGAAAGAAATCGGGGTGGGGGGGAGGACTAAGTTCTGGGCTGTGCGATGCCAACTCAAAATCAGTCTTGAGACTCATCACACGGCCACTAAACTTCTCTTTCAGCCAGTCTCGGGACAGGTTTGAGGTGTGAGAGCTTGCCTCATCTTGCTGGAACCAGAACCTTCCCATAAGCGACAGGAACAGGGTCTACAGCTCCCTCTTGAAGGTTTTGAGGACCTCAACATACCTCTCCTTGGTGACTGTCACTGTCGCGTCAGACTCCTCGAAGAAGAATGGTCCGATGATATCTTTGGCTGAGATTGCAATCCATACCGTGCACTTAGGCGAGTGTAGGGGCTTTGTAGCTACCTCATTTGGTCTGGAGGTCCCCCAGAAGACATTTGTCTTCGAGTTTCCTTTTCCTTCAAGATGGAGGTGAGCTTCATCTGAGGTCCAAATGAGGTCCAGTGAGCATTTCAAAAAGAAAAAAACCAACCCCAATGCATTCCTTCGCGGAATCCAAAAGAGCGTTCTGGTCCTGTTCCTTGTAATTTGTAAAAATAAATGTTTAAATCTTATCTGATTCCAGAAATGGATGTTTCCAAACAAAAGCGGGCAATCATTGTTGCTCTGCAACAAAGTGGCCTGAAATACAAGGAGATGATTGCTAAGGACATTGCATCAAGGCATCATATTAAGGATAATTAGTGACCCTTAAAAAGACTGATTACACTTCTGTGAAGTAGATCATGGTAGTTCAAGTGCTTCAAAGGAACACCAAGATCTTCTCCTGGTAAGGTCTCAGCTCAAGGATTGTGATGCTTTTAGTATTAAGATTACTCAGGATTAGAAAGACGCTTCAGAGCGCATAATGAGGCGGAGACTTACCGGCTAAGGTCTTAAGTGGAGAAGGGTTGCGACGCTCATCTCACCAAAAGGAACCTTACGGATAGGCTTTAATTTTATAAATACTGTGCTGTTAACGAGTGGGGCAAAGTGATATTCTCCGATGAAGCAACTTTGCGCTTGTTAGGAGCGTCTGAAAGATCTCTCTTAGGAGGAGAAAAGCTGAACGCTTTCAAGAGTCCTGTATCGTGCCCAAGGTGAAGGATCTAAACACTGTCCTTGTCTTGGGCTGCTTCTCTATTAATAGAACTGGAGTACTAACCCTTTTGCTCAAGAACACTGCCATAAACTCCAAATGGTACACAACTGTGCTTCATCAGCTCCTTTTCCCAACAGTTCAGGAACAATTTGGGGGTGATCAATGTATTTTAAGCATGAAAGTGCACCTTGTTACAAAGCAAAAGCAATAACAAAGTTCTTGAATGAAAACTGCATCGAACTTTTGCGACCTTGGCCCGGGAATTCGCCAGATTTGAATCAAATACAGAAGTTCTGGGCGATTATCAAACTGGTCGTTGATAAACAGAAGCCATACAATTGTAAGAAGTTGCGGTGCTTAATAAACAAAAAATTGACCAATGTCTTTTATGATATCATCACATATTTGGTCTCTATTAGGCCAACACTAATTGAAGTAGGCCTGAAAACATGGGACTTCATTGTAAATATTGAATGCACGCATCGATTGACTATTATTTATTAATAAAATGGATTTAAAATCTAAATATTTTTATATTTCACCTTCAAATTATGATGCAAACATACTAAAATAAATTTCAACCTTTGATTCGTTCCATTAATATTATTATATGGAAAAATAGATTAGTTTTAAGTGTTTTGGCCATGACTCTACTTCTTATACGTACACATTTTACATACGTTCTATGAAAGTGCCCCAATTTTGTATTGTTTACGTTTTTTCGTAATAACTTGTGATGAGAAGATTAACATTCATTGAAGCTCGAACCAGAACCATCTGGAATGAGAAGCACCGTCGTTTTCACTGAACTTAAATAGACTAATAGGAAAAAACTTATAATTTACTATATAATTTCGAAATTAAATAGATTTTTATGATATTGATGATTAAAATTTGCCTTAAGTCCAAATAAAATTTAAAATATTCATTGCAAGTTAAGTGGTGGATTTTTCGAAACGAAACCGGTATTAATGTTAATTGCCAATTTCATGCTTGATTTACAGAAAAACAGCGCAATATCAAACTGATTATGCCCATTTTTACAAATGAAATGATCTGTAAGGTGGCAAAAGAACAGGCGACGGTGTTTAGCTTGTAAAACGCTTTGTTTAGATGTAAGAACACAGAGACATAAATCGTGGCTACTCATTAAGTCACAACTCAGCTCATTGAGACGTAAAATTAGACGCTTAAATAAAATTGTGTTGGAGTTGTGTCAGCAAATGGAATTTTACCGGAACCAATATATGTAAATGGAATAGTTATATATTAAGATGACAAAGCCCATCTACCAAACATCTTGAAAGTTTGAAAGGAAACATTAGTCAGCTGAGAAAATTAACTGCCCATCAATTGCTCTCATCTATAAAACTGTCAATTATTGGACTTACTGAGCAGTACAAATGTACTTTACATAATTTTTTGTTCCTATTTTTTTCGTCAGAAAAACATCAAAAAATGCGCATCAACGAAGCAAAGTTTCATACTTAGAGTAACTTTCCCCTGGCGTCATGTATATATTCAAATTGCCCATTTGTTTGAGGTCATTTTGGGGATTGATTTTGGGGTGGAATAGCATATTTTTCACTGAATTATTTTATAAAGTTTATATTTCGGGAAATGAAAACTGACTTAAAAATCTTCCTTTCGCGATGGCTTTGAAGATATGGAAGGTATGAAAAAATATTTTTTCAGGTTGATGATGGATAATAACTATTCTGTCAGGAAAGATGAAAAAGATATGAAGTTGGAAAAAAATGCAGGCAAGAAAATCGTGGAAATTGACTAAGAAATAAGAGAAACGAGACTATATTACTGAATTCTCGCCACCACCAAACGTCGATTAGAACATGCGAAAAAAAATATTCTAAAAAACAAAACTCCGCTGGGTAATCTCTACGAGGATGTTTTTAAGAAGAGAATGTCGTAATTAAAGTCGTGTTAGATACACTTAAGATCTATACAATGTCCATCGATCGAAGGGAAATTATAGAGCAGTAGGGGAAAAGTAAGCATGCAATACACCTGTATTTTCAAACCGCAATGAGAGCCTATTTCTTCCTGGCGAGATTGTATACCAAAGATTTTAAACCATGGACCTCGGCATAATAGGTGCTCAAGTACCCACACGCCTCTATCTATACCTATTACACAAGTGACTCAGGCTAATTTTTTCTATTAATTTATTTAAACTGGTCTAATGATTTCACATATTCTGTCTGACAAGATTGAAGAGACTGAACCACATTTGAAATTCCGTGTTTACATATTGAATGGTACAATGTCGTTCCAATTTCTCTTTTGTAATTGCATACATTTGAGTATTTAGTGTATACAGATATGCCATAAATAATTAGTACACATAGATAGTCATCTAAAGTCATTATTTTTAGAAACTGTGGGACAATTCCATAGGTTTTCTTTTGGAGAAAGCTTAAATGTGCATATTTATATAGCACTATCTTGGATGTAATCTCAATTGAAAATTATATTAGATCCAGGCAAACAATTTATTCCATTTTTTTATACATGTTTCTACGAAATGACATTTTAATGTTTTTTCAACAAAACTGACTGCGGTAATGACTTATTAATCGCTCAAATGCTAGTATACAGAAGCATAAATCGGTAAGTTTGAAAGTATGTCATAACAGAAAAACTTTATTTGCCCTTATAATATCATGGAACGGAATGATTTGGAAAATTACAGATTTTATTGAAATCTAATTATAGGCATTTATTAGCAGTAATATAGCTAGCATAGGTAGGCTACACAACTTTATTTAACAAGTTCGATCCTTTTATTTCATGTTAAATTTTGCTTATTGTTTTGCGCCAATAAGCTAGCATGGTCCTATTTAATAGACTGACTAGGATAACCTAGTCCTATTTATTTGCTTAACTAGGCTAGCTCTTATTATTTACTAGCCTAACTCTTCGAGATTAGCCCTATTTAATAGGCTAACTAGGCTACTCTAGTCCTATTTAATAGCCTAACTAGGCCAATCTAGCTTTCATCATGGAGAGATATGTTGTTCACTCCAAATATTTTGCATATCAAGTATTATTTTTGAAAGAATTATTTGTTTATAACAATAAAATTGAAAAAGTTTGCCGAACAAAAATGTAACTATATAAATAATTGATTAAATTCACAAATATTTCAATTTTTAATTTTTCCCAAGAGGCAGGTACTTTCTCGTTGCCTTAATAATTAATACAGGATAAAATAGGCTACGGAAATGCACTTCTTCTAACGTAAATGATCATGATAAATGAAACTACTAAATAAACAAACATACAATTAAGGGTGAGTATGAGGGTACGGAACGTACATACTCACATTCCGCCAGACAATCGTGGGAACGAAAGAAATTTGTCGTTTGAGTTGACCTTCGTCTCCTCTCTCTCTTGCCCCACCCTTCCCCCAACTGGCAACAGGAAGTCGGACGAAAGACCGCCTACCTCACAAAGAATCTTAAATCTTATTTGCTTTCTTTATGATACCATGGAGATTGTCCAGAAGGCGCTGCGATAAGCGAATTGTCGTGAATGGGATCTCTCTCTCGATTTTCCACAATCCGCGATATAAATAACATCGCCGTTTACCCCTCTACAGCAGTGTCCCAAATCTACTCGCGTAATCCTCACGTTGAACAAGAGTCGTTGCCGTAACGTATCGACTACCAACGCGCCGTCGAGTCAACTTGGTCACTATCTCAAAGTGTTCCTGGAAGTAAATCCCGCCCCGCAGAGTCTGTGACTAGAAGAGTACGCTCTGTTGTTTAACGTAACTTGAGTAAGAAAAGGAACATCCGAATAGTTACTGGAAGTTACTATTTGTTAGTGTCACATCCAGTTAGGAGTGAACTAACCGGAACTGCAGCCAGCAGCCCCGAACCCGTCGTCTTATCCCTCCTCTCCCCGAGAACTCGTGTTAACGCCAACCGAACCACCCCGTCTTGACATGAGTAGTCGTCTCTCCAATCTATCAATTAATGGTAATCTGTAAACCCAGTGTCCCTCTATTCTTAAATTACCTATTTAATTAACCGTGATTGATGCTCACATTGAGTCAATATAAATCTAGACGCTTAACGTCAGTGTTTAATATTTAATCCTTAATTTTGCCTGTTAACTATTGCTAATTATTATATTTGTGTAAAATAAAGTATATTTTGAGTACGTGTGTTTATTTGTGGCTCCTGCCTTTTGACGTATCCTTGGCAAGACTTTAATTTAGCATCCCTTCGGCTAATTTATCCAAACTGTATTATTCACTCTTAGAATTCAACAATCACAAACCTCCCCCTAGTAACAAGTGGGACTTTTATAGTGAGAATCCTGGCTACGGCACAACACGCCTCTAACCAGCTTTCGCACGTTAAGTAGGAATTAAAGCCTACCTATATATATATATATATATATATATATATATATATATATTTATATTTATTTATATATATATATATATATATATATATATATATATATATATATATATATATATATATATATATATATATATATATATATATATATATATATATATATATATATATATATATATATATATATATATATATATATATGATCGTAGGATTGAGTCATAGGGTCAATACCACCGCCTTAAACAAAAGATGTGTGTCCAAATCAAGGACTAGAATAATTATTGGACCAGACTATGAGCAATTCTACGACATATATAAAAGTGGTGTCAGCTTTAAAGGTTTAAATTTTGGAGTAAGCGAACTCATATAGCCTAAAACTTGCCAACATCCAAGGAAGCCCAAATAAACTAACGTAAATTTTAATAATTAGAGTCTATTCCCCGAAGGAATATAAATAATAACCATTAATAACCCTTTCCAGATAGCAAAAACAAAGCTAGGAAAATATTCATTTTTTTTCGGGTTAATTATTAGATTGTATCGGTTAGGAACAATCGCAGCTTCTAATTCTCTTACCAGGTGCGTAAGTTCTTTCTTGAGTCACCAGTTGCGTCAGCAAGAGCAGCAATGGCTTCGCAATCGTTCGAAGTTTTCGTCAAGCAAGGACAAGCTCTCGGTGTCACAGGGCAGGAACTAAAAGAATTCGTCCAAAGCGAACAGCGAGGTGAAAGAGCACGTGAAATGGAGGTAAGAAAAGAAGAGTTAGAATTGGAAGAAAGGAGAAGAAAAGAAGATTTAGATTTGGAAGAAAGGAGAAGAAAAGAAGAATTGGAAGAAAGGAGAAGAAAAGAAGTGTTAGAAATTGAAGTAAGAAAAGAAGCGTTAGAATTTGAAGAAAGAGAAAGGATTCGAAAACATGAAAGGGAATTAAGCAGAGACCAAGTTGAAGTCAGTTCTGTTGGATCCCGTGATCATCAACCCCAGGCCCCCGCTATGAAACTTCCCCAATATAAAGACGAAGAAGATTTTTGCTCATTCTTGACACATTTTGAAAAGATCTTCGAAGGAAACGGATGGGCCCTAGAATCCGAAGTAGTGAGTAGATTGCTTCCATTGCACAGTCCGCGCTTAAGAGAAATTTTCATCTCGTTACCACACGAAGCTACAATAGACTATAGCACCTTGAAGGCCAAATTGCTATCCACCTTGAACTTGAACCCTCAGTTCTACCGCGCTAAGTTTAGATCGGCTAAAATCCAGCCCAGTCAAACTTACCGACATTTTGGATATATCCTGAAGCGAAACCTCCAGTTCTGGTTAGAATCCTCCAAAGTCGAATCGGAGTATGAGGCACTAATTGACTTTATGTTAAAAGACCAGCTATTTTCCACCCTCCTCCAGGAGATCCGAGCATTCGTGCAAAACCGCTGAGCATCTACCTTTGAAGAATGCCTCGAGGAAGCCGATCTCCATGAGACAAATCATCGCCTATACCCACAGGATACCCGGAAGAATAGTCCCCCGTCCCCGAAGAACAAATTTAGTCAATGGAAGTCCCAACAAAGGAAACCCCCTCCATTGATAAATACCACAGCCCCGTTTAGGCCAAAGAATAAGCCTTTTGTAGCCCACGAAGGCAGAAAACCCCTAGTCTTCAATACCCTCCACAAAAACCAGCACCAGAATAAGCAGGTTATATGCTCCTCCTGCGGTTCCCCCGGCCATTATAAGTCCCAATGTGTACAGAATTCCAGCCTACGTCCCACCCAGAGCCAACAAGTCCACCAAGTAACTGCTACCCTTCCCCCGGAACAGCCAGCCGCGCTTACGTCATCCCCCTCGTCTCCATCCCCACAGGAATTTCAAGTGAACTTTCTGTTCAACAAGAGTACCCCCGGAGGACTAAATTTCGAAACCGGCTTGATCAATGGCTGTAAAGTGTCTACCTTCGTCAGAGACACCGGGTGCACATGCATTGTGGTGTCGGACAAATTGCTTCCCCCTGTCGACCCCCAACATAAGAAGTACGCAATTGTACACGACTTCTTGGGTTGAGAAAATAGATTCTCGGTAATCCGCTGCCATGTACAGTGTAACTATTTCACTGGTTGGGCCGGCGTAGTGGCAGCCCCCATCAAATTTTGCTCGGTACTCATTGGCCAGAGCGCACTACTCTCTCCGAGTGAAGTGACTCAAGCTGTCGTCACTCGAGCGCAAGCTAGCCGCGAGGCCTCTTCCCCAACACGCCTTTTCACCCCAGAGGCTCCTTTAGAGGTCCAAACGAGTAATGCACAATTCCTCAGAGCTCAGCAGAGCTGCCCTTTACTTCAATCCCTTTGGGAAAAGGCCCGAAAGCACGAAGAGGTGATCGTTCAAGGAAACCGACTCATAAGGTACATCATTAACGACTCCCTTCTATTTCGCACCTCACGAGATGAGTCAGACCCACATTCCAAGGTCATGTGTATTCCGCGAACACATGTAGACTAAATCCTGCGAGTAGTACATGAAAGTCCCATGGCCGGTCACTACGGTCATAACAAGACTTCTCAGCGAGTATTTAAATACTTTTTTTTGCCCGGTGCAGCCAAAGATATTGCAGAATTCTGCAAAACGCGCGACTTGCCCCAGAAAACCACTGCAAAAGGTCGAATAGCCCCAGCTCCCCTGCATAGAACCCCAGTCATTTCGGAGCCCTTCTCGAGAGTCGCCATCGACCTCATCGGACCAATTCACCCCCCTTCCGCCGAAGGTCATTCGCATGTTCTAACATTGATAGACTGTGCTACCCGATTCCCAGACGCTGTCGCTCTAAAAAGGATCGATAGTATCTCTTGCTCTAAAGCCCTTATTTCCATTTTTTATAGAGTAGGATTGCCCAAAGAAATCTTGTCAGATTGAGGCCGCCAGTTTACCTCTGAGCTCATGGAACACGTGAACACCCTGCTCCAAATCAAACCTATTTTTACCACCCCCTTCCATCCGAGCGCGAACGGCATGTGCGAAAAGTTCAATGCGACCTTGAAAAGCGTCCTCAAGAAGCTTTGCATGGAACAATCCCAAGAATGGCACCGATATTTTCCAGTTGCGTTATTCGCATGCCGCGAAATTTCCCATAGGACCATCAGATTTTCCCCATTTGAGCTCCTGTACGGGAGAAACGTGCGGGGGCCACTCTGTATTTTGAAGGAGCTATGGACAAATTCCCGTTTGTGTCCAGAAGTAAGGAACACTTATTCCTTCGTCCTCGAACTAAGGAAAAGATTAAAACGGTGTTCTGACATAGCAGTCAGAAATTCCGAAATTAATAAGGAAAAGTATCGGACATACTTTGATCTAAAGGCCAAACACAGAAAACTGAAGCCCAGGGATGAAGTTCTACTCTTACTCCCCTCGGATTCCCATAAACACCTCTCCAAATGGAAAGGCCCCTACCCCGTTCAGAAAACCCACGGATCGGTCGATTACGTTATACAGACACCCACAGGTGATAAGTTATATCACGTAAACATACTAAAAAAGTATCATGGACGGGCCTGTATAAACAATATAGTCGCCTTCGACGAAGAAAGGGTAATTGACGCAGTCCACCCAAACAACCCCCTAAATATTGTTAATTCGATTTGCGTAGAGTCAAGCGAAGATTGTCCCCTCCCCGTCCTCCCGTCCAAGCTGCCCCCCATAAAAGAACATTTCCCCGAGTTAGATGTAAACTCCGACCTCACCCCTGCCCAAAGGAACCAAATGATGGCGCTCTTGGAAGAATTTAGTGACGTAATTTCCGAGTCCCCAGGATGCTCGACTTAGTTCGAACATGATATCGCCCTCACTACGCTCGAACCTGTGCGATGTAAGCCCCATCCCGTACCGGTGCACCTAAGAGACGCTTTCAATGAGGAAGTGACAATCTTTTGCAATTAGGGATTATCGAGCCATCTACGTCCGACTACTGTTCCCCAATAGTCATGGTCCGCAAACCAGACCAATCCTTTAGGATGTGCGTCGATTTTTGGAAGCGGAAGTTAAACACCGTCACCGGGTTCAACGCCGAGCCTCTCCCCATAATCGACCAAAATTTACATTTCTTTGTAGGAGCCGCCTACATCACTAAGATAGACCAGTGTAAGGCCTATTATCAGGTTCCCCTAAAAGCATCAGCGAGGAAACTAACAGCCTTTCCTACAGACCAAGGTTTAATGGAATTCACTCGTATTCCTTTCGGCCTAGCCACTGCCTGCAGTAGCTACAACCGCATAGTGCGCCGTGTAATAGACGGTTTAAAAAACGGTTTTTTTTTAATTTTGATAATGTGTATGTGGCTACACGTTCAGGGAACGACCATATCTTGTCCATCCGCCCGCTTTTAGAACGCTTAAAGCATCATGGCTTAACTATTAAACCCTCAAAAGGCCATTTTTCTTATAAATCCATAGAATACCTTGGAGTTAAAATAGGCGAAAGTCATCTGGCCCCACAGGAAGAGAAGGTAAAGGCTATTGTAAATATGCCCCTACCGCGCACCAAGAAGCAATTACGGTCATTCCTCGGTGCTGCGTCATTATACCGCCGCTTCGTACCACAATTCGTTTCTGTAACAGCTCCCCTAAACGATCTGCTAAAAAAGAAACTCCCGGACCCCCTCCAGTGGAACCCTGACGCCGAAGCGCACTTTGAAGAACTCAAAGAGAAGCTAGTCTTCACCCCAATCTTAAAATTGCCGAACCCACACAAGAAATTTGGCGTAAGGACAGATGCCTCCCAACTGGCTATTGGCTGCGTATTACTCCAATACGACGAGGACCAAGAACCCGCTCCTATAACCTATGCAAGTCGGCGACTGACGGCTCGCAAAAGGGCATAAGCTACGGTAGAATTGGAAGCTCTAGCGATTGTTTTTGGGATTACAAAATTTAGGATGTATCTGGTAGGTCGTCCATTCCTCATAGCCTACTTAAAAACTTGTAAAAACCGAAACTGGGGGCTAATGCGCTGGTTATTATTGCTAGCGGAGTACCGTTATGAAATCAGGTATCTAAATTTTCTGACAATGTACTCGCAGACAGCCTTTCGAGAAACCCAATTTCAGATAGCGTTTAATAGTCAATTATTTATTTTTTTGTGTGTATCTCTTTGTATTAATAATTATTTCTTGCCTGTACTCCGTATGTGTTTTGTTTTGTTTTGTATATGAAAATTAGAGAAACTGACGTAGCAGTAGTATTTTGTAGCCATTAAATACTAAGGTAAATTCCTAACGGTTTTGATAAAATTACCGACTCAATTGTTCGAGTCGAGGAAGATAATGACAAATTCCCCCGGTGAAGTTAATTTTAACATTATTCCTTATTTCATGGCAGAATAATGTTCCTCGAAATAGGTAGGCGTGCGAGGGTATGGAACGTATATACTCACATGCCGCCAGACAATCGTGGGAACGAAAGAAATTTGTCGTTTGAGTTGACCTTCGTCTCCTCTCTCTCTCCCCCCACCCTTCCCCCAACTGGCGACAGGAGGTCTGACGAAAGAACGCCTATCTCACAAAGAAGCTTGAATCTTATTTGCTTTCTTTATGATACCATGGAGATGGTCCAGAAGGCGCTGCGATAAGCGAATTGTCGTGAATGGGAACTCTCTCTTGATTTCCCACAATCCGCGATATAAATAACATCGCCGTTTACCCCTCTACAGCAGTGTCCCAAATCTACTCGCGTAATCCCCACGTTGAACGAGAGTCGTTGCCGTAACGTATCGACTACCAATGCGCCGTCGAGTCAACTTGGTCGCTGTCTCAAAGTGTTCCTGGAAGTAAATCCCGCCCCGCAGAGTCTGTGACTAGAAGAGTACGCTCTGTTGCTCAACGTAACTTGAGTAAGAAAAGGAACATCCGAATAGTTACTGGAAGTTACTATTTGTTAGTGTCACATCCAGTTAGGAGTGAACTAACCCGAACTGCAGCCAGCAGCCCCGAACCCGTCGTCTTATCCCTCCTCTCCCCGAGAACTCGTGTTAACACCACCTGAACCACCCCGTCTTGACCTGAGTAGTCGTCTCTCCAATCTATCAATTAATGGTAATTTTTAAACCCAGTGTCCCTCTATTCTTAAATTACCTATTTAATTAACCATGATTGATACTCTCAGTGTTCAATATTTAATCCTTAATTTTGCCTGTTAACTATTGCTAATTATTATATTTGTGTAAAATAAAGTTTATTTTGAGTACGTGTGTTTATTTGTGGCTCCTGCCTTTTGACGTACCCTTGGCAAGAATTTAATTAAGCATATCTTCGGCTAATTTATCCAAACTGTATTATACACTCTTAGAATTCAACAATCACAAACCTCCCCCCAGTAATAAGTGGGACTTTTATAGTGAGAGTCCTGGCTACGGCACAACACGCCTCTAACCAGCTTTCACACGTTCAGTAGGATTAAATCCATTGATCGTTGGATTGGTTCATAGGGTCAATACCACCGCCTTAAACAAAAGCGGTGTGTCCAAATCAAGGACTAGAATAATTATTGGACCAGACTATGAGCAATTCTACGACAGTGAGAAAATATGTTTTATTACAATTGGAACATAGAAGTCAAATATTAAAATAAGAAGATTATCATAATTAGTAAATATATCGAAGTATAAATTAAGATTATAAATTCTTAATAATCTGTAATGGCTAAGTTATAATTACAAATATGTTTCAAACTTTTATTTTAGCTTAAAATCTAACAAAACACCTTAATTGAGATGAGTTAAATAAATGCTTTGAAAAGAATTCATGAAAAAATTCAGATAACTTAGCAAAAACAGTACTGTAAATATACTATAAAAAAATTAAGATTTATGATCGAGAATTGACAAACAATCCCTGCGTTAAGTTTTTGAATGGGTGACATATTTCATTCCATGCGACGATATTTTGTCCGCAGTCCTGCAAATTCTTTTATAATAATTTACCTTAAATTGGATGACAAAATAATAATACAATAGAGTTTTGAAAAGGATTTTATCTATATAACTGTCACTTACCTCTTCAATCACTGAAAATGAGATGTCTAAATAGCTGTGGCATATATAGTGTTGTTCATTCACGAAATGTTTCTTTGAGATATTCTGATAATATTTTGTATTGGAAACCTCTAATTTGTCCCTTCTTCCAGGAAATAGCAAGAGTACAAAGGTTATAAACCTAAATAATAAATAATAAATCTTTTTTTTATTTTTTCTTGTTTGGTCCTTAAAAGTACGTTTTTAACAATAGATTACGCCAGGAATAAAAAAGTACATTATTTGCTGATATAACTATAATATGCATACCATATTTAAAAAAATAGTAGATTCTTTTACTACCATACAAAAGAGTTTTAATAGTTGCTTTTATTGCACATTCCATAGTTATATTAATCTGGATATATATATATATATAGATATATATATATATATATATATATATATATATATATATATATATATATATATATATATATATATATATATATATATATATATATATATATATATATATATATATATATATATATATATATATATATATATATATATATATATATATAAAATTGCCCCGTGTCTGTCAACTTCTATACCACAATTCATGAAGATACTACACTTTCAAATATAGAAATAATTAAAAATAAAATATTTTTTATTTTAAGAAAAGGATAATTTCCAAAGTACAGAGCCCGATAAAACCTAACCTCAAACTTTGTTTGTATAATTATCCCCCTCTATTTTTTTGGGGTGGGGGAGAAATAGTATCTGCACGGCAGATTGAGGTGTAACAGAGGTTTTGGAAGGAGTTTCGTGCCCCACTAGCGCCCTTGAGGTAGGGTCAACCGTAGGGCAGCGGACTATACTTACCGTGAAGCTCCTGAGCGTACAAATTATTTGACCTCTCTTTTCATTTTTATTCTTGCTTTTGTCTTAATTATCTTGTTACTCTTGTTCTTTTCTAATCTATTATAAATTAACTTGAGGATTGACTTTTATTGTAATTTTGGCGGCTGTGAATTCATAGATCGTTAAAACATTTCCAAGGTACATATGTGATAACAAGAGAAGTAAGTTCATTTATTTATTGTAAATTATTGATAGACACACTGAAGTTTCTGCAAATGAAAGCGCGTAGACCACGCAGAAGTGTAGTTTAAAGGTCAAATGTGCAATGGTTTTATTAAAACGGCACCAAATATTTCAAAACTTTAATTTTTTTCATTTCAATTAACGAGAAAATTGTGTTTTCTTGTCTCATAACTATTTTTATATCCTGTCTTATTTCATAAGCTCAATTCGGACATATTTTGAAACAAATTTGATATTTGTCAGGATCTTGTATTTTCGCCCACGCATTAACATATATAATTACTTACCACGATACGGCGTGCATATTTTACCACGTATTTTTATACTACATATGTGTTTTCTCACGCTGAGACTTAGTGTTAATCCATTTATCACACTGGATCGTTTTATTTGACCAAATAGAATGGAAAATATTATTTACAATCCATTTTCTTAATTCTTCCGTCATTTAATTCCCATTATTTCTTTTAGCATGTGCACGAAAGAGTGGTAACTAATCCGAGGAGATATGTTAGATGTTTTTACCCCTCGCACATTTTTTATGCAACAGATGTTTTAAATCTTTCCACATAATAATGTCATATGTCAATTTTTTTTACCCGTAATCCATTTATTATCAGATGCTTGTAACCATCATAAAATTGAGTTTCTACGCGTTATCAAGTTTAGTTTTAATGCTCTTTTGACCTCTCTCTACATACCTTATGCGGCAACTCACTATAAAAACTTAATTTACTAGTTATGAAATTTTAACATGGGGTATTTCAGAAAATATCTCATTAAGACGAATCAAGATTATTTATTGTCTCGCTGGTTACTTATGTAGGTAGCATTGTTTAGAATTTTTTCTAGGTATTCAATACTGAAAAGAAGAACGTGAAGTTGTAAAGAGATCCTGAAATATTTTTGTAATATCTTCAATGGGCAGAGAAGAGAGGAAGAATTTTAAGATGTAAAATGAAAAACAAATAACAATAAAATTAAGGCTAGGAGAATGAACCAACTAAATAAGTCGTCTGTTATTAGTTTGCTCCTTACACCCTGTGAGTGATTAGCTGTAAGACATAGAATCCCTTTTCCACGAAGAAGCTGCCCTTTGTATCCTGTCATTATTCTCCATCTTGAGAATAGGTACATTGGCCTTTCATTATTCAAATAGTGGAATCGTATTTTTTACACATGAATTATACTTATGATCTGATTTTTCGAGAAACTTACTGAACTCTAGCATATATGCAAATAATTTGCAAAAGACCATAGGCTGGCTGTCAGTCAGTAGTTGTTGGACCAATACAAGGCAGAAGGTCAATCACATCTCTGTCACTACTCTCGAATCGACGAACTCAACTTCTAACCGTGCTGACATCAACTGACTTGGCTCTCTAAGCGTCCAAATGGCGTTGGTAAATTTTGATTGATTTAACTTTTGCATGGATGAATTCAATGGCGCATCTCTGCTTCTGATACACAGCCATTACAAAGGTTTCTTCTTTAGACTGTTAAACCGTCAATATCGGCAACAGAGGAATTAAAATTTCAAGTTATTAGCGCAAAAGTTTACTCACCATAAAAATGCTATAAACAATCCCCTCGAACTCATTGGGGCGGAATAAAAATTAGGAGGCATCACTTCCGGAACGACCTTCGTAGAAAGGATGTTTGAGATAATTTCCAATGAAAACATAAGTTTTTATATATATTACAACAATTTTACTTTGGTTTGTTGAAGACAATCTTTAGAATGGTACACAATCACTGAGTTAATCTCAAATATTTTAAACATGAGTCAATTATGGCTGTTGAAACTACCTTATGATCAACAAATTGGGTTCACGCATGCGCTCAGAATTTATCGTAACAAAGACTCAAGTTAAAGTAATACATAATATATATCTCTAAATTCGCAATAAGGACATTAGACTGTTACATGCAAATTAAGAATGTATATGACAATGAGTCTGGTATAACATGCTACCTTATGACAATACAATTCCTATGATTTTGCTATTTTTGTATTACAAATTTGATTTAGTTTATTTAATTTTCTCATTTCTTGTGCGCATTGGTTATAAAAGCTTTTACATTCGTTTTTAGGCTAGAATTTATAAAACTAGCAATATCTGGTACAATAAAGTATACATTTTCATTTATTCCTTTTTACTGTTCTGTTTTATATTTAATATTTATCAAAGTTATTAAGCGATTTAAAGAAATTTTTTACATTGCAATAAGCAATCTTGTCCCCCAAATGCTTCAAGCTCATTTTTGTAATTATATATTTTAAATCTAATTTACCAATCCATCTGTCATTTCAAGATGAATTAGTGTTGTAAATGGAATTGCTTCAGGTGGAAAAGATAGCTTGGTTTTTCCATTTGAAAATATGACAAGACGTATTTTTGAAATTAATTAAGAAAAAGAAGAATATTGTATAAAAAACTTATTCAGGATTTAGGTCTCGATTTTTTTGTTATTATATCAAATTATATTATTATATCAAATTATTATATTAAAATCAAATTAGGCTGGAAACAAGGTAGGTTTATGATATTAAATTTCAGTTGATTTGTTGGATTAAATGATATTCTTGTGGTTTATGGTTTGTATGCATACTCTTTCATCTCGAGCAATAATATATTATATGTCGTTTTTAAGTCTTAATTTATTACCCCATCAGACATGTTCAAATCATACCATATATATAGTTATGATATATTATGTCTTCAGAATTCCTATCTCTCCCCCAAACCTTCTTAAATTTGAGGCATATTTCCTCCTCCATAAGCTTGTCGTGGGTAGTGGAAATATCATTTAAATACGTCAGTATATCAATTTGTATATTGAAGTATTATTTTATTTATCATTGTACAGTGTGCCACACAAAAAAACGGAAATTTGGTAGAATTTATTTAATTGTTGGAAACAGCTGTTGCTAACAGAAACATCTTTAAAAGAGAACAATAACACAAATGTCAGATGTGCTATTCAAAATTCTTTCCATGGGCAGCGACACAACGATGTAGACGGTCTAGCCAACTTCGAGTCACTCTTTGGATGATTTCAAGGTGAAATTGTTCCAAGCCTAAATTAACAGAGTCTTTAAGATTTGTATTTATGTGACGTATCTCCTCTTTAATTTAATTTGATCTAACAGTAAACCCCGCATGGTAAAATCCATTACCCTAAGGTCTGGGCTTTTTGAGTGCCATTCGTTAAGTTAAATGAAATTAGGAGTATTGGCTCTGAATCAGGCAAAAGTGTCCTTGGATGTATGGGCCTTCACTCGTTCTTGTTTCCATGTCCATTCATCTGTTTTCATTACTTAGTTAATGTCGCTAAACATTTGGGAGCACATTTCATCTCTATACATGAACTGATTTACTGTTTTTTCTTTCTTTTGTTCGATGGAAGATGTTCTTGCCCAGCACCATTACCTTCAATGAACTGCAACTCTATTTTACTATGCCATGAGACTTCGCAAGAGCACATGAGTGATTGTGTTTCATATCAATTTCCTCCACCAGATCATTCTCAAAAGTGTTTGTACAGAACACGATAAATGCGATCATTTGGGAAGTGAGGCGCGTGAAGATTGAAAATTAATTCATCGAAAAACTTCACTTATCTCGTCCTTCGAAACGAGTTATCAGTGTCTGTAATGTGTGTTTGCGTGCTTTTTGAAGTACTTCAGTAAGAAAATTGCATTTAATTCTTCTATAGTACTTTAATTCGGATTGATAAGGAATGAAAAAGACTGTACCCTTTGATAACTGTTGTAATTTTTGGCATATTTCACGCTGACTGGAATGTCTTCTTTTGTGTCTTAGTGGTGTGACGGCAAGGTCCAACAAAGCCAATTGGGTAGGGGAAGAAACTTTCGTGATCGTGAAAAATCCAGATATACATACTTTAGCAGGAGGTGACCCTCTTTTAAGTACACCAACATCATCGGTAAACTGAATTTATTTATTAAACAAAAGAAATCCTGCAAAGTTTCTTGGCCTTTTTTTAGTCCCCATTTTGATGTTCTTTCTTGAAAACAAAACTCACACTAAGTTGAACATTTGATAACTGCTGCATCCTGGAATTAAGGGAAAATGAAAAATATAAGTTATAGTTTAGTTAATTGTACGTGTGTAAAATACATAATGTAAATCCCAAACTTCCTGTATTTTTGTGGAGCACACTGTATAGTCATAAATACCTTGGATATCCTATGACCTATGTAGAGTAACCACTTCAAAGATGTCATGGATAGAAACTGTTGCACAAACAGCTCTTCACAACTACTTGTAGTGGTTGACTGGCATTTCCTTGAATATGCAGGTCAGAACAGAAGTCTTACTTACTCTTGGCGTTATCTAAAAAAAACCTCAATACTTTATTTAAAAATCTGATGATTTTGTTCAAAGAAATATTGTCGAATGCTCATTCATTAATTACCCGCCTAATTTTAATATATCCCCTGGTCTCTTTAAACTAGACCTTGTAACTAAAAGGCTTATTTATAACGAAATTGTCCATTTTAAACCTTAGTCCTTTTATTTATTAATTTAGTTATGTTTCTCTTGTTTATTTTTATGTATTCTTAATTGCGTGTGTATGTACTTAGTTTTATGACCTAAATGTATACATTCTTTGCTCACAGTTGGAATTTCCGGAACTAGACCTTATCTATTTGTTATTAAACTTCATATCCGGTAAATAAATCCGTCTTTGATAATAATTTTCTAGTCTGTTTCCTGTCGTTATACATGGGCAGGGCTTCAATCTGTTGCTTCTCATATATAGAAAATCTTAGTAAAATTATTCGTTATCCCTTGGGAATGAACTGAACAAGTTGAAATTACTTGGAATCCGTCGTTCATTTTTCATATATGTGGAAAACTCACAAAGTATCGCGTGAGTAAGCAATAAATGCAACAAAGACCACAGGGAAAATTAATACAAGGATTCCAAGTACTTTCGAACTTTACTTCGAGTTTTTTATCAAGAAATAACAGAAGTATTGAAAATTGTAATAATATATATATATATATATATATATATATATATATATATATATATATATATATATATATATATATATATATATTATCTGACAGAGGAAAGTATGTTTGTTTCTGTTGCTGTCTCAGTATATTTTCCTTTCACCAAATATTTTGAGGGTGTTGTGTGAGATTTCAGGAATGCAACTCTATGATCCATTTGTCCTTCTTTTATTTTGAGGGCTTATGACACTTTTTTCTCTCTAACTATAGTTGTTCTATAATAAAAATCTCCCTAAATATTAAGTCATTATCTCAAGAACCCTTAAATCACTATAATGAAAAAGGTTATCCTGTTGCGACAATGATTTTCCACATTGGTAGAAATGAACCCCTTCACCCCCCAAAAAAATAAACTCACTTTGCCATAATGATTCGATTGTGCGGAGTGTTTTGAAAAGATCTACCATAACCATTGATGATAAACACATAAACCTACCAGTTTACTACTTCTTATTTATTTATAGTGACCATACACAATGAGTTAACATTGTTTCTAACAATCTAATTTTAAGGTTTAAACAGGTTGAAAAGTTCTAATATTTTTTTTAATCTATATTTTTTCTCACTCATACTTTTTATTCCATATTTTTAGGATGTTTAAAAGTTTTATTAAAAAAAATAGGTAATTAATGAGTTGGTATACGTTTTTTCTTGTGCCAAATAATAAATTATGCTGGAAAATATGACAAAAGTTACCAAAAAGCCTAAAATCTATTCAAGAGCTAAGGATATTATGTGATAAAAATCCTACGCTAAAAAATGGAACTAAGTTAATAAAGGTTCACTGCTATAGACTATTATAACTAGCACATCGTTATTTGTGTATTGATATCATTCTATTTACCTATCTGTCACTCAGCTCCACTAAGATACAATCTAGAGGCATTTCATACATATGAGTCGGAGTAATGATTGGATTTTGTTTAAAGTTGATAATTTTTTGAACACTTTAGTTTTCGTTTTGTTCTAGTCTTTCTCGGCTGAGTAGTAATGTACACAACTCTCAGGCAAAAAGTAACTTGATTGTATTCCTATGATTTTCGTCAAAAGTCGAACCTCTTTGGATTTTACCTTATTTCTCCCATCTTGGATCGAGTGCCATCATAACTCCTTGAAAAGTTTCGGTTTGTACATTTCAATGTGTTCAGTCTAGGGATTATTTCGTATATTTTTATGGTAATGTCTCTTTCGCATTCCACTTCCGAACTTTTAATTATTGTACCATACCAAACAGTGCCTTTTCTCTTCCTACCCATGTTTCTTTTATTTTAGTTCTTTGTGTATTAGAGTTTTATTTACGTATGTTAGAAATAATTAAACTATTATTATTGTAGGGCAATAGTCACTCCCCCCCCCCCCCCGTTCACTCGCGGGGCAGTTTTTAGGTGGTTACCGCAAAGACATCCGGCCCAGGCATCGGCGAGTCAAAAGCGTAACCGAAGCGTGGCACCACTCGGTGCCATGAAAGACCCTAAAGGTCAAAATGTAAGATCTCCCCCAGGAGAGTGAGATCCAGTTTCACGTCAAATAAGAAATTGGAGACGTGTTTCTCCCAATCTCGAAGGCTAACGAGGAGCCGATGTCAGACTTCGTGGGAAAGACCGTTTGGAAAAAGAACTCTCCTTGGGCCGTCCTCAAGCCCCTCTCCCCCTTACCACTCCCCCAGTGGGGTGACGAGGTATAAATGAGGAACTCTGAGGAAAATCGCGGTATTATACGTCAGTCTCTAGGTGACGAATTCCTCGGATCAAAACCGAGCTTCCGAGACAGGAGAGGTAGTTTACTTGGGTCGCCAGACCAAGAAGTACCCTGCAAGAGAGGCAGGGCTCCCTACCTTAAGGGGCTAAGAAGAAGCTCATCCTCGAGCTAAGTCCCTGGTTATCAAACCAAACGATAAGTTAACTTTGTTAAGTTCAACTTACTCTCGCCAGAGAGACTCCACATATCCTGGTGCACTTTAAACACCAGGGGTATTCCTCATCCTTGAAGAATTAAGAAAAGAAGAAGGATAAGGCTCCTCCTCAGGCCCGTTACTCGGGGGCCACACCGAACTTTAAGTAACTTATTCTCGCTAGAGAAACCTCCCTCCGTTATCCTCGCCCTTGAAGAAGACCCTCTCTCCGTTATCCTTGCCCTTGAAGAAGACCCTGCCCGAGTTCAGTCCTCGTCCATGAGGAAATAAGTAACGAAGGAGAAAAGCTCCTCCTCGAGCTCGTTACTCGGTGGTCACACCGCACTCCAAGTTAACTGGATTTAAGAACCAAGTTCGACTCACTCTCGCCAGAGAGACCAAGACTGCCTAGGTGTTGCATAAAGCACCGTATTTGTTCTCGTCCTTGAAGAACCCCCCCACCGGAAGAACGTGTGGACCCCCCAGCTGCTACCCTCGCCAAAACGACCGTGTAATTTCGCTCATCTACATCTGGACAGACGGCACGCATCGTAAGTCAATAACATTTATGAGGCCTTTAAACTCCAGATGAGTCCGTAAGCCTAATTCTTATATTATTCAATGGTTAAAGTTAAAATATAAGTTTATTTTGGCATTATTTTGCGTTTCTCTCGATATCCTTACGTGTTTCGGAACGGCTCTGTTGTTAAGATATTCAGATATCAATATATATTAGACACTCTTAGCACTCTTAGAAAAGAAAAAAAAGGGGGGGAATTCTACGACACACTATTATAAAAGTGGTGTCAGGTTAGTAGGCTTTTTATTAGAAAGAATCCTACGACAATTATCATGGGTTTTAAGCCTTGTTCCATCATCGGTGAATTTTTTAAACTTATAGAAATTAAGAGGAATTGAAGAATAAATATAGTCATTTTTAAGTTTATATTAATTAAAATCCCCATATTTCAGGGGGTACAGTGCAAAGCCTCTATTTAAGCTAAAGATAAAATATTAAAATGTTAAAAATGGGTCAATAATATCAGATCTTTTTAAAATTCTTCGAGGAAATGCCATGAAAGCTAATTCTGAGACTGATGGCACCGAACCAGGTTTAATAAATGAACTAACATTCTTTCGTTTCTTATGTTTTGTCGTAGAATTCCCCCCCCTTTTTGTTCTATTCTAAGAGTGCTAAGAGTGTCTAATATATATGGATATCTTGATATCTCAAAGAACAGAGCCGTTACGAAACACGTAAGGATATATAAAAGAAACGAACATTAATCCCAAAATAAGCTTATATTTTATCTTTAACCATTGAATACACATCATCTAAACATTAATTACAGCAATACTCTGAATATTATCCTAAACAAGAATTAATTAAATTAGTTTACCCACAAAAATTGGTTAATTTCTCTACACACAACAATAGTATATGAATTAGGCTTACAGACTCATTTGGAGTTTAAAGGCCTCAGAATGTTATTGACGCTCGACGCGTGCCGCCGGCCAGATGTAGATGAGCAAGATCACACGGTTGTTTTGGCGAGGGTGGCAGCTGGGGGAACCCACACGTTATTCCGGGGGGAGAGAGATCTTCAAGGACGAGAACACATACGGTGCTTTATGCAACACCTAGGCAGTCGTGGTCTCTCTGGCGAGAGTGAGTCGAACTTGGTTCTTAAATCAAGTTAACTTGGAGTGTGGTGTGACCACCGAGTAACGAGCTCGAGGAGGAGCTTTTTTCCTTCGTTACTTATTTCCTTATGGACGAGGACTGAACTCGGGGAGGGTCTTCTTCAAGGGCGAGGATAACGAAGGGGGGTTTCTCTGGCGAGAATAAGTTACTTAAAGTTCGGTTTGATAACCGGAAACTAGCTTGAGGATGAGCTTTTTCTTAGTTCCATTCTTCTTCAAGGGCGAGTATAACGGATGGGGATTTCTCTGGCGAGAATAATTTGAACTTGGTTTCTTACCAAGTTAACTTAGGAGTTCAGTGTGGCCACCGAATAACGAGCTCGAGGGGGAGCCTTTTCCTTCTTCTTTTCTTAATTCCTCAAGGACGAGGAATACCCCTGGTGTTTAAGGTGTACCAGGATATGAGAAGTCTTTCTGGCAAGAGTAAGTTGAACTCCCTAAAGTAACTTATCGTTTGGTTTGATAACCAGGGACTTAGCTCGAGGATAAGCTTCTTCTTAGCCCCTTAGGGTAGGTAGCCCTGCCTCTCTTGCAGGGTACTTCTTGGTCTGGCGACCCAAGTACACTACCTCTCCAGTCTCGGTAGTTCGGTTTGATCCGAAGACTTCGTCACCTAGAGACTGACGTATACTACCGCGATTTTCCTCAGAGTTCCTCATTTATACCTCGTTACCCCACTGGGGGAGTGGTAAGAAGGGGAGGGGCTTGAGGACGGCCCCAGGAGAGTTTTTTTTAAACGGGTTTTCCCACGAAGTCAAACATTGGCTCCTCGTTAGCCTTCGAGATTGGGAGAAACACGTCTCCGATTTCATATTTGACGTGAAACTGGATCTCACTCTCCTGGGGGAGATCTTTCATTTTGACCCCTAAGGTTTTTCATGGCCCTAAAATAGGCGACGCTGCGGTACGCAATGGACCCGCCGATGCCTGGGGTGGATGTCTCTGGCGGTAACCGCTTTGGGACTACCCCACGAGTGAACGGGGGGGGGGTGACTATTCCCCTACATGTTTATTTTTAGGATTTTAGGATTTTTAGGATGAATAGTGTCCCTAAAGATTGGACATATATTCAAAATTCATATTTTAGAAATAAGAATTTGATTTAAAATATATTTAATTAAAATATTAGATAAATAACATTTGTGATGTGATTTCCACCATTTGTCATTCAAAGTTTGATTCTCGCCACGAGATTCGCCCGATGAATGCGATGAATTAATTCAAATTTCCGTCAATTTGAGCACATTCATTTTTATGATGCTTTCCCACTAGTGTCTCGTATCTTTAATTTAGTACACATTTCTATTAAGAATACCCCCCCAAATAGAAGTCAAGGAAGAAAGTTCAGTGAATGAGGAGAAAATCTGATATTTTCTGTGTCTAGCCACGAGGGATACGATGCATTATAAAATTACACGGAACCAATAACGATGCTGACACAATAATACTAAATATTTTTTTGAGCTGATAGTAATGTAAATCACTTCTAATTCATTAAATAGTCAAAATGAAATTGACATGCTTACTCTCTCTTCATTCTAGCCAAAAATGCTAATGGAATTGCTTGAGGGGTTCTTTACATGACGGCCCATTTGTCTTTATCATGCTTTCTTTAGAGAAAGTAGATGAAGAAATAAGTCCTGTACATCCACTTACATGTGTAGTAAATTGGTCAGTCTAACTAGCAAATCTTACTTATGAACCGTAATTCAAGTTAGATCGGACAAAGAAAAGGATTATTATTTATATATTTTATGGTATCATTAATTTAAGTCTTATAAAGCCTCTACTTACACAAGGTATAATTAGTGTCCAAATTATGATTATCTTTGCGTGTAAATAGTGAATAACTGTGTGGTCCAATTATTTGGCATAGTCTGCTTTTTGCTTTTTCATAACTCTCTAACAAACATTAATTGAGTAAGATTATGCAAAGGTTGAAGGTTTATCATATAAACCACTCTATATGTATGTAGTAAATAGAGAAAAACAGAATTTCTTGGTGGCCTTGGCTTTTGTGCTTGTTCGAAACCTCAATTTTTGCAGGATATTAAAAAAAAACTCCGATTCAAAACAAATAACTTATTTTTATTTCACCTTAATATGAGTATTATTAATCAGTCAGAGCTTATAATCCGATTTTCCTACAATTATTATACTTTCATGTTTTTCCCTTGATTTACTTTTACGACAACTACTTAATTTATATCTTCCGATTTATATCTCCCTTCGAAAATGAGCTAATTATTATAATTTATGTATATTTATTTAATTCTCATCACAGAAAGATACAAAACAGCAGCCATTCTCCAATAAGGTTTCATCCCGTCCATTAAACTTGGTTGTCAGTCAGCTTCGATTTAAGTAAAGCTTTTGGTACGAGGGTTTATAAGGTGTTTGTAAAGGTTTTTTTTAAAAACTACTTGGGCAAGTTTCGGTTCATCTCTTTTAAAAATTTAAGGTATATAAATATCATACTTTTGGTTATAAAAGTTTTATTTAACGAGTTTGATACATATCAAAGTCTTTTACCTACATTTCATAGCAGATTAAAGTGTGATGCAAGTATTACAATATTGTAAGGCATCGGTCAAAAGAAACCAGGATGACTACTATAAACCGGTTCTATTTAATATTCAATCTTTCAAATAGTCTGTGAAACAGTTTCTATAACTATTAATACAGGTATAATTAATATTTACTCCAAACAAACTACTCCTGTAGGTTCTCTTACTTGAAAACTTATTTCATATATTTATGTCAAACCATCCATCACAATACTTGTACGAGTATATATTATTTAAATATTTGTTATGTAAAAGCGACAAAATTTCCTCCTGAAATATTATGATTCACTTTAGAATTGAATAAATATAAAGATATATTTTTCCCATGCGTCTTATATAGAACAAATTATTATTTTGTTTTTCCAAAGTAATACTTGCTAGTTTATTGTGTATAAAAAAGACTGTAGTTTCGACGGATACAGTGAAGTGACACAATTATTTGCATACTTAATAATTCTGAAATAGTCTGGCTCTAAAACTCAAAGGAAATTTGGAAAACAAATATTTAACAGAAAAAATGCACATAAGAAAGATTTTCTTGGTATATAACAAAACTTGGTAATGAACAGAATTTATCAAGCGACAAAAGTATTAAAACACTTCAATAACATGCGAGAATATTAGATTAAACAAAAGAAATCATATAAATTCTATGAAATGGTTAAGATTTAAGATTCAAGAAATTTCTAAAAACGAAGCTGATATAAAAGGAATCCAGAAAAGCACGAAATGTTTAATAAATATTGAAAACTTGAATCGGTATATTAAATAATTTAGTTATTCTTTGCATAAATAAATCATTCCTTCTAATAGATTGTTAATTTAAATCAATACCTTAGATATATTTCGGGAATTTTACAACTAATATTCTAAGATTTTTAAAGTTTTGTCACACTATGTAACATGCACTCATCAAAGACTACCCAGATTTGAGAAGAGGGCAATATTGGTCTTGTAGCACAAATGTGTTGTAGCACTGTTTTGAGTCTTCATCGGTTTCCAATTTTCCCGTTCTTGTCCGGGAGTCTTGTCCGGTAAGATTGTCTTAATTTGTAATGACCGTGAGTTCTTGTGGCGTTCGTGTTTGTTTAATCCTTTTACGGTTATTTTTGGTTATTTTAGTTTTGGACGTTGTCACGCTTCCTATTTGATAATTTGGAGGGAGAATAGTGAGCCAATGTCCATTATTGATTGCTGCAGTTTTCCTTCGCTCACTCTCTAGTGGACCTTTTGGTTATTTTGGCCCCACTAGTCTTATACTTCCAACATACAAAACTTTTGTATGTGTTCCGGTGTAAGGGGACACAGTCACCAGGAAAGATCCTGATTTGGTCATTGAGGAGTAAACTCTCAACAAAAAGTTCCTCCTCTTCTGGCACTCCTATTCCCTTTGTAGGCCCATTTAACTGTCCTTTCACAAAGGGTTTTGTTGTATTTTCCCCCTCAGTAGTGAGTATTCATCACTGACATACACTTTGACTTTAAAATCTTCTGCCTCAATCCTCCTAGTGTTGACTTCCAAGGCTCTATTCCTATGTCGTTGTAGTTGACTTACAATGTCAGTTTTTTTTCTTTATCTTCTCTTTATGATTTAGGTTTAACACCTCATGTGGGATTAGACCCAATGAGATTTAATATTTCTGAGGAGGCTAGGTTCTCGGGGAACCGCATCTTTATCATGCAATTTTTCGGATGCGATGTGTTGGAGTATCTGGAAAAGTTAGTTTCTGGTGTTCTTTGTTCATTATGTGCGCGTATAATATGTATGTAAGGAGTTCAATTGAGGACTCATTTGGTACTGTGGCCGTGGATTTTCCTGCGTAAGTGGAATTTTTCTCATTTTATGTTTTCTTCTATCTTAATTTTCTTTCATTATGATTATATCTTTCCTATTTTGACAAGCCATTATCAAGAACCGTGTGGCCCACTGCAATTCAGAGCAGCTTAGTTTTTTCTCAATGCATTTGCTAATCGTCTAGTCCTTCATTTTAGAACAGGTAAAGCACGTCTGTATGTTAATGTGCCTCTCTCTTCCCATATTTTATGGTAGGATCCTAATGCTAAACAAATGCAAGCTATTCTAACAGATTTTGTTTACCATTTCTTTCTTGGTGCACACTAAATTTAAAACATGCGTGTGGTTTTCAAAGTTTTCTAACTCCGTGGCTGCTATTGAACGTAATTTGAGGTGGAATTCTGGCTTCAAGTTCGATTGTTTTTAATGTCTACTCCGTGTGTTAAAGCTAATCTTTCTACATCGCACTCTGTGTTGCAGAATGCGATGTATACATTCTATACGTCCAGGATTCGGATCAGAACAGCTTTGAGGTTTCCATATAGCATTTCGATAAGCTTTCCTCTTTCCTCTTAAGGGCACACGGATACATTTAATTCTGTCCAATTTTACTGGGGCGGGGGAGGGCGTTCGCGGCATTTTTTTCTCCTTACTGAAGGCCTGGGGCGTTTAGTGTTATTTGAAGCTCTCCACAATCAATATTTGTTGTTCAACCTTCCGTGCAATCTGAAAAGAGGTTGGGTCAGAACAGTTATTTTATTTCGTTCGCGCAACCTATGAGTCTACATAATTACCTTTATATTATGGAAGCACTCTTCAACTATTATAGTTAAATAGGCATAATACTATTAGATGCGTCCAATAAATTTTGAGCTCCTGGTCCTACGGACTTTCTTTTTTCCCACTTCCTAAAGAGGCTTCCTTCCGGGGTTCAATACACCCTAATTTAAATTGGTTCTGAGCGCTCTGGTGGTCGAGTTATGTTGATTATAGATTTTGAAAAAGGTGTAGAAGATCAGTCAGAAAAACGGCAAAAATTAAGAATAGATCCATCTTTAGCCTCTTTAACCCGTCCACTGAAATGAGGATGAATCCCAAATCAGTCCATTGGACGCAAATCTTTCTTGTAATTTTCTTTCTTCAGTTTAGATAAATAATTAGCATTTCTTGATCTCTCTTATGCTTGGCTTTGCCTCATTTACTAGGAGCTCAGTTCTTCGTTCGGAGTCCGATTCGAGTAGATTGACTGAGGGCCGTCTAGGCGCTTGATCGAATGCCGATGACTTTATGAACATTCTCGTCATAAGCTTGTATGTCTTAGTGGTAAAGGGGTAGCTTGCTTGCGAGTAGTTGTTAAGTTTATTCCTTGCTGCATTGTTACAATAATAACTTCACCAATAGTGACTGCATACTGAAGTTATGAGGCTTATTGCAATGCTAATTTAATTAAAAGGGAAGAAAGCAGGTAGAAATAGCATAATAAATCTTATAGCGTATCCTGTTCGTTTAGTGTGTATATACATATGTTTTTACGAGTTTTTATAAGCACTTGAGAGTTTTTATGCAGTGTCTATCTCAGTACTGCATTTCAAAACAGGTAAAGTGTATTGGTTTTCTTTACGTTTTATCATTGAAGATATTTTGCTTCTGGAATGGAGTACAATTTTGTACCACCTGGAATAGTATTTTGTTCTTGTTTTAATTACCTTTTCCTGGTAACAAAAAGGGGGTGTGAAAGTCATTTAGTGAGCATAATGTTCAACTTTATTGAAAATTAGATACTTTCTATGTTTTATTCATTCTGTAATATTCATTTCAACATTTCGCCCTTTCAAAGTTGATTTTGGTTAATTAATTGCAACCAATGTGCGATAGAGCTGTTATCATTCCTTATAATTATCATTGAATTGAAACAGGTTAAAGACTGTATGAAAACTAAGGTGTAAACATTGGTTCTGATTATACGTTAATCATTAGATCTTAAGAGAGAAATAAAGTTTCATCTGAAATCATCTAACTTCTTATGGGAAACACCACTTGATCCTGCAGACATGCTAGTAAAATAGCTAAATATTTCTAGCTTTCGCTATAGACCCGAAAAGTGTCTGTTTATTTGTATCTATATTAAATGAAATAAAATTCCTGGACTCAAATATGGTTATTTTACACAAGGTCAACAGACCTAAGTCGCGTGCTCTCAATTATTCGGACTGATGACCATATGACCATAAGACATTCAAAGCTTTCTAAAAGTGGGGCAATCCGCCCAAAGCTTAGTTTCCTTTTTATAATTCCTGGACTAACCTTGCGAGGACCTTTGCAATTATACCATTCGAGAGAGTATGTAATACGACATAAGGGTATTAATTTTCGTCTGAATCGACAGCGTAATTATGATTTTATTTCCAAAAACTCATTGAATAGTGAAATTGCTACCATCCGACCGACCGACGACCTACGAACCGACATAGCAACTTAACTTATAGAATCGTGTGCACGCAATTCACAAAGAAAAAATATGTTGAACACAAATAACTAATGACAAAATAAGCTTGGCATAATTTGTTTGTTGAATAAATTGCATAAGAATAAATAAAGAAATATTTAATTTTCGATAAGTCTGCAACGGAGAGGATTTTCTTATTAATGTGTCACAAATGAATTGGCAAATCTTAAAGAAACTCAAAAATAATCTTCAAACATTAAAGCTTTTATAAATGTGGATGTTTGTTGAAATATTTAGTTGGCCGAAGAGAAAGAGGGGGGGAAGGGAGGTTGAGAGAGAGAGGCTGGTGGGAGGCTAGGCAAGGCGTCTTAGTGGCCTTTTAAATAGACAGAGGTTTATTATATATATATATATATATATATATATATATATATATATATATATATATATACAGCATAACTCAAAGAAAGAAAAAAAATAAATGGAGGAATTTTTCTTCGAAATTTATTTTCCTACTTGCGAAAAATCGGTTGAAGGGAGGAGATGGAAAGGAAGGGCTTGCTGCAGCGAGGAACTACTTTGATCTCAAATAATGTGAATCTCGAGACAACTCGGCTACGTGGAAGAACTAGAATTCTTCTTCCGAAGAGACAAACTTTTAAGGCACTCCTCTTTTTGTCGATCGGGATCATGAGAAAGTGGGAGTAATTCAATTAATTTGGAATTCAAAGGACAAAAGAGAAATAGAGTTTAATGTGCAATGACTATAAAATGTATATTTCTCATAAACGCTTTATACTTTTCGAAATTAGCCAAAAAAAATTTTCCGAAGAAAAGATTATTCGGTTTATCTTCTCTTTCTTTCCTGTATGCTGGATTCATTTCATGATTCTTTCTCGTTCGTGAGAGATTTACATTATATATATATATATATATATATATATATATATATATATATATATATATATATATATATATATATATATATATATATATATATATCATGGTCTAGCCGACTATATAATATAATATCTATTATTAGTATGAAGGGGAAGAGCTCAGGCTGTTGAAGTGAACCGTTCAATGACTGAAAGCGACGTTGATGCGCTGATTAGAAAGGTTAGGTTGAGGCGCGGGGTCAATACGCTTAACTAATCAGGTCGAGTTAGAGGTTGACGAGATTTGAATAACGAGGCCGAGAGTGACGTTCAGGTTAATTAAAGATAAACGTAAGAAAATATAAATTTTATTTAAAAATTAATAATGATAAAAATTATATAGAGGATAAGTAAAGGTTGGATAATGATTTATCGTTATCGGTGGGAAAGTCTAATTTCTTTTAATTAGTTTAGTGGTACCTGATCAGATCCAAATGGGCTAACAAGATTAAACGGGTGGGAAGGGGCTTACAGCTCGAAGGGCGACAGCGACTTTAAGGGGGTTTGAGTGAGTGTAGGAGCTCAGCGAGACGATCTTGTCAGCGTCTTCAAAGGAGGGATGTTCGTCAGGAGAAGAGTAGGAAGAAAGGGTATGGTCGGCACCTTACTTCTGAGGTTGTGAAGGGGTAAGTTCTAACCTTAGCTGGGGCTCGATAGGGAAAGTTGGAATCGTTGTTGGTTCTCGGAAGAGGTATAACTACCTCAGGGTAAATTCGACGGGGCTGAGTGCTTCGATGACTCGAAAGAGTAATCAGGCGCAGCTGCTTCAGAAGACGGCGGGGGTAGAGGCTTCCGTTTGACAATGGATGCCTTGCCGGAGATAGAGTGTTCAGCCTACGGTTGAGAAACACCGACTCGGGGTGAGAGATGTCTTCTTGCAAGCAAGCCTTGTTCTTACTACTGTTTCAAGGGGGCTAAGGGGTTTAAATATGAAAAGTCTCCTCATGCGGGAGGTGAGGAATAACCCCCACTCATTCTTTCTATCTCGGCGGGAAAAACTGCTGGAATTTACAATCGCGCAGGGGATCTTCTCCACACTTTACTTGGATCGTACGATGGGGGGGGGGGCATTAGGGTTTGATTCACCATGCGAGTCTCAGCCAAGTTGGGCGCCTGGTTAACCACGTGGCTTCCTGCAATGTGCTAAGCATTGCAAGGAAGGAGATGAGGGATATATATATATATATATATATAAATATAAATATATATATATATATATATATATATATATATATATATCGAGAATGAAGGTTACTTGTTGCCATAAGCCCCGTCGAAACCACGAGGTCAAGCACAAAGTCATTACACGTGAGTGAGATCCGTGAGAACAATCAGAATATTAAACTGCTTTCAGCGATAAGCGAGAGATTGGAATCTCAAACGCCCGCTTCTGTCGTCTCGCAGGGCCTTATCAAAAAACCCTCTCATCCCACAAGCGCCATGTTCGTTCGTGGAAAGATTTCCCCGTGCCCACCCTTGGCAGATGCAGTAACGTTTGCGGCTGGTCCCTATATATTGTTGGTCCCAATTGAGCATCGACATTTTGGGCCTGCCCTTTACAACGAACACGTCATTCTCGATCGCGTTTTAGTTATATACGAGTCGAAGGCTAGAATTACCCCGAAGGATCTGAGCCACAGTCAATTGGCCCATCATTGGTTTCGGTACATTTCGTTTCGCACGAATACTCCCTCCAGTTAGTGTTACTACTAGAGGTTAAACTCCTCGTGGTTAAAGTCCCTCGAATAACCATCCGATCTCCCGTTTCATTTCTTAAAGCTTCGAAACCAAGCCAGGTGATACGAATAATCTGTGTCTACCTTGCCAGTCATCCTTGCATGCGTATGTACAGAGGATCGTATGGCCTCTTGACCCCTTCCCCCGTAGAGCTCGCACCAAGCTGCTCTGTTAGTTTTGTTCTGGTATACATCGAGTATCCATTGCCATTATTCTATTTAATCTATTTATTGTGCATAACTGTCTAAATATTAAAGTATATTTTGTTCTTACTTTTTCCTAAGCCTCATATCCCGCAGTCTTTATTAATTTAATATCTGCCAACTACACTCAAAAGTTTGTATTTGAATCCTTCGCACTCGTTCAGGGAAGTTGGGCCCTAACTCCCTCCATTTATATCCTCTTCCATCTCTGTCATGACCAGAGTTGAGTCAATGTCAATCGTTGACCTTGAGCATCCACGCCTATCGGGTAGAAGTGACGTATGTATATGTCGGGGTCATTCTACGACAATATATATATATATATATATATATATATATATATATATATATATATATATATATAATCCTGCAGTCTTTATTAATTTAATATCTGCCAACTACACTCAAAAGTTGGTATTTAAATCCTTCGCACTCGTTCAGGAAAGTTGGGCCCCTAACTCCCTCCATTTATATCCTCTTCCATCTCTGTCATGACCAGAGTTGAGTCAATGTCAATCGTTGACCTTGAGCATCCACGCCTATCGGGTAGAAGTGACGTATGTATATGTCGGGGTCATTCTACGACAATATATATATATATATATATATATATATATATATATATATATATATATATATATATATATATATATATATATATATATATATATATGACCCCGACATATACATACGTCACTTCTACCCGATAGGCGTGGATGCTCAAGGTCAACGATTGACATTGACTCAACTCTGGTCATGACAGAGATGGAAGAGGATATAAATGGAGGGAGTTAGGGGCCCAACTTCCCTGAACGAGTGCGAAGGATTTAAATACCAACTTTTGAGTGTAGTTGGCAGATATTAAATTAATAAAGACTGCAGGATATGAGGCTTATGAAAAAGTAAGAACAAAATATACTTTAATATTTAGACAGTTATGCACAATAAATAGATTAAATAGAATAATGGCAATGGATACTCGATGTATACCAGAACCGAACTAACAGAGCAGCTTGGTGCGAGCTCTACGGGGGGGGGGGGTCAAGAGGCGATACGATCCTCTGTACATACGCATTTCTTATCATGGTGAAATCAGTTGTGTATCATCTGTGAGGGAAGCAATACCATGGCTGTATTCACCCGACTACAAATTTGGAAAAGGCAAGGTGTGTAGCTTGGTATTCACGCTAGGAACTCTGATGCGATCTCCGAGTATTTGAATGTCAATCTAAGGTCGGTAAAAAGAATTAGGAAAGAGTTCGCTTAGTCAGGCTGTTATTCCAAGGGTAAGGTGGATCTCAAACTTTATTATAAGCGTTTTGATACGGAAATACCTTGGAATATGTCGGGAAGATACACAGTCTGACTATAGAGTTCATTGACTTGCTGTGATCGTTGTGTGTATCTTCCCGACAAATTCCAAGGTATTTCCGTATCAAAACGCTTATAATAAAGTTTCAGATCCACCTTACCCTTGGAATAACAGCCTGACTAAGCGAACTCTTTCCTAATTCTTTTTACCGACCTTAGATTGACATTCAAATACTCGGAGATCGCATCAGAGTTCCTAGCGTGAATACCAAGCTACACACCTTGCTTTTTCCAAATTTGTAGTCGGGTAAATACAGCTATGGTATTGGTTCCCTCACAGATGATACATAACTGATTTTACTATTCTTACGAACTAGATGAAAATATTCCTAAAATTAGTATTTTATTTGTTAATTTATTTCAAACTTTCTAGAAAGTCATTAATGGAATTTCTAATCTTTATTTTAATTTATCGGAGTGGAGGAGAAAAATACCCGCCCATCTTCAAAGTCGACATAATAAGGGATCGACATAACAAAAGTCACGAAAGAGCGAAGAAGTAACATAATTATCGTACCAAAAGAATATTAAGATACTTAAATAAACTAAGCTCTTTAAAGTTTATCATATTTTATACTTTTAAAGTCAACTTATTTAACAAAACTTGAATTTTAAAGGTTAGTTTAATTATTTTTAGCGATACTTCGTTACACTAATATTGCTCTCATTTCCTTAAAATATACCTCTGATTTATCGCCATTTTCTATCACTCCTTTGTTGTCACTCTTTTGATACTAACCAGGAATAACCTTTCCTCGGTCTCATTTGTGAATGGTAGGTACCGAAATGGACCTCATTCAAGCCTAAAATGGCACTATGTTGTCTTTGTTGAGAACCCACTTTCTTGCTCATTATTCCTATGAATGCGTGAGATGACTTGGGCCTAAATTAAGGAAGTCACCGCACCTAATTCCCATAATGCAGCTTATTTTATTCATCTCAAACTCCCTTTTTCAACATTTTATTCTTATCCTCTCATTTACCCATCATATCAGATTGATTAACCCCTCCAAATTCCGTCTCTGGCAACGCGGTTATGATGGGGCTGCTGCTAATGGTGAGTGATATCAGGTTAGATATCGCTTAGATAAAAAAAATAGTAATTTAAGATCCCATAATAAAATATTAACAATTTTACATGACACCAGAAAAATTCAAAACCACTAATACATGCAACGCATATGCCCGTATATATTCGCAAAGACAAGTACATAGTCATGAAATACACTCTTTTTTCCTCTTGTAAATTTAAATGCTTACGATTGCTAGGCGAAGATGTCTATATTTCTTATATTAATCCTGAAAAAAGTAAGTGGTACGAGTGAAATTTTGAAGGACATTTAATAACTGTATTGACTTATTAAACGAAGTGGGGGCTAAGTAACTATTTACACATAAAACACCCATTCCATGTTTCAAGTACCTTTTCTAGTAGTTCTACATTAGGTATAAATTTGGTACAAAAATGACATACGAGAAAAAGAACGTTTGTTTTTGGTGTTCTTTTGCTGACGGAAGTCAGGTGTATTTTTGATAGGTAGAAAGTATGGCGTGCGTAAACGTTATGGGAACGGATATAATAACTTGATATATGTATAGTTAGATGTGTGATAAAAGGGTGACATTACTTTAACATTTTCTGAGTCTATGGATGGTATCATAAAAAACAAACAAACAAGAATTTGGTAGAGAATAGGAAAGAAAGGCATCATATCTTGGTATATTTTTGAACCATCATCACTTAACCTAATCCTACCTTATTACTGAATTATATAACTAATGATCACTTATTTTTATTGAAATTATACGTTTATTTTCACACATGTTGTTTCCGTCATCATACTGTGACTGCTTTGTGATAACTAACGTCTTGAAAACATAATTGTGTATACAATTCAACAAAACCTCAGTCCATTGTCAAATAAATTTACTTTGTTACTTAATTTTAATTATCATTATTAATATTATTTGTATTATTTTACAAAAATACTAAGGGCCTTGGAATCGTATTTTTAAGGGGAGATAATTCACGTTTTAATGATAGGAAAGGTTCGAATGACAAAAAAATAAATCTGAAAGTGAACAGAAATGAATGAATTAAGTGAATATGTATGAGAGAAGAGATCTCACAAAGGATGTAAAAAAGACTGAATTACAAGGCGATGAGAAAGGAGTTTAGGCGTGTTTCCTCTATTACTTTGTTGCTATGAATGTTGTATGAAGTGAATGCAATTCTAAAGTATTTGTGAATTGTAAAATTTCGAGTATTGAGCAGTAGAGATGTGCATGGAAGTATTTTTAGTAAGAACCATGATTATAAAAGTGTGTGATTGTAGTTTGAAAGAAGGAAGCTGGAAAGTGAAAACGATTTAAATGACTTACGAATATGGGAGTGAATTGTTTAGAGTGAAAAAGATATTAAAGGGGTGACAAATGTGAATATTTTGGGATGGTAGGGCCATGTTAAATGACTGAATGTAATAGGAAAAGAAAGGAGGAAGGCCAAGAAAAGGTTGAATTGGTTATGTAATGAAATGTATGTAAATATAATTCAATTTGTATATAAATGAGTGTAGAATCGTGTATGAAAGCATGAAAAGTTCTATAGCAAACGCGTAAAGAATCATGTATGAAATTGTAAAGAATTGTGTAAAAATGTGGCAATAATTGTGTATTAAATCTTGAGTAATCGTGTATGGAAGAGTTAAAAATCGTTTATGAAAGTTAGAATTGTGTATGAAAGCGTGAGAATCAAGTATAATTGTGTAAAAAATTTTGTATGTTATCTTAAAGAATTGTGTAAAAAAGCGTAAAGATTAGTGTATGAAAGCGTCAAGAATCGTGTATAAAAGCTTGAAGAATCGTGTCTGAAAGCGTAAATAATCATATGTGAATTTTGCAATTATGGTGCATTAAATCTTGAGGAATTGTGTATGAAAGCGTGAAGTCTCGTGTATAAAAGCATGTAGAATCGTATATAAAAGCTTGAAGAATCATCTATGAAATTTGCAATAATCTTGTACTAAATCTTAAGAAATCATATATGAAAGAGGTAAGAATCTTTTATGAAAGCTAGAATTGTGTAAGAAAGCGTGAGAATCATGTATAAATGCAAAAATAATTGTGTATGGTAGCTTGAAAAATTGTGTAAGAAGGCGTGAAGAATCGTGTATAAAAGCATGAAGAATATTTGAAGAGTCATGTATGAAAGCGTAAAGAATCATGTATGAATTTTGCAATAATCGTGTATTAAATCTTAAGAATCATATATGAAAGAGGTAAAAATCGTTTATGAAACCAGTATTGTGTATGAAAGCGTGAGAATCATGTATAAATGCAAAAAGAATTGTGTATGGTAGCTTGAAGAATTGTGTATGGAGGCGTGAAGAATCGTGGATAAAAGCGGAAGAATCGTGTATGGAAGCTTGAAGAATCATGTATAAAAGCGTAAAGAATCATGTATGAGTTTTGCAATAATTATGTATTAAAGCTTAAAGATTCATGAATGAAAACGCGAAGACTCGTGTATAAAAGCATGAAGAATTTTGTATAGAAATGTGAGGAATCGTGTATGCATGTCTCAACAATTGTGTATTAAATCTTGAGGAATCGTGTATGAAAGGTTTAATAACACTGATCAACAAAAACAAAAAGGTTTTGCTGGGAGGAGAAGTTAAGGCTGTTATGGACTAATTTGGGGCTGCTGAATTCAAATCTGATTTCAGATTTGCTCTTTCACATCACATTTTTGCGCTCTCGGTATACCTCATTTTCATGGAGTTTACGATTAATATTAACTTTTCGTAGCTCATAATTTCATGTTGTTACTACATTGCTGAATTTTTATGCTTTTTTATTGCTATTTATATTTAATAAGTGTTATATATTACTTTTATTACTATTTTCTGAGATATGCTGGTAACATCTGGCATCCCCGTCGTTTGCAGCATGCAAATACAATTTCAGGCAGTGCGTGCATGGCGGGAGGGAGGTGAGTGGCTTTCTTAACGGATAAGCATTGGTTGCACTTGTTATATTGTTAGAGTAACGGCAACCTATGGCTACATCATCCCAAAGATTGACATGCTGTGGTGAACCAAACATATTTTACTACATCTGTGGCGACTTCACTTTGAAGGAGCAAGATAGGTAACTTTGTCAGTAAAGCAAATCTTGCCTACTTCAAGGTACTACTTGGAGATCAGGACAAAAGCTGGGCTCCTCACAAATTCTACAAAACCTGCGTTGAAACCTTGCAATCATGGTCTCAAGGAAAGAATGCCAAACTCAAGTTTGGTGTGACAATGGTTTGGAGAGAACCAACGAACCATTTTGATAACTGCTACTTCTGCCTTGTCAATGCAAAAGGTTTCAATAGGAAAAACAAACATCACTTGTAATACCCAAATATCCCTTCTGCCATTCGACCAGTTGCGCACTATGATGAAATAAGTGTACCAGTATTTTCTGAACTATCAGTGATTGCAGACTAAGCCATCACTACATCAACTGGTACTACAGATGATGAAGATAATCAAATTGATATTTTTGAGGCAACTGATACAGATTGTGATACACCTTCTCTGTTTAGACAGCTGAATTGAATGTCTAGTCAGAGATTTGTATTAGACAAAGATGTCTGTTAAATTGTTGGCTTTCAAGTTGCAAGAAAAAACCTGCTGAAACGTGGCACTAGTGTCTCGTTTCATCGTAACAGAGAAGCAGAGCTGCGTAAGTACTTCCATTCTGATGGTGGTCAACTTGTTTATTGTAGTGATGTTGAAGGTATACTGATCTCTAGGGACTGCCTGTATACGATTCAAGTGAGTGTAGACTTTTTATTGACAGTTCTAAAAGGAGTTTGAGATGTGTTTTACTTCAATGGTAACATGTATGGTTAAATACCAATAGGGCACTCGGTAAAGATGAAAGAAGAATATTGTCGTCAAATGGACTCTCGACGATATACCATATATAACTATTCGTTGAGGGAACATCTTTAATTATCTGTAGAGTGCGTGGATGTCTAGGCTGGCCGATATTATGTATCTTCGATATGCTTAAAAAGTGGAACTGAGCTCAAGGATAATAATATTGCTATCATTAATAAAATAGAGTTTTATTAATAATAACTATCAACAACACACAAAACGAAAAATAATGACATAAATAGAGAATGGAAAGGGTCATGGGGAATCGAGCTAATCCGAGGATTAAAAGATTTAAAAAGGTGAAACAAATATAAAGTTAGAGGGAGGGGATGGTTCGCTAAACCATTTAAAGCACAGGATAGAGTTGAAAAAAGGGTTAGATACTCAAAGGTAACGTTCGGCTTACGTAATTATACTTGTTGTGCAGAGGAAGACGACGTGAAGGAATTTTCGGTCTGCTGGCGAGTTCCAGCCGAAGGGGGGGCATTAATCATCCTGACGTGGCGTCTTGGGAAGAGAACCGTTTCTTGACGAACGGCTTGAAGAACAATGGCTGTTCTACGTTGTTCTCTTCTGAACAACAGGGGGGGGTGAGAAGCGTCTCTTGTCTACGGGCTCGAGAACAATGGCTGTTCTAATGTTGATCTCTTCTGAACAACAAGGGGGAAGGGTGAGAACCGTTTCTTGGCGAACGGGCTCAAAAGAACAATGGCTGTTCTACGTTGTTCTCTTCTAAACAACAGAATGAGGGGGGGGGAACCGTTTCTTGTCAACGGGCTCGAACGAACAATAGCTGTTCTAACGTTGTTCTCTTTCTGAACAACAGGGGAAGGGTGAGAACCGTTTTTTGGCGAACGGCCTCAAACGAACAATGGCTGTTCAACGTTGTTCTCTTCTAAACAACAGGGAGGGGGGGGGGGGAGAACCGTTTCTTAGCGAACAATCTCAAATGAACAATGGTTGTTCTACGTTGTTCTCTTCTGAACAACAGGGGGGGGGGGTGAGAACCGTTTCTTGTCAACGGGCTCAAAAGAACAATGGCTGTTCTAAAGTTGTTCTCTTTCTGAACAACAGGGAAAGCCTTGTGGACTTGGCGCCACGAAAGGCTCGAACCTTGGCACTCAAGGGATATTGTCCTCCTTCTGGACAAGTGATGGTGAATCTCGAGGTCGAGGTCCCTTGGCGCACAAGGTGAGAGTGGGTCGTAGTGATGTTTCACGACGAAAATCTGGATCTCCAATCTGATCTTAGTGGTAAAGTTTACAAATAAATAGCCGGGACATCTCTTTGGCGTGGGGGACAATGGAGTGGGAGCTTCGAGGGTATGCACAGCCGAGCCTGGGAACAATGCCTTATCTGCACATGAGCCTAACTCAATTTTTCGAGGTCGGTGCATGGGACGAACGGGGGAAGATAAACCTCCTTCTTTAAACATTGACTCAGGTGGCTGCGATAAGGCGCCAAGTTTCAAAGCGAAGATGCACGTGGGTAGCATCGTGGTTTTAAATAACATGTGATAGTGGTTGAAATTACGCGGCTTCAACCCGTTCTATCACACCCCTCCATTCCGGGGGAAGTTGTCACTTCGAAAAATAGAGAGAAGGGACAACGATAGAGCTCCGTTGTGGGCAACTCGTTTTCTTGTACCAACCGTACCTTCCTGCACCTAACTAGTATTACCTCAATACATATAATTATTTTGATCTTTTGATCATAGGGGAAAATAACCTTTGATACAACTTAATAAAAAAAAGGGGCATGGAACAATGAAATGATATAAAATTAATACATATGGGACAAAATAATTTATACGTAATTTAATGGGTACAAATATATATACATATAAATTAAATAGTCATTGAGCGTTACAAAATTCTGACATATACATTAACTAATTATATTACAAGAGAATCTAATTTAAGTCGTACAAGATGGTATATACCTACATGGAGATACTAATTCTATGAATACAATTACTCTACGCTATTCGGTAACGCATTCCTACTGAGTGCGTCAGCGACCTGGTTATCGGAAACTTTTATATAATTTATTTTGAAATTGATACTCTTGCAAGAGTAAACTCCTGCGCATGATTCGGTCGTTGGAGTGTCGCACATTCCTAATATAGGATAACGGACGGTGGTCGGTTCCTATCTGAAATTCTTTTCCTATCAAGTACATTTTGAATTTGTCTATAACCCAGATAATTGATAGAGCTTCCTTCTCTATAGTGGCATATCTCTTTTCGCGTGGTAATAATTGGCGACTAGCATATGCAACTGGATGACTCGTTCCATCATCCTCGTATTGGAGGAGTACACCTCCAATGCCCTTACGAAGAAACGTATACAAGAATGAAGAATCGTGTATGAATGCGTAGAATCGTATATGAAAGCAAGAGTAATTGTGTATGAAACCGTAAAATGAGAGGAAGAGGAGAATTGTTTATGAAAACATGAAGAATCGTGCAAGAATGTGGCTTTAATCTTGTAATAAAGCATGAAGAATCACGAATGAAAGCGTGAAGAAGCTTGGTGAAAGCGTAGAGAATCATGTAAAATTGTAGAGTCGTGAAGAAATGGCAAAGAATCGTCTATGTAAACGTGGAATCCTTCATGAATGTGTTAACAAAAATGTATGGAAGCGGAAACAACCGTCTATGAGAACGTGGGTGATTGCTTGAATGTGTCGATTATCGTGCATGAAAGAGTAAATAATAGTGTGCGAAAGCAGGAAGAGTCGTGCATGAGAACGTTCGGTATCGTCTATGAATGGTGTATCGTCTATGAATCGTGTATGAAAGCGTGACAAAAAATATAATGTAATCGGAAAGAATCATGTATGAGCGTGAAAATATTCTGAGATGAAAGCATGAAGAATTGTGTTTAAAAGAGACCAAAAAATCGCTAGAAAATCCTAAAGAATTGAGTACGAAAGGGGGAAGAATCTTATCTGAACTAGAGGGAAACTTCAGAAAACAGCACTGCATACTGCGACACGATCGAGATGGTTTTAATTAGCAAATTCACTGAAACCACAACACTCCGAGTCAAGGACTGTCGCTCGTGATTGCCATTAAAGATAGCACAGGGGCATATATATGCTAGGTCAGTAGCATCTACGCATCGCGGGAAGGATTTTATTACATTCTTACACACCCTAAGTTTACTGTGAGAATATGGAAATGAATTATTTGTATAACTAGTTTTACGGAGAAAATCATGATTCTCCCCCTCCCCGTATGAGTTGCGACGCCACTGTAAACTCCCGAAACTAGTTCCAGCAGAGGCTCCACAAATCTTTTACTGAAGAGCAGTTTCATCTTAGTCGTAAACTCAAAGGCCGCATTGAAGATGTCGAGGAACTTGGTCGAGAACTTAGTGCAAGAATATCCCAAATCACCGAGATTTTTGCTCCCACTGTCATTCCCACCCATCGGCGCCCTCTAGCAGTGCATATAACTGCACTTTGGGCACAAGTTCTCTCGTGTGTAGCTCTTGGTATCATAGCTTCTTCCATCATCAAGTCAGAAATCGGTTCCTACATCCAAGTCTCTCTCTGAGGCACACAATTTGCCTGCTTCCGTATCCATGATCGAGGAATTGGAGGAATCACCCCTCTGCTTATTCGTCCGCTACCACGGAACTGATGTGAGTTGTGTGGTAGACAATGGTTCCAGTCTCAATCACGCTGGCATCAGCGATCCCATATTGCATCATCGCATCAGAATGTATGTATCAAGTCAGTCAATTCTTTCGTCACAAAGATCTTTTTCTATTTCACTATATCCATGCTAAACTCTTTGCGGGTTATTCTTAATTGATGTTGAGGTCCGATTTTATGCAACATCTTTCACTCACCCATGATCAGAAATGATGCGCCCTCAGAGACCCTGTTTACGGATGCTTCATTCATGGTAATTCAAATTTTCAAGCTCCCTGTGTCACTCTGACTACCTCCGTTCAGAGATTTTATTCACCTAGTTTTACAGTCAATCTCTCTGATGCGAAACGAACCCTATCATTCACGCCCACTACACTAAACTTCTATCCTTGCTCCCTGACCTAACCTCTCCCCAATTGTGTATGAAATTGGTTAAACACACTTAAACACTACATTAAAAAAAACTAGTCCTGTCTACCTCACCCTCGTCTTATCCGGCCTGATAAACTAAAGTCAGCCAAAGAGAAATGTGGGTTACTGTACAAACAAGATAATATTGGCAAATCTTTATCTTCATGGGCGTCACATTTGGACATAGTTTCAAATAATATTGCGCCTACAGACCGGTTTGTGATTTACCTGCTTTGAACCGAGTAACTAATAATGACATATACCCTATACCTTTCATTTATGAGTTTACAACACTTAGTACAAGTGAAAAAGATGGTTTTAGCTTGAGATTCTAAAGGTGTTTAATCAAATATCTGTAGAGCAATTTAGCGTGTAGGAGATGTCATCCTGACCCCGATTTAGTTCATGCGAATTATATTTCATGCTACTTGAGTTGGGTTTGCCAACCCAAACGTTTGTGCGTTTCCTAAATTAAATATTAAGCGACTCTTTTATATATTTATTTGGGGATGGCATTTTACTTCATCTGATCAATCAACATAGCTTTCAGAAAAAGCGTCTTTGAGCGTTTGTTTGTTTATGGGTTAAAACAAACCTCTCATAAAAGCCAAATGAGGATATAGACGATGTAATTCTTTGGGCGAATTTTAACCAGTGAGGGCACCTCATCTCTTCCTCACAGAGCTGGAGACGAAAAGGTTTTCACAATTCCGAAGAGATTTACATATCTTAGATAACCTTTAGACGCTTAGTTTTTACTGTAAGCATGCGAAAAATATCACTACAATCTTCGGCCCCATTGACGATCTCATCAAGCTTGCATACAAATGCACTAGATTCGCCCTAAATAGACTCAATGTGAGAAAAGACGCCTTATACCTACCAAACATAATTATTAACGCGGTCGAAATAAGCCACTCACTAACTGATGGTTAAATCAGAATATCGACGGATGTAATTCCTGAGGGACTTACATCGTAAATTCCCCACAGGAAATATGCATATCTTTTGTGGGGAACTCCGTGAAACATTTTCTACTGTTAAGATTAATCTCCCTATTTCTTGCCTCAGACGCGACTCTCGTCAATTATAACAAAGATTTTGGGCTTGCTTTTTGCATCCCTAGCGCAAATCATCCCCACTCCCTTGGTTGCCAGGTAGTTAAATTTGATTACTCAATTTTCACTGACATAATGTGGTCTAATTGGACCTGCTAACACTCCCTAGAGAAAAATAACGACCTAAGAGAACGAGTATTCTCATGAAACCACTATCTAATATCTTTTAAAGTTCCTCACTTTTAAAGCCCCATACCTCCCTCACAGAACGGTCTTGTTACCAACCCAAATTGACACAATCAAAACTCTTCCCACTCTCTACAAATAGAGGAGATATCTTGTGTACTACAACGATTCAAAAAGCTGTTTTACATCATTATTCTAGTTCAAGAACATAAGTCAATCTTCCCTTACTCTCCTTAACGCAAATAAAACAATCCTCGCCGACTCGTCTCTAGGTAGCCTTTGCTTATTTGTTCTTGAGGCATTCTAAGAACAAGTTTTAGATCTACTGCATTGGTTAGCCCACTCGGGTTTATGGGTGACCTTCTTGTAAGTAAACATCATTTTATTGCCATTCATGTGTAAGTATATCAGCTGTCTTGTTCGAAGCTCACATCCTGCTACCAAACAAGCATGGAAAAATTAACAAAGTCACCTGATAAGCAATTTGTAAGGCAAGTTGCTCGGCTCTTTTCTACGAGTATTGACAGTTATTTTCGGTCATTACCGTTAATTTCGTGGTTTCGACTCTCTCCTATCTATCATCGATAGATACACCATATGAGTGTAAGCTATCCCTGTATTAGATCTTTCTACCTTTGAATCGATACATGCGATTTTGTATAGATCATTTTTGCGATATGAGGCACCCAGAGCTATCATTTCCGACTTAGATCGTAATTTTTTCTCTAGTCTTTTCTCTCACTTTACAAGGCGCCTATACATTCTACAGATCTCTCCTTTATGATCCAACCCCTGAAGAAACGCAATTATTGAGTCATTTTTCGGGAGGGGAAAAGGGTCTTAGTTTTCTGTTTTTATGCCAAAACACTGGTACAATAAATTACCTCCAGTGTAACCTTCTAGCAGAACAAGGCCGGTGATTCGATCTCGCAACCTAAGTTGTCTATGGCTTTTTGGGAGTACCTTCTACCTTTTTTACTGCAAATGAAACCTCCAATACCATCAACTAAATTTTCAGAATCTCTCAAGGCACACATTGAAGATTTATGCAATTCTTATTTGTTCGCGCAAAATCTCCGTCAAGTCAACCCCAAAACTTACCCTACTCAAAATCTTAGATCTTGTTCTCATATGTTTGTGATGAATATAAAACATTCGCCGAATTTCGATTAAGAATTGAACAGCACCTATCTCGTCATAATTAGAAGTCAAAACTCGTTTACCATTCAAGTTAATCATAGATCGCGTCGAAATTTGTTCGTTTGCTGTTCGTAGCCAAACCTCGTCAGTTTCGATCCTGAGAAATTATTCCGAGTTCAGGGAGGAGCAGAAATGTCTTCTTTATTAAAGAAAGGTTGTTTACTTATACAGGATGAATGACACTTGTCAAATTCACACGGAAGCAGCCACAGACATACATTCACACAGAGGAAGTCACATAAACATAAAATAAGTCACCTGTGATAGGATAACACTGTTTGAAACAATACTCTCGAATAGGTAAAAAATGATGAATAGTTAACTGAATATTTCTCTTCGTTTTAATTTATGCAAAAATTAACATGAGTCATCGAGAGAAATAAAATTTGAATCCTTAAAATTTTCTCAACCCTTTATTCACGCGCCTAATTTTCAGTGATTATAATATATATATATATATATATATATATATATATATATATATATATATATATATATATATATATATATCGTATTAATCATATAAATGTACAAATTGTATCGCAATTCTGTCATGTCCATGATGCCTTTATCGGACTAAAACATAGTGCTCACGGCTCACAAAACACTGGCACAAAGAAGAGTCATTCTCTCTGCATTTCATTCCGCTCCTCAGCGCCTGGTGCAAAAGCCCCCCCGTGTCACTCTCTCTCTACGCGGCATTATACTCTCTGTTAATGAGCTCGTATTCAATATGTTGCTTCGTCACATGACTACCCGTCTAGAGAAACCTAGCATTCATCATAAACTCGAATAATGAGTAAAATGTAGATAGCCGTAGTCTTATTTTCCTCACCATGCCACTATTATTGTAAGAGATGTAATTATTGTCATATTATATCCCCCTAAGAGAATGCGGTGCCTGACTCCTTGTTTCTAGGATTAATAAAGTGTGTCTGTGCTGTCATTTCTTCGCCAATATTTGTAGCAAATATATAAGGGGGAGAGGGCGATTTTCCTGTTATTTTACACTAGGACAAGATTCATAACCACATGTCAGAAATTTGATGATGATGAAGGCTGGACGTTGAATTTTGCTATTATCTAACCTTGCTAAAACACTTGTTGGATTCTGTACAATGTCAGCAAATCCTTATTATTCAATATTCATTCTATCCAAACAAATGACGAGCTCTTACCTTTTGACACTTCTGCAGATTGCGCGGGCTGTCAATTCTTTTTCAATGCTAAGCAATGTGAGCCATAAACTTTAAGCGTATTGCAGAGTTTCAATGATTTGTCCAACATTTCTCTCTCTCTCTCTCTCTCTCTCTCTCTCTCTCTATATATATATATATATATATATATATATATATATATATATATATATATATATATATATATATCATGTAAATATGAAAAAAAAAAAGTTTACACATGATAACTAGAAAATATGACAAAAGAAAAATACGATATCGTATTAATTGGAAGGAGAGTTCTGTGATTGCCAAATCAAATGACTTTTTTTCACGAAATCTTTTAGAATCAGCATTTATACAACTGACTTCGAATTTTAATCTCAGCCCTGGAATGTATTTTTTGGACCCTTGCATCAAAAGAATGTTTAAGAATGACTTTAAAGATAAAATTTCGGAATTAATGATTACCACATAGAAGTTATTTTAGCTTATTTATAAAAAAAAACAAAAAACAAAAAAACAAAAAAAACAAAAACAAACAAACCTTTCCTCATATTTTTCTTTTGTCATATTTTCTAGTTATCATGTGTAAACTTTTTTATTTTTTTTTCATATTGCATATGTGATTCCCAAGCATTGCCTCCCCCTTTCTTTTGTAACCCATAAAAAAAAAAATAAAAAAATATATATATTTTTTTTTTAACCCTGACGGCTCATCTTGTTAATAGGTTTTTTCCAGGTATCTGTTAATCCCACCCCTTTTAATCTTTATATCCCATATTTTCATTAATCAGGTGTATAAATATCTATCTCTTTTTCACTGTCTTTTAGTCTGCTCAGTAAAGGACCATTAGTCGAAAGGCCTCGCAGTTCTCCGTTGTTTCATTTTCCTCGTGGCTGTAACGTTATTCATATATATATATATATATATATATATATATATATATATATATATATATATATATATATAGTGATCCATGTACACAAAAGTTGTACATACTCATGTAATCGTTCTTTACCACACTCAGGTGTCCCGACTAGCGATCACCTGAGCTCTCTTATTCAGCTCTCTTCTCTTATATCGACAAACTCAGGCTCCACAAAACCCTCATACAACCATTTATTTATTGGCTCCATTTTGTGACACGTAATCTTGCCTTCCAACTTTGATATCTTTTCCCTCGACCCTTCTCTCAAGTTCCTTTGATACACGATCTTTGTACTCTATCTATCTCAAACAAACATTCACTTCACACAAACCCCTTTCCCCAAAACCCCATTTTTCACGCTCACCTTCTCTACACATATAAATAAGACAAAAAACATATTATTTACACATTCAACCACATCACTCCGTCTTCGTCACTGTGATCAGTACACCTTCGTTGGATAAGATTCACCAAGCTCCAGCCCTTCATCATTTAATATCAAATTAAAAAATACATTTTCATCATGTTCTTTATAAAAATCCGAATCCAAGTTTATTTGGTGTACACCCTCAAGAACAAACTCGAATCAGAAGGCAGAGAAGAAATATTTGTTCCAATTTTGAATTAGGGACCCCCCCCACATTCAATCAATCCACCAAATACTTCTCTCACTACAAACCAGCAACCAACTTACCCCTCTCACTACAAGTGGTGACACCCGGAGTGACTTCAAAAATCATCATCATCGGCCGGAGTGACCTCATCACCATACGAAGCCAATGCATCAAATTTCTGGAGTCATCATCGAATTCTTTCAACGGAACGAATTACAACCATGGACTCCATCCAACCTTTCATCAAGGAGCCACATAAATCTCACCGAAGCACCAACTCGACTCAACAGGACGCTCAACGTCCGCGACGCGCAACTCACTCTCCTACCCTCAATCACACCACTCTTCAGTAATTGACGCAAATTCTACAATTTAACTTAGAGCTGCAGGTATGTTCGCAAAACCCCCTTCTAGCCGACTTGCTAGATCATTGAATTATCTGTGTGATTCACTTAGTATTAATTCATTATAATTTATTCATTCGCACTCACATAATTTATTTACTCGCACTCACATAGTGCTATGGCAGCGCGCTATCGAAATTCATTAGCCTTCACATAATGCTAACGCGACGCTTCTCATCTAAGGAGCTGACTAGGAGGGAAAACTCTTAAATGAACGGCTATGCAACCCGTATGGTCTTTATTTCATTCACTCAAGGTTCGCAAGTTTTCGACTACTTTGTTCATTATATTATTTATTTAAGTTAACTAATTATTGTTAGAATTTACTGTATTCACGTTTACTCTCTCATTATATCATTATGACAAAATGTTTGCACTCAATCGACTCATGTTTGTTCGCTTACGTTCACAATGAATTGATGCACACGAGTTCAAGTGAACTGCAGCTGAGCAAAAATGACCTTTTGACCACCGAATTTCGAAACGTATCATTTGTATATTTCAATTTTAAATACGGACTTAATTATTATCACGCACTTTGTACAAATTTTACCTAATTATTCTGTATAAATAATCATTATTTAATTTAATAATATTTGATGTATCGAATTTACATTTAGTTCACAGGAACTAATGTCATTTATACTCATATATTATTTTAACCAATGAATTAGTGTTATCATGTAAATACTGGCTTAATTATTATTATGCCCTCTATACAAATTTAATACAAATTTTCTTTTTCTGTATAGATATTTTTAATCATCATTTTACTTTAATGATATTTGATGTATTGAATTTGCATTTATTCCAAAATAAATAATGCCATTTTATTCTCCTGTATCATTTTAACAAGCGAATTATTTTACATCTTATCTTATACTTTTATTATCCTATTTACCATGATACTAAATCCTCATTATTATATTTTACCTAAGTGATTAATTCCGATTGAATTATGTCATTTTGATTCGAATGTTCTGAATTATTGCTATTTTCATCTTATTTCATAATTTCTATATTTTTATGTAACCATACAAATGTTATTACATTTACTAATTTAGAAGGCAGGATGATTCTATAGTGATCCATGGCCACAGTCATGTACTCGTCCTTTAGCACACATCTGAGCTCTCTCTTTTCAATTATCCTCTCTTATATTGACAAATTCTGTCGCCACAAAACCCTCATACAACCATTTATTTATTGGCGCCAACTTTTAAAACTGGTAATCCTGCCTTCCAACTTTGTTATCTTTTCCCTCGTCCTTAGTGTCAGGTTTCTTTGATGCACGATCTCTGTTCTCTGCCCCCCCCCCCCCTCTCTCTTTATCTCTCTCTGTCTCACTCTATCTCTCTCAAACAGGCATTTACTTCAAACAAAACTCCTTCCCCCTAAACCCTATTGGTCACGCCCACCTTCTCTACCATATAAAACAAACAGACATTATTAACACAGTCGAGCACAAACTTCATCTTCATCGTTGTGATCCGTCCACCTCAGTGAATAGAATTCACCAAGTTGAAGCACTTCATCCAAAAATGTCAAATTCTAAATAAATAAAATCCAAATACGAACTTATTGTTTGGACACCGTCACGAACGAACCATATATCAGAGAGACGATATTGTTCCAACCCTGAACTGGTGGCCACCACAATCAATCAAAGCATCAACTAATTCTCTCGCTATATATATATATATATATATATATATATATATATATATATATATATATATATATATATGGAAAAATAAGGAGTGAGACAAGGAATTCCCCCCCCCCCTTACTTCCCCCGTTGACCGCTCTAAATTCGTATTCCCTATATACTGCGAAAATTAGAACAATGGACAGACCATTAAGGGGGCACCGCGACTTCTCGTTATGGGCCCTTATCACGACCCAAGGCAATTAAGGAAGTCTGTTGCCGATGAATCTCTCTCCCCGTCTAGATAATTTCGGAGTATATATTCGACACTTCGAAGTTCATAGGCAGATTGTATCTGAAGACGCCGTCCAGTACATTAGCCGTAACGTCTTCGTTAGTCGAGAGGTAATCAACTACATTCTCGCCCAGAGAAGAATTGGGGGATTGTCGATGAGCCAAGGAAGAGCTAGCCGTCACTCAATGTTGTTCGTGGAGATAGTTAGGCGCCCTTCAACCCTTCTCACCACGTCTTCGGATTTTAAGGATCGGAAAAGCCATCCCCAAAGCACCCTCCGTTTGCCTCTTAAAGATAAGAGGCCTCAAACTTCAGTTTCTCGAAGTTGGATTAAGCGTCTCGTAAGATGCCCACAAGTTCAAGGTCGAACTAACCTATCTGGTCTTACTCGCCGCACGTCAAGGTGAAAGGGATTTATCTCTAGCTTCGTCACGCTCCTCCCACCCTTACCGCGTCGAACCTCAAGGATCCCCTTTGCTCTAGAACTTTCATAATTGTAAAATCATTTCTTAATTAATTATCCCTCGGTTCAAACTTAATTGATAGTGTTAATCATCTTAGCCTTGAACCGTCAATATTTAATTGCATTCCCATTTAACTTGCCCTTTATGTATATATAAACTTTAGTCCTATTAAAGTACATTTTTGTAGCCATGTTTGAATATTCCTTGGCTTAACAACTGTGTATTTAATGCACTCTTTGAACCATCCTCAGGTGGAGCCTTAATTTCGGTCGGCCAGTAGGCCAGTGTGCGCATAACTACGTACACCTGGTCATACCACGATAATATATATATATATATATATATATATATATATATATATATCTATCTATATATATATATATATATATATATAATATATATATATATATATATATATATATATATATATATATATATATATATATATATATATATATATATATATATATATATATATAGAGAGAGAGAGAGAGAGAGAGAGAGAGAGAGAGAGAGTGAAAAGAAATGTTGAAAATGTGTACATTTTAAATTTCCCCCAATAGTGCACGAGGAGCCATGTTTATAACCACTTTAATGATGCACTGATAGTCAACATTCAACATTGGCAAACAACATTGCAAACACATTCTCGGGTGGAAATGGTTAGATGGCGACTTTTAGCATTGTCAAAATAGCCTGAAGCATTGCCATAGCAAAAGCATTGTTTAATGTTGTTTGCTTATCCAGAATGTCAACGCAAAACTATGCAATGTTTCGGTCGATATTATTTCCACAGAGCATTGAAAGTTGGTCTTCAGATAATTAGGTGTGTTAAAATGTTTTCTATATTTCGCGTTTTGATATATCGCTAAAGGAAAAACTTAAATTCATCATCAGTAATATTTTGGTCATATCTTGTCTAAACTCCTTACAGATAATGGTTCCTTGTTCTTAGTGGTGTGAAATTCAAAATGCTGCCCATTGAATGTTAAAATCCCTAAGGATTTTGTTACTTTCAGAATACTGTATTTTATAACCTTTTGATCCTTTCTATAGAAGCAATTTCGTACCAACATCCATCTGTTCAATCGATTTCAAATCGGATTATTTTATCCCTGTATATCGCCTTAATTTTGAAACGTTCGTGAATGCAATCTTTGCATGCTGCGTGAATTCATAGACATCTTAGATCGAATGATTCAGTTCGCTTTTCAGCAACAGTTAAATTTAAAACAGTGCTCTGTTTTTTTTTTGCCACTTTGAACAACATCCATGGTTACCTTTCATTTTACAAATTGACTCAATGCAGCTGAGATTCAATCGCGTGAAGGTATTCTTTTAAATGAGACACGGTTAATTTTTATACTTATTTCCATGCAGAAAATTTAGAATTATTAGAAAAAGCCAAGGAAAGGTGTCAAATAACAATAAGATATTATTACTTATTTGCTAATCTCACTAGAGCTTCGGCAAAATTTATTAAGACAAATGTCAAATTTAGAAAGGGAACGAAGAACTGTTAGAAGAGCGGGGTCTTTTGGGATCATTTGAGATGTCCATATCGGAGTAACTGCATGGTCAATAGAAATGAAACTTAATAGGCTTAATTTTGAACATATCAAGTTATATATTCAATTTATTACAAATGTTCAATGTTTGGGCCACTTGTGACGTGACACACATCAAGTCGGTAGTAGATTTCCTGCCACAATCACTGCAACATGTGGTGATTACCAGTATTCTGAGCCTCAGTGATTCTTTCCTTGAGTTCCTCTACGCATGTAGGAAGTGGTGGCATGTAGATCAGTTCTTTCCCATAACCCCTCAAAAAGTAATAGTACGGTGTCAAATCAAGTGAACGTGGGGGCCATTTCAATAGCACGTTGTCCCAATTTTCCTTCGCGGGAGCGAAGGGTTTCCACGTGAATTGTATATATATATTATCTCATTAATGTTCCTAATTATGATTTTTTTTGTTCCACTAAATTGTTTAGTCTTTAGTCCCATATTTATGTCTCTATTTAATTGTATCCTTTCTTCGTTCCACTGAAATGTCGCCAATGTTCTGTGATTTTTTATTTTTTTTAAATTGTACTAGTTAAATTGTCTCTAGAATTGACCTGTTTAGGCTTATGTCCGTAAATTCCCCGCTGAGCTCAGATTTACGTTTTTTTCTGTGTACACCTGTTGTAGCAGGTCAGAATTTCCCTAGACCCTTGATAATTCTAGTTTGACGGGTGGGATGATCTTTTCCTACGCAACTGCTCTATAAAACATCATCTTTCGGTTGGGAGATTTGTGAGGGAATTCCACGTGGAATTTCTTGTTCAGCACGGAACTTCCTTGCACTGCAGAAGGTTTGTTTAGGCTTAAATTGGTAAGCCTACCCCCCTTTTCCCTTCCACAAGCGGTAGCCTAGAACTGCGACCACCACGATTCACATTTACACGGACTAGAATAGCTTCGGCAAGAAGATTCTAGGCCATTCGAGAGTAGAGCTGTTTTCCACTAACCCCCCATCCCCCTCGCGGGTAGAGCCTCAGACATATATATTGCTCGTTTCCCATGAAACTGACACAGAGTTGAGAAGTCTCACCCAGACCCCGAGAAAATTCCCCTAGTTCCAAGTCAGGTGCTAACAACAAAGCAAAGTGACAGCTGAACTATTTTGTGTATTGGAATTAGCCCCAGCCAGTGACGTAATTCCATTTAACGATCGCTACCGAGTGATTTTCCGACTTCTCTCGTCAACTCCTGTCGAAGACCTCCTCGTTCGCCCCTTGTTTTCGGGTGGCCGAAATACTTTCCCCTGGACCGGAAGTTACCGCCCCTCTTTTTTTTTGAGAACCGTCATCACCTTAACATCCCGCTCAGAAGTTCCGAGCGGCCTCACCTCACGTGCAGAAGACATCCGTAAGCCAACTCCTCTCCCCCTTCAGAATCCCAATTGAGTTAATTCTCCCCCCCTACATTTGAATAGTCTCCTCCTGTAATACCTTAAGTTTTAACTTCATAGTCTGATTTATAATTAAAATTCCCCTCTTAGTTTACTGATGTAATTTTGCCCATGAATTCTCTCATTATTTTTATGTAAATAAAATTATATTTTTGTATATGCCTCTTTAAATAACTTTGAGCTTTGCCATAGTGCATAATTTACCTGACCTCGTAGCACTGGGCATAGACGGAAAAGTAGCCGGCTGGATCGAAAACTCACTTGTCCGACCGCACCTGGAGTATGCCGTACAATTTTGGAGTCTTTCATTTCGAAAGGACATCGCGAGATTGGAACGCGTATAAGCCAGGGCAACTAAGCTGATTCCCTTTATCCGACATAAAAGTTATGAGGATAGACTAAGGGAATTAGATCTGTTCTCGCTGGAAACCCGTAGACTGCGTGGTCAGCTCATCGAAGTTTTCAAAATACTTCGAGGGTTCTACAATGTTGACTACCGGGATATTTTCACACTGAGTGAGAACAGAACGCACAATCACGGCTTCAAACTTGAACTGAAGCGTTACAACCGCAATCTGTGTGGAAATTTTTTCACCTACAGTATCTGCGGTAAGTGGAACGCACTTCCAGTGGAAGTTGTCAACAGTGAATCTGTTGACCAGTTCAAGTCAAGACTAGACAAAGTCTTGAAAAGTGGCCGCTTAGGGACGTAAAACAATTGTGCAGCCATGTGCCCGCTCGATTGCTAGTCCAAAGGTACTCTCCTTGAATGGACCATAAGGTCTCCTAGGGTACCTTCTTTCCTTGTTGTTACTCTTTGTTGTCACTCTTTCTCGCTACTCAGCCCGTCTAAACTAGTGGTGTTCCGTCCCTTCGTCGGTTCGCCTGTAAGTTTTTGGCCCCCCTGCCCATAGATATAATAAGGTATTGATGTAATATAATGTCATACCACGACACTAAGTTTGGGCGTACTTCAATACACAAAACGCCTTTTATGTTGCTGTAAACGCCATGACTAATACGGAAAGTTGAAATATAGGTAATAGTATACTTTATAAATGTATCGAATTTTAGATATAATTCTATAATTTGAAATACTTTCGTCCATTAAGATGTTGAATTTTCTGCGACACCCGGTATAACAATGAGAAATAAGGCAAAAAGCTCAGTTAGGAATAACGTGAGAAAACAAACTAATTTAACCCTGAAATCTTTGTTCTGTAAAAGATCTACACCCAAAGGATAGACATTAAACTGTATGAACGTTTAAACCCATGTATATTGTATAGAAAGCATATAAACCTAATCAATACTACTCGAATTAGAATTACGAATATCTCAATTTACCAAATTGTCTATTATCTAAACGGAATTACAAGACATTATTGACCTAAGTTTTAAAACAAATAACATTTACACACAAAAGAACAATTTCAACTTTAGATCTTTTCCAGCACTTTTGTGAAAAACTTTTAAAAAGGAACGAAAGTTACCAAAGAAGTATTATGGACATTGAATTAAAAATACCGAATTAGAAACTTTGTGGTCTCTGTTTTTCGACAGTCAATTTTCATTTTCACTAAAGCTAGCATTTCCTATACACTCTTCTCTAGTTACTTCTGATTACTTTTATGTAAACCTTGTGTTGAAGGAATAACGGCTCTAAGGTGATCTTTAAAAATAGTATATTTATCGGAAAAGAAGCGCTTATATTTGTAAAAATTATTCGTATTAACAAACCTTGTTTGGCAAAAAGGTTCCAAGGAATGAAAAATAAACTGAACAATAAATAAGCGGTTTCAATGGGAAGGAAAACTGTTCGCATATAAATTTCGAAATAAAAGGATAAAAACAACTACGCGTGCGCACACACACATAATCACACACTCACGCACACACACACACCCATATATATATATATATATATATATATATATATATATATATATATATATATATATATATATATATATATATTAGGCAAATGTCATATTGAATACATGCATTCTTAAACTCTACATGTATAGCAGCTTTGTACACCTCAACCTGTACTATATATTTTCATATAAGAAAAAAATAGAACTGTTCAAACGTTGAATTTTGTTTTATTATGTTTGTATCATAATTGTGAGTTAAATAGATACATTAATACATTCAATTAATGGGCTCAGTCAATATGTCCCTTGTTCTTCAGAACTGCTTCAATTCGTTTTGGCATGCTGGAGATTAGTTTTGCGATGATATCTTAACTGATATTGCTCTATTGTTGTTTAATAAGCACCCGCAACTGCTCTCACTTGATTTGGCTTCGGTTTATCAACCGTCAATTTGATTATCGCCCACAAATTCCATATTGGGCTCAAATCTGGCGAATTGCAAGACCAAAGTCCCGCAAGTTCGAAGTTATTTTGAGCCAAGAACTTTGTTATTGCTTTTTATTTGTAACAAGGTGTTCCATCATGCTGAAAAATAGTTAATATCCATAAATTGTTCACGAACTTTTGGGAAAAGTTGCTAATGGCGCACAATTTGGTCCTATTCTGAATTCATAGCAGTATTCTCATGCAAAATTGTTAGAGCTCCAGACCTTCAAAATTGAAAGGGCTTCCTAAATCTCACAAGCAAGTTATCTCGCTTAGGCCTATCCTCTCCGGCGTTTGTAGTGCTCCTGATAAGATTGATAAGATACGAGTATTAGCTCTAACGTGGTCTGAAACGTTGGAAAAAATCAGTAAAGCTCATCTGAGGAATTGGGCGGAGTTTAAAGGTCGATTAGGTGAAATAATCTCAGGGAAGGAAACTTGCCAGCTTTGTTGTCAAAGCGTTATTTACTAATGCCCCAGTAGAGGGTGCTTTTCAAGGATTATAGAAGGCGGTGTTGACTTGGAGGACTTTGATTTACCTATTAATAAGGGGAAGTATATTAGATTAATATATTTATGTGTAAGATTTTGTGCTTTCACTTTTGAGGGAGAGGAATACAGGTAACACAGGTGATTAACCCTGGTGATCGCCTCTTAGTACCTTCCTGGCCTGTTTGTTTGTGGAGGTTTAAGAAGCGGAGAAATTAATAAGAGTTATCGGGAATGATTCTCTTTAGTTGGGATATGTAGATGATGTTCTCGCTTTTACTTCAGCGGATACTGATGTAAATAATAAATTAGGACTGATGCACGAGGTAGATGACGAAATACATTTACCTTAAACGAAAAGGATGATAGTAAAATTCCTTTCCTGGAAACAATGGACAACAGGGCCATCTAATTTGTTCTTCATATTTTTTAATCTTGTTAAATTTCTATACGAGTCTGCCAATATAATTTGTGTTTTACTTATATAATCTTCACGATTTATAATATAAACAAAACACAAATTATTTTGGCAGACTCATCTAAATTTAAAAAGATTAAAAAATCTGAAGAACGAATTTTTAACTCAATTGGAAGACAAAGTCAATCGACTTCTTAACAACCTTAAATCTCTTTCAATTATCAGCAATTGGTTACCTAAAATGCACAAACCTTGAATCCCATTACGCCCCATTTTGGCCTCTTATAGTTTACCAGCATACAAATTAGCAGAATACGTTGTGGAATTACTAACCCCATTGGCAAACAATGGCATATAAAACAAATTCTGGTAGTTTTTTAGTAAGTTACGATATTCAGTCTCTGCTTACAAACATACCTTTTAATGAAACGATGACAATTATTTTAGACAAAATCTTTAAGGACTCTCCAAATTTCCATAGCTTCAGTAAATTACAATTTAGTTCCTCGTTGGATCTAGATTTTGGTGGTTCGGTGTTTACCTTTGATGGTCCGATTTATCAACAAATTTATGGAGACGGTATAGGGTCCCCAATCGGCCCTTGGGCAGCAAATCTTTTTATGGCTCATTTAGAGGAAAAGATTTTCTCTGAAGTTCATAATTACTGTAGACGCTTTGTAGATGACTCCATAGCGATATTTAAACAACGTGATCAAGCTTTAGAATTTCTTAATTTTTTAAACACCATCCATCCAGTATTAAATGTACAATGGAAACTGAGAGTGATAACACTCTCCCATTTTTAGATATTTTAAAAAGGAAAAATCAAAATAGTATAGAAACATCAGTTTACAGGAAGCCCACTAATACGATGTTAGAATTAATCTTTTTAGTAACAGATTTGAAATATAAAATCTCGTCCATTAAGACCCTAATTCACTGCGCATACAATCTTTGTTCATCTTATATTCTTATAGATGAACAATTTCAACACCTGAAATCCTTCTTTTTAAGCAATGGTCTCCTTTAAATATTGTTGAAAAATCAATCCGCACATTTTTAAGTAGAGTTTACCGACTTTCTCACCTGGGAATACGGTGGCAAAAATACAGACATTACTTGACTATGCCAGAGCTGGGTATTTATAATAAAGTCCAAAGCTGAAAATTATACGCATTGTTAAAAAAATATTTTTGTCAAGTAAATTTTCAAATTGCCTTTAGAAACAAAATAAATATAAAATCTTTCTTTAAAATAAAGGATCCGGTTCCAAAGAGTCTTAGAAGTTCAATAATATACTTATTTAAATGTCCTTAGTATTCACATGGCAAATACATTGGAAGCTCCGTGAGAGCTCTGAGGGCAAGATTTTCTTCTCTTATCATCATCATCCTCATCATCATCATCATCACTTCACTAATTATAATTTAAGAACGGGATTTTTTTCAGTATTTGAATAATAATTTCAGCTTAGTTTGGTTATGACTTATTTTTATTTTATCAAAGTTTTTATCTAATAATTCTTTTATAATATCAAAAAACAAAATGGTGAAGTTCAGGAATAAATATAAGTATCAAAATTTTGTGAATTTTTTAAGACCCAAAGAATTACAAATGCTGAAGTTCAGAAAATTTATTTTTATATATCTTCTCTAACTCTATATTTTAGCAACGTGATATTTTGAAAGAAGGGGAAATTTAGTTTAGAGTTCCTTTTAAAAATTATTATAATTGGCGAAGTTCCGAAAATTGATTAAAATTAAACCATGGCTGCTTTTTTTAGATTTTAATTTTTAATTTTAGTAGTAGCGAAGCGCAAGCTCCCCCCGTAGGGTGAGTGGCGAAGCCATTGCCTGGTTAGTTTGATAATATTAACGCTTGGCGGACTTATAACAATTGTCGAGAAATACAAAGGGTAGCACAAATTTATCCCTATTTTATATATTTTATCGACTTCTTTGTCTAGGTATTCTGGTGAGACAATTCTAAGTGCACGCAAAAACATAGAGGAGAAAGCACTTTTATGTTATTATGGTGGTTAGAATAAAAATGTATATAAGAGTCTATTGCTGTGGGTTTTCTAAATATTTCATATTTGAAACAATGGTTTTTCCGATGAATTAGAATATCTAGGAAAGGAAGTGTGTGATCTTTTTCAACTTCTAAAGTAAATTTAATCGAGGGCATTAAGGTGTTAATTTTAGTAAGAAATGTAGTAATATTTGAATGAATAGGCCAAACGCAAAGGATGTCATCAACATATCGCATCCAGGCTATAGGCGTTTCATTAATTTGGGGAAGTATTCTAGATTCGAAGAATTCCATGTATAGGTTTGCGAGTACAGGAGGCAAACAATTCCCCATTGCCATTCCAAAGGTTTGGCGATAAAATTTTCCATTAAAGGTAAATTTGCAATTGTTGATGCAAAGAGCAATAAGTTTAATGAGGGTAGAAGCAGGTATAGGGAGAGCAACTGTGTCGAGGTGTTCTTCAAGGAAATTCAAGAGATCGGGTACGGCAACTTTAGTAAAGAGGAAACAAACATCGAAACTAACCAGGCTAAATTTATCAGGGTAGGGGAGCTCATTAGGTTTACTAATGAGGTGCATATTATTGATAATATGTGAATTGGAAATGGTCCCAACTAAAGGGCTTAAGAGAGAGGCTAACCATTTTAATAGAGTATAGAAAACACACCCAACAAAGCTAATGATGGGGCGCATCGGGTAATCAGGTTTATGGGTTTTAATAACACCATAAAGATAGGGAAGGAAAGCATTTGAAGATTTAAATTTGCTAATGAGGTCAGGGGATCCTTTAAATAGAAAGCGAACAGTTGTGTGAAATTCTTTGTTTACCTGGTCATTAGGATTCCTTCTAAGGGTCTCATAGGTGGAGGTATCCGAAAGTAAGCTATTCATCTTATCTAAATATATGGAATTGTCAATTAATATAACGGCGGAAAATTTATCCGCCTTGCAAACACGAATGTTCTTATTATTACTAAGGGAACTTATTAAAAGAGAGAGAGAGAGAGAGAGAGTCACAAGGAGACACAAGGGAGAGTAGTATCTCTGAGGACATTGCTGACCTTACCGTGGAGGTACTATTTTGGGAAACCCTAACCTATAGCATAAGATAAAGTATAGCATAGATGAAGGCTCTCCCCACCCATCTCTCCTACCAGCATTTTCAGGCCAGAAAGCTGAAACGATACCTAAATGTGCTGAAAAAAGCACAAACAGGAAATTTTTATCGACAAAGTTGAAACCTATCTACTCTACTCAGATCTATAATCTATACTAAGGTTGTGCAATTTAGGTCAGGGTGTGGATTATCTTGTAAAGTCGAGATTTGAACTGTTCGACTGACCAACTGTTCACCACTTATGGCGGTAGACGGTTCCACGTTCCGCAGATTTTGTACGAGAAGAAGTTTCCGCAAATGCTAGTATGTTATTGCGTTAATTCCAGTTTGTAATCGTGGTTACGTGTAGCATTTGCGCTCAACGTGAACAGCCTCCTGTGATCTATGTTTTCAACTTCTCGCATTATCTTAAAAGTTTCAATCAGCTGCCTTCTTAACCTGCGCGTCTCCAAGGAGAACATCCTCAGTTCTGTAGCCTTTGCTGATAACTTTTATGTATAAGAGAGGGGATCAATTTTGTAGCTCTGGCCTGTACCATTTCTAGCCGTTCAATATCTTTCCTCAGGGTTGTGGACCAGAATTGTACGGCGTATTCAAGGTATGACCGGTCTAGAGTGTTGTACAAAGCGAGAAAAATTTGCTTATTTCGGAAGCGAAAATGCTTCTTTATGTACCTCAGCATTTGCTGGGCCCTCTTTTCCACCTGGAGGCACTGCTTGGAGAACTTTAGATCAGTGCTGATTAACACGGCTAAATCTTTATCAAGGTCGGTGGTATCTAGTTGTTTGCCTAGCAAGGAGTAGTTTTCCAGAGAGTTAACATAGCCAATGGCATCTGCCACCTTTCTGACCACTCGCCTATCCTGAGAAGGCTATTTTGCAGGCATTCCACTCCTTCTCGCGAGCTCACACTACCTCCTAGCTTGCTATCGTCGGCGAACTTAGCTATCGAGCATATTAGTCTTTCGTCTATATCATTGCTGTAGACGATGAACAATAGAGGCCCAATCACTGAGACATGGGGCACCCTGCTACTGAATGGCGTCCATTGCGAGGCTACCCAGTTGAACTTTACTCGTTGCCTCCGTCCCGAGAGCCAGTTTTCTATCCATTCGGCTACCTTACCGGTAATGCCAAGTGTGCAGACTTTATTTATAAACCTGCGGTGTGGTACCTTATAGAGGCTTTTGAAAGTCCAGGTATAAGATATCCAAAGCTCGACTACGGTCATACTCACTCAAAATACCGTGGAAAATTTCTAGTATATTAGTGAGACATGAACGGTTCTTGCGAAATCCGTGCTGGGAATCCAAGATTAGGTTTTGCGTCTCTAAGTGCTGCACTATACGGTATGCGATTAAACCCTCGAGTAGTTTGCCTACGATGGATGTCAGACTAATAGGCCGGTAATTACCCGGGTATTCGCGGTCCCCCTTCTTATAGATAGAAGTTACGTCTGCTATTCTTCAGTCTCCTGGCATCTCTCCAGTTTCTAAATATGTGTTGAAAATGGTGGTGAAGTGTGGAATGACCTCTTTTCTAACTTCTTAGAGGATTCTAGGAAGAAAGTCATCCTGACCTGGAGACTTATACGGGTTAAGGTTTCCTAGTGTGGCTACTACTTCGTTTCTCTCTAAGACTATTTCGTATAGGTTTTCACCCTCTTCGAGATGAACCTCTGCCTCAGAGTTTGACCGTCAACTCCCCTCGTAAATACGGAGGCGTAGTAGCCGTTTAACACGTTGGCGATGTCTGGTTCTGACTTCTGTAACAGACATTGTCATCTCTCAGTGGTCATATGCTATGGCGAATCGGCTTGTGGCTATTGACATGCAGGAAGAATTCTTTTGGGGTCTCTTTACAGAGGGAGGTAACCCGAACTTCTCCGCTGCACTTAGCTCTGCGTACCAGTGCTTTAGCCTGCCTACACTTTTCTCTGTATTGAAGAAGTCTTTCTTCATTACGGTTGGCTTTCCAGTTATTGTAGACAGTTTTCCTTTCCTTATCACTGCGGCGATGCCTCGATTGAACAATCTCGGTTGGAGAGGCTTGCCGTTCCTCTTTCTGCTGAGGATAAACGCGGACTGTTGGATTATAAAACATTTTTTAAACTCCACTCATTTGTCCGAGGCTCCTTCTCGTGTTGTGGGCCTGAGCCGAGCTATCGCATCCCGAAAACCCACAAAGTTCGTGCATCGAAGTCGGGTTTAAAGATAAAGATATGAGAGCGTCTCTCACATGGAATGTGGACGGAAAACGTGACTGTGCTGTGATCGTTCCAGACCAGACACTCTCCCACGTTGAGTCCGGATACCATGTCGTCCTCGGTGGTAAACACAAAATCTAACATGTTGTCACCCCTCGTTGAGAGAGAGAGAGGGTCAGAGAGAGAGAGATAGAGGGTAAGAGAGAGAGAGGGTCAGAGAAAGAGAGAGAGTCAGAGAGAGATAAAGAGTCAGAGAGTAACAACAAGGAGTAACAACAAGGAAAGAAGGTACCCTAGGAGACCTTACGGTCCATTCAAAGAGGGTACCATTGGACTTGCAATCGAGCGGGCACAAGGCTGCTCAATTGTTTTGCGTCCCTAAACGGCCACTTTTCAAGACCTTGTCTAGTCTTGACTTGAACTGGTCAACAGATTCACTATTGACAACTTCCACTGGAAGTGCGTTCCACTTACCGCAGATACTGTAGGTGAAAAAATTTCCACACAGATTGAGAGAGAGAGAGAGAGAGAGAGAGAGAGAGAGAGAGAGAGAGAGAGAGAGAGAGAGAGAGAGAGAGAGAGAGAGAGAGAGAGAGAGAGAGAGAGAGAGAGAGAGAGAGAGAGAGAGAGAGAGAGAGAGAGAGAGAGAGAAAGAGATGTTTTATTAAAGACCAGGTTGTATTTTTTACTTTACTAATTCTATTTTAGAACGTTCTAACTAGCGAATGCAATTTTTGGTATCAAGCTGGAGATTAAAAATCAGCTAAGAGAGGTCCGTTTTATTTGTTCATATTTGCAAAACATTCAAAGTTTGGCCGTTAACTTTCGCCTTTCTTCAGGCATCTTCAGAGGAAAATGCCATAAAGACTGCATGTCTTATCCAAACAATCAATATAATGGTAAGACCTTCAGCCAACATCTAATAATGCACTTGCAAGAAGGCAGAATCAAAACACAGTACAAGGAACAACACAACGAAAAATTCCCATAAAGATTCCTGTTAAAAACACAAAAAATCCTCAGAAAAAACTCGGATCTCCGCTGCCTGAAGATTCGGATGTTCTCCTTATCAGAGAAATGGACCCAAACCTAAACACACAGAGAACCAGCCCTGAACGACTATTGTACCTTTTCTGCTAAAGTGAACGGCACTCTGACACCGACTTATAAAGGCATCAAAAAACGATAATGAACTTCAATCTATCAGCAATATTTCTAGGGAACCTGAATGCAAGGTGCCAGTTAACAGCATATAAGACTGGCATTAATGGCAACAGCATGACTCTGTAAGTACTCTTAAGGAGATTAATAGGGCAGAAGGAAGGTTCTGACTTCCCAACATTCCTATTGGATAGGCTATCAACCACTCGAGACATCATCCTAACAAACCCGAACTTTGCTCTAAGCCTCCACACCTCTCCAAGTACCGCAACAACCTCATATCATATCGGATTTGTCACGAAAATCTTTACCTCTCCCCCCAAAATTGATTACCTAGAAGAAAAGCACTATGCAAGACCAACTGAGACGCATACAAAGCCCATCTCTTCGAGTACAACATCGCCTCTTTTGACGAAGAAAACATTATAGAATTCATTTACAAGAATACTATAAGCACAAAAGACCAAGCAGACGAGAGAGCTGTGAAGGGTATTATTAACCAAGGAATAAAACCCACCGATGACGAAAAAAGATTGCACTAACCATCTACTATCAAAATAGACAAACGTCAACCCTTTTCATGGAAAATAACCCCAAACCTACACCTCAACCCAAACAAAGGACCCATCTGATATATGAGTACAAATGTACCTTAGGAGACTGTGAGCTCGTACCTAACTTGTATATCGGAATTACCGAAACCACACTCTCAAGAAGAATATCATACCATCTCAACAATGGTGAACCTAAAAAAACATACACAAGAAATATATAAAACTTGCCTTAACAGAAAAATGATGAAAGAAAACACCAAAATTTTAGCATCTGCTCCTAAAAGACGCCAATTACTCCTCCTTGAAGCAATATATATTCGAAAAGAAAACAATCCAGTCTTAATATATAATCTAACTACAATGAAATCCTCCCCAGTGCAAAAAGAAGAGATAGAGGGACAGGTATATTTAAGACAGCTGAATTTACCCGCTAATCACCTCTGGTAAGCAGCTTACCCCCCTTCCCTCTCCGGTCACTCACAATTCCCTCGATCAGTCACTTCCTGCTCCTCATCTGCCTGCTCTTTCTCCTACACGTGTCTACGTTCCGTTCGTCAGTTTGTTAACACATTTTTGTAATATATAAACTGGAATAATTGTATCAATTTCTCATTCTAACTCTTAAGATGGTACGCGTCGGTAAAATATAAGAAAGTGCTAAGGTGAATCAATTTCCTTCTACCTCTGTGCAATTAATAAATATCAGTATCTAATGAACTTCGGTAGCCTTATTCACGGGTTAAATAATGAAGATAAGGCGAGAAGATTGAAAAGCTTTTATTGGTTCATGTAATATTCTCCTTAGTGTTTTCCCGGGTTGTGTTACCAATTTCCATTTCCTTGGGCCTTTAAATACATCTATATATCACGCGTCATGTGATTTTCAATTATTATATATATATATATATATATATATATATATAATGTATGTATATATCTCATGAGCACGAAAGAATGATTAAATAAATCCAACATACCGCAAGAAAAAGAAAATGGAATAATTTCTTCTTCTGAAATATTTATTTCCTACTTCGAAATAATCCGTTCTGGAGAGGAATTCGAACCAAGCACACTGAGGCAGCGAGGACCTCCGCGTAGCCGAGTGCTTAAAGGCTCACTTTCAATGCGATAAAATCGGTTGCTCTCTGCCTCAGTGTGCTTGGTTCAAATCCTTCTCTAGCACAGATTTTTTCGAAGTAGGAAATAAATATTTCCGAAGAAAAAATTATTCCGTTTTCTCTTTCTTGCGGTGTGTTGGATTTATTTCATCATTCTTTCACGCTCTTATATATATATATAAAGGGTCTTTCAATAAGATCGCTCGATTTTTAAATGTAAATAAAATAAGTTGTGTGTGATATATGCACTCAATTTATTTTAAATTTGAAAGTACACTTTATGGAATTAAGTATGAAATATGAGGTCGTTCAAATGTCCGCCGCGGCTTCGCTTGGTGGAACGTATTCGTGAGGCCCAATTTCGATGACTTTGTCGCCTAAAACTGTCTGAATTTGCTGGATGGTGTTCGTTATGTTGACTTTGAGGACATCAACTGTTTGCGGATTATTCGCATAGACCTGCGATTTAAGGTAGCCCCAAAGAAAGTAGTCTAATGGCGTTAAATCACATGATCTCGGTGGCCAGTTGACGCCGCCGCCGCGCTAGATGAGCCCAGCCTGAAATCGCTGGTGCAAAATGTCTATCGTGGCGTGCTCAGTGTGGCACGTAGAGCCGTCCTGTTGGAACCACATGTCGTCAGTATCCTTATTAGACATATAATCCAGTTTACGCCACAAGAAGTTGCTTATCATTGATCTGTAGGTCTCGCCGTTGACGGTTATGGCAATCCCATCTTCGTTCTCAAAACAATAAGTACCAATGATTCCGTTAGACGAAAATACGCTCCAAACAGTGACTTTGTTCGGGTTCAATTGGTGCTGGTGCATCTAATGTGGATTGTTTTCGTCCCAAATCCGACAATTTTGCTTTTTCACAAATCCATTCATCCAAAAATGGGACTCGTCGCTGAAGATGATTTTGTGAGGGAAAATTTGCGGCAACTTCCAATCAGCGAACACACGGCGTTGTCTATGGTCGTTTAGCTTAAGTTCCTGGGTAGCGATGTTTTCAGCAGACCTTGCGTTTCGGCGAAGTACGGTTGTTGGCTGTTTGTTGATCGACCGTTTTGCCTCGAATTTGGCCACCAAGCGTCGAACAGTGGACTCTGCAGGACGATTGTGGCGAGGATAGAAATCACGTAATGCGCGGAACGTTTGTCGAATGGATCACTGATTTTGATAATAACATTTGATGATTTGCACACGCTGTTCAACGCTATAACATTCCATCGTGACTTGCCAAGTACTACTGAACAGTTCACAGTGAGGTTGCCAGATGTCGCTTTAGCAACATGGCTACTATCGCCTGACAAAGCTCGAGCGTCCTTGTTGAAAGACCCTTTACATACAATATATATATATATATATATATATATATATATATATATATATATATATATATATTTGTATATATATATGAAATGAAAAACTGACAAAGTATCACGTGAGCGTAGCAAATGAATGAAATGTCCCGCAGGGAAAATTGAAATGGTGTTTCCGAGTACTTTCGAACTTCATTAAGTTTCTTATCAAGGATGACTACAAGAAATAATATTATATTAGAAGTATATGTACGAAAGAAAAGTATAAAAGACCGCCTCAAAAACAAGAAATCACCAATGAGGAAGACGGAAGGGTGAAGGTAAAGATTCACATTAAGAATTACAAGAACCGGGTAGTAAGGTCAAACTGAGAAGACAAAAGGGTAACAGATTAAAAGAAATGGATATAGCCTAACGAGGGAGATTATAAGAAACGAGGAGCGAAAGAGTGGGAAAATACAATGTACATAACAGAGCAGTGACATAATTAAAAAAAACAAAATGGGTCCACATAACTAAAGATTTTATATAAAACTAAAGACAAAAGTCAGAACTAATTTCTTTAAGTATTAGTTTTTTAACAATAACATCTATTTTATATAAGCCAGGGGAACGGTTAAAATTATCACATTGGCTTATAAAAGCTCATTCAATGATATTCCTTTTTATAGGGTCATTGGAACGATAAATAAATTTTGCCGAGTTTCAGTTAATTAGATTTTCCTTATCTGACATGTGGACAAAGAAAGCACTGTTGTTTTCCCCTTTTCTGACATTATATTTATGTTGATTTATGCGAACAGAAAGTTGTTTACCTGTTTGTCCATAATGTTTACTTAGGCAACCAGAACACTCAACTGAATAACCCTCCCCCCCAAACTATTACAATTATTACGTACTAATAAATTCTTAATGGTCGTCTCATATTTAAATGCAACAGAAATGTTAAAGTTATTCAAAAGACGGGGGAGATCACTAAAAAAAAAGAGAAAATGGTAGAACTAAAATGTTATTACTATTAAAAGGGAGAGTAGGGACAGTTTAATAAAATGACTTATTAGCAGAAGAAAGACAGTTTTGAAGAAACGGGTAAGGATAACAAAGCTTATGGCCAATTTCAAAATATTGGAAAATAATAGTTGGGGGGGCATGTATTCAGTTGAGTCTTTTGGTTGCCTAAGTAAATATTATGGACAAACAGGTAAACAACTTTCTGTTCGCATAAATCGACATAAATATAATGTCCGAAGAAGGAAAAATAACAGTGCTTTCTTTGTCCACCTGTCAGATAACGGCCATCTAATCAACTGGAACTCAGCCAAATTTATTTATCGTTCCAATGACCCTATAAAAAGGAATATCATTGAATGAGCTTTTATAAGCCAATGTGATAATTTTAACCTTTCTCAGTTTGACCTTACTACCTGCTTCTTGTCATTCTTAATGTAAATCTTTCCCTTTCCCCTTCCGTCGTCCTCATTGGGGATTTCTTGTTTTTGAGGCGATCTTTCATACTTTTCTTTCTTATATATACCTCTAATATAATATTATTTCTTGTAGTTAACCTTGATAAGGAACTTAATAAAGTTCGAAAGTACTAGGAAACACCATTTAATTTTTTTCCTGCGGGACATTGCATATATATATATATATATATATATATATATATATATATATATATATATATATATATATATTTTTATATATATATATATATATATATATATATATATATATATATATATATACATGTGAAATCTAGAGGATTTAATACAAAAAACGAGAAAGAAAAATTAGCGATACATTTTTTATTAAAATTCCAAGATAACGAATTCTATTTATAGTATATTGAACATAGAGGGACAAATGGGCTTAAGAATAACCTGTGACCCTCTGACTTTCTGCTCGCCGAAGAATCCTACCAAATTCTATGCCGTTTTGAACGTTAATTTTCCTTCCATACATTTCCATATGTATTGAAATAGTTAATGCTAAATCGGTCACTGGGGGAGAGGCTGGATGGTACTCCGTTCGTGCGATTTTTCCGCCCATAAACTGCTTTACCTTAAAGCGATTTGTTTCTGTCATTACATCCATATCTTTCTCAATTGAAACCATGGGTGAAACAATTTTCTATTTTTCTCATTCAAAACAATTAAAACTTGTCTAGTAACTTGCGTTAAACAATAAATAAATGATAGTGGATATTTATGATCGACCTTCCTAACTAAATAGGGATCTGTTCAAAGACCGAGTACATTGTCATCCTGACCTTTAACTTCCTTTGCCTTTCTGCTACCCGCTTGAAAAAGAAAATATGACCCCTTTCTCTTTTTCTGCAGATTTAATATAGCAAGTCTAGAAATTACATTTTCATTTTCAGTGGGGTAGTTTTTAATGTTCTGAAAGAAATGGAGAGAAAACACCACAGTTTAACTCTAATTGAAGCCTTTTTTCATACTTTTAAGTTTATTACGTTAGCAAAGATTTGGTTATGTTATGTTATGTTGTTATGTTACGTTATGTTATGTTATGTTATGTTATGTTATGTTCTGCTCGGTTAGGTTTGGTTAAATTAGGCTATATTAGATCAAACTTCATTATTTCAGGACATCATGTTTCATAGTTATCTCTATTACTGCTTAAGATCTTACAAATTAACACGTAAGTCACAATGATTTCAAAAATACTCCCCCAAAAATATCAAGTAGATTTCTAGTTCTTCTTTATTTACAATCAACACAGCAACAAACCATAGCAGCTAAAAAATCTGCCCAATTTTATTCTTGTTTGCTTTTTGACTGTTTACGTACTTAAAGTAAAATTAAAACTTGACTGCTAATATTATTACGTAAATAATTTGGGCAAGTTATTTGATTTTCCTACTTTTAAATAGTTGATTGACGTTCTCGAAGACAGATCCTATTTTCGTCGACAAAGGACGTATCGAAGGGCTAAACACACTGTTAGGGAAAGTGCCAATTGGAATACTCGGAGGAGTTGATGCTTTCGGTTGCCTTGGAAACGTAAAGCTACGCCGAAAGTATGCCATTTTAAAGTCTCATCGCCGTGTTTTTATGCCTTCAAACTCTTGAAAAAGCAGCTCAAGACAAGACCCCAAAGACTGGCCCGTTTGGATAGTTATTACCCGCCATTTTATGGCCTCGCTTTTCATCTGAATCCATCGTGAGGAGAACGTTACTGTTCAGGGGGACGTTAGACGCCTCTCAATAAGCTGTAATACGCGACTTGAACGCTGAAATGAGTCAAATTTAAGTGCGTGAACAACGGTTCCTCCGGGAGATGAAAATGACTTTATTTACTATGGCGATTATGATAACAATGACCATCTGACTTGGGTATCATTACATAAAAGTGAATTGTGAAAATGGTCTCAATATAAAAAAAAATTACTTTAGGAAAGATCTACTAATACCTACTATAAACATCTCCATCACCGCTGTTAACCAAGAGTGAAGTTGATGTATCTCCACACTTGGATTACCTTAACAAGTCCTCTCATTAAGAGGTATGGGGAAGCTGACTTCCTGAACCGTACCTGTAATAATAAAAATAATATTAAAATAAATAAAATAAAAATGAAAAAATATAAACCAAATTCCATTTACCACATCCCGTAAGTGATTTCATCTTTTAACCATAATTTTACCTTAGAGGATTGCATCTTGAGGTAGCAGTCCTTTTCTCAATAAGGGTCCAGGAGCGGGACCACAATAACATCGACACCCCTTTGTTCGAACTCATAGATTGCGATTTAAAACGCTATTAGAGGCTGTTTCCTTTCTATAACAAGAAACATTTGGTTCGTAAGGGAGTTTTTGAATATGTATATATATATATATATATATATATATATATATATATATATATATATATATAGTGAGGTGACAAGTATTTTCAATATTTCGGAAATATTTCGTGATTTCGTCTTTTAATAAAACTAAAAGGAAACTCAGTTAACTTATATATAACATATGACATACAAATGATAGATTTTCTTTGTATATTACAACACTTGCTAAGAAAAAAAATTTAGTAGGTGACAAAAGTATTTAACCACTCTAATAACTTTCGAGAATATTGTTATTGAATAAAAGAAACCTTAAAAGTTAAATGGGAATTTCTAGAAAGGAAACTGATGTAAATTTGGACTCTCATTCATTGTTCGAATTCATAGAGGAATTACGTTTGCTTTAAGCAATGTCAAAGGTCAAAGAAGTTTCTTAAGCTATTCGACAGCAAGTAATTAAAATACATTCAGATGGTTCATTTTATAGACTTTTTCTGAGCGAATTAAAGTGCTTTATACAACAGTAGGTTCTATAATTCGAAAGCATCGCGAGTAAGGAATCACCTCCAACTTGCCAAGAGGCGGTGCTCCTCGCAAGATTAACGATCGGTATGGACGTTACATGGTTCGAAAGTTGAAGAATAATCCAATGATTTCTATTAAAGATCTACAAAGCGATCTTGAATTGTCAGGAACTAAAGTGAGTAAAATTGAATTGGATGGTGACACTTATCGAAGATAGTTAAGAAAAAGCTGCCCCCAACTGCGAACAAATTTACGGCCGACATTAATGGATATTTCAGCAGGTCAACAATCCTAAGAGAATAATAACGTTTCTTCCATAGGCCAAGTCAATCGCCAGATCTCACTCGTATTTGTGGTGAATACTGAGGGGAAAAATCCGAAAGAGAAACTCATAGAACGTTGCATTTTTGAAGGAGACGTGCTTATAGGAGTGGAACAAAATATCAATAAATGATTGAAAAAAGCTAATATCAACTTATTAGAGTCGTCATCGTATTGTTATTGCAAACAAAGGTTATTCCACGAAATATTAAAAGACTGAAATTATTATTTGTTAAATATTTTTGTCACCTGCTAAATTTGGTTTAGTAACAATTGTTTTATATCCACATAGGTATCAAACTATTTCAGCTCGCATCTAGTGCCAGGCACCATTGTCCTTTGTTATACGTAGGCTCATAGAGCCAAGCTCTCATGAATTCCCATTCTTCCGCTGTCTCGGCAGACTTTAACCGACAGCCTATCCTAATAGAGCTCTATGTTACGCTCGTAGACCGATTAATGATCATATTTGGTTACCACAACGGCCAAAGGTTCACTCACCCCGGTACCAATGTCGAAGGACGATCTTCGATCATATGTTTTCACTTTAAATTAAAAAAAATGTCTTGGAACACTAAAACGACCGCCTGATAGAGGGTGGGATTTGGGTAACTATATGAGCAAATATCTAGACAGAACCATATATGTATTTACATATGTCATCAGTTTCACAATATTTACATGATATGACACCTTTCAGAATATTTAGATCATATGTCATCTATTTTAGAATAATTGCATAGTATATCATATCTTTCAGATTGTTAATATATTATGCCATATATTTAATGATAAAATATCAGGTAGTTATGGTGATTTAATAAAATGCCGTCTTTCACAGTATTTACATCATATGCCATGTCTTTCATATGCAGACATAGTAAAGAGTGGTAAAGAGTGTGTGTGGTATTAGTTCTCATCTCGACTGTCTCATAAAATAATAAAAGTGTTTCTATTTGGGGTGATATATTTGTTAAAATTGAATCAGTTTTTCTTTATGACACCTTCTGTCGATGTCACTCAATGAACCCGCCTGCGGCCTCGATGACAGACTCCAGGCGAACTCAGAACCGGTAACAGAACTTTGCCAGTATCTCTTGTTTTAAGCCCCCGAAGGACCTGCCAATCCTGGCTCTCCGCGCGTCTTTCTTGTTGCTACTGTATTTATTAGCAGGACGCAGACTCTTGATGCCACTTGAGAGGCAGCCCTGATGCTACTAGTTTGATCCAGGGCTTCATCACCTCGCTCAGAACACGGATATAGACGTCAGTGTTCAGTTTGAGGCCCTAAGGGAAGAAGTGGAGTGGGATGACGTCACCTCTTTGTTTGAGCATTACTCTGGATACGTTTTTAGCGTTACACCTAGCCACTTGTTATTCTGGAAGTTGATCCTCTGGTCTTGGCAGAATTTCCTCTAACGGGTGTTTTAACTTGTTGATCAGCTTCTAAGTGTGTTTGAGTCGCTTTCCCTGCATGGCCTTGGACAGAAATTGTCCCTTCTTTATCTTGTATAAAGGTATCGAATGTTCTCTTGCACTACCATCGCATTGGTGCGCATGGACCTTTTGGGATCATTGATGATTATATCTTGGATTTCAACAATGAATTTTGGCGTTCTGAAACGTCAGATCGTTAACCATAGGTCGTCTTTATGTTGTCGCATGTAGTCCTTTCTGACCTTTTCCACTATCATTCTGCTGAAGTCGAAGAAGTATAAAATCTCCTTGCTTATCCTCTCGTCACGAATTTCAGGAAAGATTCTATGCCTCTTCCACAAATTGGGGTGGTTCAAAATTTCCAGTCAGTTATTCTGCCAAAAAATAAATCAAAAATGATTATTGTTTTTAATCAGAAAAAGACCGACAACGAAGGTAGAGGAATATGGGTAAAATTTACAGTTGAAATCTGCGGAAAAATACCGTCCGCATACTTTATGCCATTTATTTTCCCATATCTACATGATATACTATATCTTTTCAAATATAGATAGAGTATGCCATGTCTTTCCCATTATTTCCATAATATCAGAGGTCTTTCAGAACCTATTGGAACTATCGGTTCTGTTTTGAAGCTATCTATTAAATTTTTAAGGAATCTATACGTCTATATAATATTTACGAGTATGTAGCTTTCAATAGAACTTTATATTAAGTGCACCTTAAATTTGAATGCACTTTTTTTGCCAAAAGTTTAAGTGATTTAATTCTTATATACGGGAGTTGAATTCTTTTTGAATGCTTTATTATTTTTGAAGATTATTATTTTTGTGGGGGATTCCAAACTGGCAACAATATTATACACCTATGGCCTTCTTCCTCTTTAATTTTATTAGTATTCGTATTTTATTGCCTGCAGTTTAGCATTGCATCAAAGAAAATATTGTCTTTGAAAAAGATTGACATCTCATTTTAAATTAACACTGACAAATGACCAAATAAGAGTGAGAGACACCAAAAAGCTGCAACAAAAGAAGGAATGAAAGGAGTGAGATAAAAATAAATAAGAAAAAAGTAAAAGTGAAAAAAGCGAAAGAGGAATAATAACTTGGGCCATGTTTCAACTAATACCTGCAAACTAGATTAAAATAGCAATATATTAAATATAATTATCGTGCCAAATAAATGAAGAGTTACAAAGTTATGAACAATATCGAAACTAGAACGCAACTGACAAAAGAGAGACAGATAGCTTTAGAGCGAAGGCAGGGGTAAGGGGGAGCTTAAACAATGAACGGCCTCAAAAATACAGTTAAACTCAAAATTTCAACATTCAAATTTAAAAAAAGTATGTCATTAAAGGCCCAAGAATAATAAAAAAAGTTAAAATTATAATATTTTCCACAAAATCTGCTACTTTAATTAATGTTTCAAAAATAAGTACGAAAATTGTATCATTTACCTCACTTTCCTTCATATGAATGAAAAAATTAAGCAAAATAAGTTGAGTAAATAAATTAAAATGATTTTGTGGCTTTCGAAACGCCGAAGAAGAGGGGTACATATTTTGTACTCTAGCTTGGGCTCCAATATTTCTAATGCTGTTTTCTTAATAGGAGCTAATGATTTTCGAAATCGCTGGGACTAATTAATAAAATTGATTGAATTTCCTTTAAAATTCACACCATACCGATAGATATTTTCTTTAACTAGTTAAAGTTTTCCTTTTCAATGTACTTACATATATATAAATGAGTAGAATATGTTCATTTACCTTGAATATTTTAATAAATTAAGTCATAAATGGTTTATGATTAAATATAGAATCGAATAGGTACGGGTTGCGTTATTAACTAACTAACAAAGAAAAGAACAACGTCTTTCCAATAAAATACATATTTATATTTTTGAAAGTAAAATTGGAAGCCAAATAAGAGTTGAAAATGAAATTCCTAAAGGTTAAATAAAATTGGCCAAACTCGAAATAGGGTAGTAGAATCATAACTTCTTCCCAATAACCTTTGAAAAGTTTCCTGATTTATGATTTGCTATTGATCCCACTCTTCTAAATTTCTCTACGTGGGGATGAAAAGAGCGCTTAAAAAGTACCTTCGCTCGTTCTAGAACGAGAGACTAAACTCGCATTCATTTGGATACATTTAGAGTGAGCGCGAATCTTTAATTTCTCCGTCGATTTATTGCTACGACGGATGTAGAACACAATTAATAATTTGATTCAACGGAAAGATAGGCCTTTAATTCGAGGATGCTTTATGATGACGTCGGTGATGAACGATGAGATCATGCGCTTGAAGAGCTTCTCGCGTATTGGACGACATAGAATCTGTTTTCAAGGGCGTTGAGAGGAGATAAAAAGTTCGGAATTCTCTCTTACTTTAAGAGAGAAATAACCCATCATATTAAGAACAAACTTTCTCACTTACACATTACTTATTTTACGATATTAGAATTTGCATTTTATGGTTTGTCCTTCATCGAAATTCTTTCTCCGACAAGTTATGAAATGTATCTTTTGGTGAAAGACACCTACAATATTAGAACAAACAAGGATGAGTCCTTAGACTTACTTTCCATTGAATCAGGTTCGATTCATGCTAAAATCGGACACAGTGAATATCGGAACTCTCAGGAGGAAATCGCCAATGAAGCGGAGCGTCGAGTTTGAAGAATATTCCCAGACATCTCTCAACAATTTGATCATCACTCAAATTGCCAATAAGCACAATTGACTCTTCCACTCATCCATCCCACAATTCCATGGCAAGGCTAGTGGCACTCCTTTTGTTGCCAAACTGTACTACTGCTCTAAATGACATCCAACATCCAACTAGGAATGGTTCCATGTGTTCACGGGTACGGTCATGTCAGCCCTTGTCTTTCGGTTCTTTATGAAAATTTCCTCATCCGGCACCTTGTAACTGATCGAAATAGGATGAATGGCCTAATTAAATAATATTAACTATGAAGGAACGTTGTGATTGCCTTTTCTAAGGAGAAGGAAATGCACAAGGGTTGAAATTCTTTATTGTTGTGTATAATTCTTTAAATATCAAATCCAATTCTAAATATATCAAAATCCAATTCTTTCAATATTAAACCAAATTCTTTCAATACCAAATCTAAACTGAGATAAATTAATGAGCGAACACACTTTAGATCACATCGGATAAAACTAGCTCGCGCGAGGATCAAGATAAAGGAGCGCTACTCAGCAAAAGAAGACCCCAAACAAATCGCAAGGGACCGAAATGGATATAAATTAATACAACTTCCCTATAATGACTAGGAAATGAAAGCCAAGAATTGGAGTGATCAACGATGTGAAATAGGGGGACGATAACTCTTACTGTGCAGTACGACTTTGCCTTTTTAATAGTATAGAGCTTAGAAGAAGAGAGTGGACATGCGGGTGAAAATTAGGGAGTCATTCATATGCAATGGGAGGGTTGTCGTGTGAGCAAGGAAATGACGAACGTAGACCACAGAAGGTAGATGAAACGTTGCTCTACGAGCGATTTAATTTGAGAACTTCTGTGCCAATTCGTTTTCATATCAATTTAACATATATAAAGGCGGAAAATATCAAATGAAAACAATTGTATATGTTACTAGGCTTAGATTCATCTCCATGGACAAAACATCATCGAGGGAATCTCCCTCATGGTTGATAAAATATTATTAGGTGGTGAATGTGGGTGGGTAGCCCTTGTGTGTGTGTAAGAGCGATTGTGTGTGAGTGTGAAAGAAAAAGAAAAGTATGACCAAATCTTAGCAACATTGTCTTGGAATAGCTGTCCATGTCACTAAATATGGTTCTCATTTGGACGCGGTGTGGTTATTTCCTTAATATTCGTCATTAATTTTATTTTATTTTCAAGTCACTTGATTATCTAGGCCATGGTATAACATTAATATTGGTTGGCAGGTACGAGTCACTTGCTTCGTTTTATGAATTGATCATTGTCTTGCTGGAACATCCAATCATCTTGTTTACCCAACTTTTCCACAATAAAGGTTAGGTTATTGAATAGTATTTGCCGGTACTTGACTTCTTTCATTATCCCATAAATTATAGGAAAAGCACTAGCCGAATTAAAAAAAATCCAGACCATGCTGTTACTTTCATTCTTAAATAATCTGGTTGTATCTGTACTCGAGAGAAAACGTCCGTCGTAGTAAAAAGTAATCCATATTTAAGAAAAGGTCTTCATACATTTGAGAAAGATATGAGAGCTTGCCAATTGAGCTCATTACTATTTATTATTTTCATAAATGATACCTATTGAGCTTGTTTATTGAGTGCGTTACTATTTATTAATTTCATAAATGATTACTATTGCGCTGATTATTATATATTATTATTTTCCTAAATGATGTCTATTGAGGTAATAAATATTATATATTTTCCTAAATGATGTCAATTGAGATTGTTTATTGAGCTCGTAAATGATGTCTATTGAGCTATTACTACTTATTAATTTGATAAAAGATGTCTATTGAGCTCATTACTATTTATTAATTTCCTAAATGATGTCTATTGAGCTCAAAACCCTTTATTAATTTCCTAAATGACGTCTATTGAGCTCATTAATACTCATTAATTTCCTAAATAATGTTTATTGAGCTCATTACAACTTATAGATTTTCTAAATGATGTCTATTGAGCTCATAACTAGTTATTAATTTCCTAAATGATGTTATTGAGCTCAATACTACCTATTAATTTGGTAAATGATGTCTATTAAGCTAATTGCACCTATTAATTTCCTAAATAATGTATAATGAGCTCAGTACTATTATTCAATTTACTAAATGATGTCTAAGGAGCTCATTACTACTTATTAATTTTCTAAATGATTTCTACTAAACAAAATACTATTTATTAATTTCCTAAATGATGTGTATTGAGCACAGTAATATTTATTAATTTCCTAAATGATGTCTATTGAACTTAATACTATTAATTAATTTCGTAAATGATGTCTATTGAGATGATTAGTATTCATTAATTTCCTAAATGATGTCTATTGAACACAGTACTATTTTCCAAATTTCCTGAATGATGGCTATTGAGCTCATTACTGCTTATTAATATCCTGAATGATGTCTAATGAGCATATTACTATGTAGTAATTTCCTAAAGGATGTCTATTATGCTCAATACTACTTATTAATTTCCTAAATGATGTCTATTTAGTTCACTACTATTTATTTATTTCCTAAATGATGTCTATTGAGCTTATTACTATTTATTGATTTCTTAATGATGTCTATTGAGTATATTACTACATAATAATTCCTAAATGCTGTTTATTGAGCTCATTAGTATTTATGAATTTCCTAAATGATGTCTATTGAGCTCATTACTATTTATTAATTTCTTAAATGATGTATATTGAGCTTATTATACTTATTAATTTCATAAATAAAGTCTATTGAGCTCATTACTAATTATTAATTTTCTAAATGATGTCTATTGAGATCAGTACTACTTATTGATTTCCTAAATGATGTCTCTTGAGCTTATTACTATATATTAATTACCTAAGTGATACTTATTTAGCTCATTGCTACTTATTACTTTCCTAAATGATTTCTAGTGAGCAGATTACTATTTATTAATTTCCTAATGATGTCTATTTAGATCAGTACTATTTATTAATTTCCTAAATGATGTCTATTGAGCTCATTACTATTTATTAATTTTATAAATGATGTCTATTGAGCTCATTAATATTTATTAATTTTCTAAATGATGCATATTAAGCTCATTACTCTTTAGTAATTTCCTAAAGGATTTCTATTGAGCTCATTTCTACTAATAATTTCCATAATCATGTCTATTAAGCTCATTACTATTTATTAAATTCCTAATGATGTCTATTGAGCACACTACTAAAAATAATCCTAAATGATGTCTATTTAGCTGAGTACTATTTATAAATTTCCTAAATGATGTCTATTGAGTTCATTACTATTTATTGATTTTCTAAATGATGCCTATTGAGCTCATTACTCTATATTGATTTTATAAATGATGTCTATTGAGCTTATTACTACTAATAATTTCCTAAATGATGTATATTAAACTCATTAATATGTATTAATTCCCTAAATGATATCTATTGAGCTCAATACTACTTATTAATTTACTAAATCATGTGTATTGAGCTCAGTAATATTTATTATTTTCCTAAATGATGTCTTTTGAGCTCATTACTACTTATTATTTTCATAAATGATGCCTATTGGGCTCGTTACTATTCATCAAGTTCTTAAATAGTGTATATTGAGCTCAGCACTATTTTCTAATTTTCTAAATTATATCTATTGAGCTCATTACACTTTATTAATTTTCTAAATGATGTCAATTGAGCTTATTATACTTGTTACTTTTATAAGTGATGTCTATTGAGCTCGTTACTCTTAAGTTATTTTCTAAATGATGTCTTTTGAGCACATTTCTACTTATTAATTTCCTAAATGATGTCTATTGAGCTCATTACTACTAATAATTTCCTAAATGTTGAATATTGAGCTCATTACTAATTATTAATTTTTTAAATGATGTCTATTGAGCTCATTATTACTTATTAATTTCTTAAATGATGTTTAGTGAGCTCATTACTACTTATTAATTTGCTAAATGATGTCTATTTAGCTCAATTCCCTTTATTAATTCATAAATGATATCTTTTGAGCTTAATAATATTTAGTAATTCAAAAATTATGTCTATTGAGCTCATTCCTACGTTTTAATTATCTAAATGATGTCTATTGAGCTCATTCCTACTTATTAATTTCCTAAGTGATGTCTATTGAGCCTAGTTCCATTTATTAATTTCATATATGATATCTATTAATCTCAGTAGTACTTATTAATTTCTTAACTGATGTCTATTGAGCTCATTCCTACTTATTAATTACCTAAACGATGTCTATTGAGCTCATTAATACTTATTAATTTCCTAAATGATTTCTATTGAGCTAGTCCAACTTAGTACTTTCCTCAATAATGTCTATTGAGCTCATAACTACTTAGTAATTGGCTAAATGATGTATATTAAGCTCATTAATATCTATTTATTCATAAATGTTGTCTATTGAGATCATTACTATATATTAATTATCTAAACGATGTCTATTAAGCTAAGTACTATTTAATAATTTCCAAAATGATGTCTATTGAGCTAATTATACTTGTTACTTTCGTAAATGATGTCTATTGAGCTCAGTACTACTTATTTATTTCCTAAATGATGTCTATTTTGCTAATGACTACTTATTAATTTCCTAAATGATATCTATTGAGCTCATTACTACCTATTAATTTTTTATATGATTTTTATTGAGGTCATTGCGACTTATTAATTTCCTAAATGATGTCTAGTGAGCTCATTACTACATAAAAATTTCCTAAATGATGCCTTTTGAGCTATTTACTACTTACTAGTTAACTTACTGATGTTTAATAAGCTCATATCTATATATTAATTACCTTAATGATGTCTATTGAGCTTATTACTAAATATTAATTTCCTAAATGATATTTATTGAGCTCATTACTATTTATTAATTTCCTAAATGATGTCTATTGAGCTCATTACTACTTATTAATTTCATAAATGATATTTATTTAGCTCATTACTATTTATTAAATTCCTAAATAATGGCTATTGTGCTAATTACTAAAGATTAATTTCCTAAATGATGTCTATTGAGCTTATTCCTTTTTATTAATTCATAAACGATGTTGATTGTGCTTATTAATAATTAATTATCTAATGATGCCTCTTGAGCTTATTACTACTTATTAATCTCCTAAATGATGTCCCTTTGAGATCATTCCTACGTATTAATTTTTAAAGGATGTCTATTGAGCTCATTACTACTTATTACTTTCCTAAATGATGTCTATTAAGTTCATTGTTATTTTTTTATTTCCTAAATGGTGTCTCTATTCGTGCTAAGATCTTCTTTCAGCTTTGTGTGAGTATTATACGATGCTTCGATGCCGATTTCACATTCGTCCACATCTTTTTGAGATATTTTCCTTGGAACTTCACTGCTGCGACGAATTTTGTAGTTGTTCTGTAGCTCTTCCATTAAATCAATCTTTCTAGATTGATAAGAAGAACAGGTACAGATGTAGACATACCTCTATACTTTTTTACAGCGCCAATTTGGCTATTGCCCTCGAGAGGTTAATTCTCCGAAATTAACATTTATCCTAGTACCACCTACCAGGCCACTTTGAAATTCACCAAACCAAACCAGACAAAGAAAAACACAATAAAAAGACAAACAAATGGAAAAAAAGGCCCAAATTAAGAAACAATACAATAAGAATAAGTAAACACGCTCCCGCTTCAGGGCAGGCCCGCCTTCCTTTGGCCCGACACAAGATCAGGCGACGGACACCAAAGAGAGTTAATTCTAATGGAAGAGGCCAGCTACCTCTAAAAAGTCTGATTGTCCACATGTTTGTGTGCATGAATTCGTCCCGTGTACGTATGAAAAGCGTTGGCAACCCCTCTCGTCACCACACCGTAATAGGTAACGTGTTCTAGGCAGGGATGTGGAGCTGCCGAAAAAATCTACAACTCCGGCTCCGGAGCCGGAGTTGTAATTTTCTTAGTCGTGGCTCTAGCTCCGGCGCCACGGCTCTGGCTCTACCTTAATTATTACTATTTTAATTTTTCATGTGGTCATATTTATATATTTTATCTTTTATTACATTTTTAGGTGTGGGCAACCTAATATATTATTTTTCTACATTTATATTGAAAGGATAGTAAAAGTCTTCATTTTCGTAATGAGTTCTAATGGTTTTTAAATACATTATATCGCTAAAAGAAATAATAAATTTGTTCTTTTTTCTAAAATAAAATTCCTTTTATGTAATACTGTAATGCTAATTTTTTTAGTAATGATATTCTCACTAAAATTAAAATCACAAAAAATTAAGACTTTAAATAAATCACTTCAAAATTCAAGTTTCTTTGTATATCATTAATTCATTATAGGCCTTAATAAATCACTTCAAAATTAAAGTTTCCTTTTATATCATGATATGCCTACATATGCCTAGCTGGACAAATTTGTTCTTGAAAACAAAATTGACTCGATCAAATCTTCTTTCAAGTTTACTCTTAACTCAGATTTGATTATTTTAAGAGCTGAAAAATGTCTCTCAACGCTAACTTGGGTAGTTGGCATGGCAACTAGAATTTATGACATCTTTCTTATATTTTCTGGATAGTTTCCTAAAGTTTCTTCTAAGGTCAGTTTTGATGAGCGATCAAACCTTTCAATTTCGGAAAATGATCGGTAAATCTGCTGTTTAAATTTGGTCTTAGGATTAAGAGATGATTGTTCAGTTTCTAATTCAAGGCCATGATGTTTATCGATTACTTTCTCAAAATCAAACGCATCAGATTCAGATGATGATGACGATGAAGATGTTGCAATATTTTTCACTTGGACTATTTCCTGCTCTGACTAAAGAGATTCTTCCTTTGAGCTGTCTGAGATGTTTTTTACACTAATTGTTATACTGCAAAGGGCATCTTTGGCTTTGGTTACTTGTTCATTTGTTAAAAGGCACCTATATTTGGAATTAATGTAAACAGCCGCCAACATTATGTCATTGTTTACTAGAACATTTTCTCTTTTCTCCATAGAGGACTTAATGCCATCAGCTATAACACCTTTTGTCTTAGAAAGGTAATAAATCAAAGCTTTCCACTCTTTTAGAAACTGGCCAGGAGATAAGTCTTCACTTTTAATTCTTTTATAAGCTCTTTGGTTCAAACGTTATTAACATAATTCAGATAAAAATACAAAATATTCTTTTATTACTCTCTAGAATAAAATTTAAAAAAAAAATAATTTCTATGACTAACTATCTTTATAAGTAAGATAAAAACAGGAGTCGGAGTCGGACATTTTTAACCGACTCCGACCTTACTACAAATGCCTTTGATTCTGACTCCACAGCTCTGGTTAACTTAGTAGGCTTACACTTGTTTCACACCTTAACTTCTTTTTTATTCATTAGTGTTATCGTATACAGTATATCAGTAGACAATGATTTAGCTAGTTTCCTTTTTTATTATTTTTCACTTCATAAAACAGTGATTAATATTTTAGGAAACAAACTTTTTAAGTTCTATCCCTATTCACTAATTCCTAACTAATCCTAGTTTCAGAAATAATTATGAAATTACATGCGTTATATTTCCACGTTGCTAAGACACTGAACAAGCAGCCAATTGCACTGTGTTGCCTACTCAGATTTTTAGCTAAAACTGCTTTAAAACAGACTAAAATTTGTCAAGTTTTTTCGAGTTTTCAGCTAAGTTTTTTTCAATAAAAGTTATATTTTATGTGTTCACTATTGCATCAATTATTATAAAATGTATAAGATGATAGAACAATAACTCAATAAGTGAGAAAAGTCGAATGCTCGAAGTGTCGATTGAAATCGTTTTGTAGACATGACTCTTGGCCCTGCAGCCTGCACTAAAACTGTTGTGCAGAATACAGGGCCCAAGATGGAGAAACTTATTATTGCATAATGTCATTTTTAAATTCATAATCAACCTTACAAATTAAACTATTAAAGTCCAACTTATTGGTAAGAGGTATTGCCAATGCATAATTTGAAATGTCGGTATATTATAACGGTAAAATAAACCTCTGGAGCCTTGGCCCGGAGGCGTATATTTAAGTGCACGGCTCCAACTCCGCCTCTGGCTCCAGCAAAAAAAATCAATCGTCTCCACCGGCTCCGGGGCCGACTCCAGCAAAAAAAAATCAATCGTCTCCACCGGCTCCGGCGCCGACTCCAGCTCGAAATCCCTGGTACGAAGATCACCCAAACTGACAAATTCAACAAGAAAGTGCCAACCGAAAAGTCCACGGGAGAACGGACAACACAGTGGTCGCAGTAATCTCGAGGAGATCGCTCCATCAGATGACGGTGCCTCCCGCCAGTGTGCACAATTTCACGGGGATGGAAATCTACCTGAAGCCGTCGCGGCATTAAGAAGTAGGTCCATGGAAACAGTCAAAGCCCATTACCACGCAACTGTAATTTCCCTTTGCCCGACTACCTGCAGGGCTGCACTGATTCCTGTCATGTAGTCGGTGTGAGGAAGAGCGAAACACAGGTCTGGTCGCCCAGTCCTCGCGAAGTCTTCGATGCCATCATTGAAATTATCTTTTCCCGGATTTCCCACATCTCCAGAAAGCCAGAAGATGATAATCCGGACATTCAATCGGCGTGTGGTAACCGTCTCGTCAACATGGATACAGTGAACCAGGGTCTGAAGAGATTGCAATGACTTGAGAGCACTTAGGGTGCTTTGTGAGTCACTAAAGATCACAATCCGGTCTCCGAACCGGGCACGAAGCGTTATCGCTCGTACCGAGAGGTGTATTGTAACTAGCATGGCCCTGAAGACAGACAGATTACCTGGTGGATCCAAGCTGACTTCAAACAAAAGGGATACGGCGTGGAAGACGACCACCTTTAGGGACTTTGAGCCATCCGTGTACACTGGCACGGATCCAGCGTGACACAAAAGGTGTTTTAAAAGATTTAGCATATTATTACCGGTGTTGTGGTAGCTTTGGGAGTAGAGGCATGGCGACAAATTGTTAGAGGGGGTACTCTCCAAAAAGCCGTTCTAGGCAGAACCATAGAAGCCACCGGCTCGAGAGCCTCACCGAGCTCTCGTAGGAATTTTCTAGCCATAAACCCAAAAGGACCTAGGGTATGAATGGTGTCTCTCGGAGTGAAAGGCACAGCCAAAGTCGTCTGCAGAGGCAGTGAGAGCCGTTGGCGAATGAGGGAGACGTAGAACCAGTGAGTACAAGCGCATAATGGCACTATGCACGACAAAGAGCGAGTGATATCTCCCCAACATCGACATTAGGCCCTCAATAAAGGATGTGCGGAAGACCGATGTAGTGCTCAATTATATTGCTTTTCAACTCAAGTGAAATTTCTTAATTTTTTACAATGATGGCACAATTTGCAGTATGAAAATTAGGTGGTAAATTATGTTATGTAAATACAATTTTCATAACTAAGCTAAATTATAAAGTCAAAGATTTCTACGCCAAAATCGGTGAGATTAGACAATGTGAAGGAATAGGGTAAAGTTTGGGGTCTTGAAATTGTGTAAAAAGAGCAAGGTCATTGTGTCTAAAATAATAATTTACTCAGGAATTGTAATAGTACTAGTAAGTATTCTTTGCAGATACAGTTTAATTGCGCTGAAATTTATTTTGCCGTGATTCACAAATGAAAAGTAAAATAAAAAATGTAGCGAATTCCGATAATTCTCGTTTCTATCTTATTTTTGCGATTTTACTGCGAAAAATCCGATATTTACCTTTGTAAATTCTTACTATGCAAACCATGAAAGAAGTCAATTAGCATCTCATTGATGATTTAAATTACGTCATTGGTGTGTTCACAATTGTTCACCTCAGCCTACGAACTCTATTTTTTAGAAAAAAACGCCCACACGAGACCTGTAAATTTAGGTAGAGGAAGAAATACAGTTGGGTAGTAAAGTGTTAACCATGTTTGTTAACACTCCTTTGGCTGCAAGATCGATCTTTGATAGTAAAGAGAACGCTGTTCTCCGATGCGGAACTCCGTTGATACTTGCACAGGCGAAGCGGAGTTCTGAGGATTCGAGACAGCGATTGATTCCTTCCGTAGTGGGATGCTGCAGGATTTCGGGCCTCGAATATCACGAACACCATATTTAACCCCCTTATCTATACCTTCCTATCCGAGTCATGAGAGTGTCAGAAGTAGCATAGGTCTTTATGCGTCAGCTGACATCTGGATAATTAGGTGATTCACTGAATCCAACGCCAACAAGCGGGTTTGTTTCCACGTTCCAATCACCCTATCCTTCCGAATATCTTATCACACACCTTTTTCCTGTGTTGCCATCGATTGTTTTTGGTTCTCAGTTTTCATTAAAAAACAATTAATAACTCTATTCCCTCTACTTTAAATTTCTTGCGCAACTTTCAACCTTTACTTGCTTACCTTACCTTAACAGGTCTGCGTCACCAACACACAAAAAAATATTTAAGAACGTCTTTGATCGGACAATTAATTAATCATCTGAATTCATAGAAACTTAAGTCGCTTGAAATATGGGCAATGTCCGAGCCTAGAACTGAGTTAATTTTCTTAGTTGTGTTTTTTATTTACTCGTATATAAATTATTTATAAAAAATGAAATACGTATTATAAATTAAGAAAAATATCATCTCACCTTACGACATTCAAAACTTTCAAGAACTCATTGACAGGTAATATGGTTACCATCTGACTGATGACCTAGGGGCCGACATAGAAACTTATAGATTTGCACGCGACTAAGAAACAACGAATGAGTGACTGAAATTTCAAATGAAATTATTTGTAAGAAATTTTTAAGCTTTCTACCTTGAGGCAAAGAAGTCAGGAAAATCATATTTGGAATGGTTTTGCAAAATGTATCGAAAGAGGAAGATGTTATGATATATTCAAACATGGCAGGAAGCGAACAAATGGTGTGGAATTATTCACCCAAACCTCTGCAATATCTCTGGATGACATTTTGTTATTATTTAAAATACTTGTAATAGTTAGCCAGCTTCAGTCACAATTAATAATATAGTTTGAAGGATCTTTAGATATATTTACCCAAAATAAGACCATTGCTATGCAAAATAAATGAATTTTTTAATCAGCTCAAATGGAAAAAACAAGAGGTATAAAAGTAAAACATAGAGGGGAAGTTTGTATGCCAAGATTTTTAAACATAATACAAAGATTTTTATTCATAGAATGTGCGCTTAAATATATAAATAGATGGAATGCTTGACTTTAAGTGGTTGCTGGTATTAAATCTAAGTGGTTTGCATATACCTTTAAACTGGATGTCTCGACTGAGAAATAAAAGGCCACAAACCTCTACCATAAATCACTATCAAATTATTTATTTACATAACACTAAATCTTTTCAAGAATGTTTGAATGTTTAATTTAGGGGAGGAAATATTACTTGATCTTCTTGGTAATGGCAGGGTGTGGGAGAACAGTTTGGTATTTCGAAATTGTTGCAAAGAGCAGGAAGACTGAGAATTTCTGTAGTATATAATGAGAATTAATAATGTTGAGATCAGGTAGATATTTTTTAACGATTAATACGATCTTTCACCAGTTGCTGGGTCTAAGCAGGCGCAATAAAGATAGAAGATTTTAAAGAGATGCATAAGATGACCCGAGAAAGAGCACCAATTTTTCTTGGGACACTAAGGTCTGGAAGGCTTGTGGGGAGAGTGGCTGAAACTGAAGATTTTAAACATGTGAAGGAGAAATAAAAGAATCTGAAAATTTTGAAGAAAAAAAGATTAATAATTGTAAGGGTTGGTTTTTGAATAACCATGTCAGGCTTCGATTCCAGCCCCTTCATTGATAAATAATTAAAAATTAAGAAAGCAAAACTATATTTGTGGCCATAGAAAAGGGTCAATGAAACATTAAAGAAACAAGAGGCATCACTGTTCTCTCAGCTTCATTTTTTTGTATTTCTGTTAAACCCCCGTCGCATGATTATATTAATTTCCTTTGCTATTTCAATGATAAAACAGGAAATTGAATCTGTAAAAACTCCCCTAAGTAATATCACTAAATTGTATAGAAGCAAAGTGGAAGTTGTTCATAAATACGAGTGACCTCAGGTTTCTCAGATCAAAACGGCGTTTCTTCTTCGAAGAAAGTTAAAAAGGTGGCTGATTTCCTTCTCGATCGGCTCTGCTGTTAGAAGTTTCATCGGGATCAAATGTAGCTGGAAAGTTTGGCGCCCCTAATTTTCCTTAATGGGAATCAGGCCTTGGATGGAAATTTTTATCTTTATGGGAATAAATTTAACGGTTTGCTCGTGCATCTTGGAGTAGCGATTCTGTTTGTATGTTAATATTTGGAAGGGTTCGGCTAGATAAAACATTATCAGATGCCATAAAACTATTGTTTTAAACTAAGACGGTACTAATTTTATTGGCTAAAGGCTAATTGCTATGTTTTAATTTTTTAAAGGAATAAGCTCTTTTTTTTACAATATAAAAGTGCAATATCTCTTTTTGGCATTGAAAGGTAATGGAAAATGGTAGAAAATTATACCAAATAAAAATAATGTCAAAAGATAAAAATAGCTGGGTTTGAAAAATATACGCTGAAGAGGAGGTATACTCCAACAATACCATATTTCCATTTTATTTCAACATTGATTTGCTTGTATAGAAATGTATTTTAAATTTCAGAGCCCGAAGACCAATCCTTTATCACGGAAATCATGCAAAGTTTCTTCCTGATTTGGGGTGATAAATATCTGCCCATATAATACTCGTATGTGGACTTAACAATGAGAATTAAAAGTGAATTTACTATGACATATATTTAGGCGTGATTTTCACGATACAACCTCAAAAGAAATTAATTGATCACTGTATAGTAAAGCTTCTCATATTATAATGTTATTAAATAAGTGAAAATGCTACCTGATATCACGAAATAAATCACTTAATTTACCTGTTTCAGACGCTTAGGGAAGAAAAATAACTAGTTATTTTAGAAAATAGCTGAAAAAAAATTGATAAAATTTTATTAATTTTTTAGATATTTTAGCTAAAAAAGCTAAACTGAACCCTCATTATTTCTCCTCACTCTGCCTGAGATCAGTATTTCATTCTCCTTTAATTACGTATACAATTGAGATCAACAATCATCTCCTCTTGATTCGCCATATCTTGTATGGGATGACGAACTGCTCTTTTTATTTCGTCGCCTCTCTGTATGAGATCAATGATCTTCTTTTCCTATTTCCTCATATCTCTGCATGAAATCAATGATGATATTTCCACATTTATTTAGGTATCTGTCTGAGATCGACGACCCTCTTTGACCCATTTCGTTATATCTCTACTTGAGGCCAAAAATCCCCATTCGTTAGGTCGCTTCATCTCGGCCTAAAAAAAACAGGCTCTCTTTTTTCTCTGTTGCTCTACCTTAGTTCAACGATCCATTAACAAAGATTCTTCTAATTTCAAACCAATATCAAAGATTCCCTTTCTTTCTTTATTTTCCTCTCTGCCTAAAATGATCGATTCTCTGAGATAAAAGTCTGCATCGTATAAATCTCCGTTTCAGCCAGAAACAGCGAAACTCTCTTGCCCTTTCGTTTCATTTCGGCCTGAGAACATCGATCCTAATTTTTTTATTTACATGTTGGCCTGGCATCATCGAGCCTCTATTGTTATTTGGTCCTATCTATTACCGAGTTCAAAGATCTTCTCTCATTATTTTTTTTTCATCTCCGCATGAGACAAGATTACCGAACCGGTCTTTCAACCCTTTTCATTTATAACCCCTTCAGTTCAAAAATACTCTCTCCTTTTCTTTTCTTCTCCGCCTAAGTATATCGATTCTCTTTTTCTCATCCATTTTTGTTTAATAACCTCTTGAGATCAATAATCTTCTCTCTTTATTTCTTTTCATCTCCACCTGTGATCATCGAATCTCCCCCTCCTTCTTGTTTATTAATAGCTTCTTTTCTTCTTTACCTGAGATCACACCTCTTTTCGTTTAATCATTGACTGACCATCATCGAGAGTGACCATTTTTCGTTAAATAACCACCTATGATGAAAAATCTTCTCTTCGGATTTCTTCCTATCTCCATCAATTTTCGTTTAATCATCGCTTGAGTTTATCGACTCTCTCTTCCCGATTTTTGTTTAACAAACGTCTGAAATCACTATTTCCTCTCTGTTTATTCCTATTCTTTTCTGCCTGACAGGACCAACTCACTCTCATCCCTTTTCGTTTAAACATCGCCTGTGACCAATAATCCTCTTTCATATTTCTTTCATTCGACGCCTGAGATCCCCAAATCACTTTAACCACCTTTTTGATAAATAACTACCTGAGATCAATAATCCTCTCTCCATATTTTTTCTAATCTCTGCCTGAATTCACCGACTCTCTCCCTCTCTCTCAGTCCCCTTTCTCTATAAATACCCGCCTGATAACAACACTTCTGTCCTTATTTCTATTTTAACTCCGTCTATGAACACCGACTTTATCTCTCACTCTTTATTTATAACAATCGCCTGACATCACCGACAAACTTTCGCCCTTTTTTGTATAATAACCGCCTGAGATAAACAATCTTCTTTACTTACGAGTATTTCATTCAATTTCTGCCAGAAATCATAGACTCTCTCACATCCCCCTTTCGTTTAATAATCGCCTGAGATCGTCGAATCTCTCTCTTACCCCTATTACTTTAATAACCACTTGAGTTCAACAATCTTATCTACTTATTTTTTTTAGTCACGCGCGACTCTATATCTCACTATGTCGGGCAGTCAGTCCCCGTTTTGCAATTTCTTTCGTTTTAGTAATAACATTGTAACTATTTAGCTGATTCTAAAAAAAAATTAAACAACCTTAATGTTATTTTACAGTCTCTTTCGAAAGGTATAACTGTCTAGGTCATCTCAAAGTTAACCTGTGAATTATTGGGAAATAACGTCATAACTATTCGGAAGATTCTAATGAAATTTGAATCACTTATGTTGTTTTACATTATATTTTTAATGATATAATTGGTAAGGTCCTCCCTAGGTTGGTCCAGGAAATATTGAACTTTTTTAAGGTCGTAAGGTCATAAATAAGAATAAGTGAAAGCACGTGACTTTGCTCAGCAGACCTTGTTTTTCTTCTCCTGGGATCACCGACTTTTGCTCACTCTCACCTTTTCGATAGTAAATTCCTGAGATTAAAAAATAGTCTCTCCTAATAATTTTTATCACCCCGAGAGCACCCTGACTCTCTCGGTCACTCCATTTCGCTTATTAACCACTTTAATTAAAAAATCCTCTATTCTTATTTTTTTTCATCGCACCTGAGATTACGGACTCTTTCTCATTCCTAATCGGTTAATAATCCTCTGAGATATCGGAATCCCTCTCAACCCTTTTCGTTTAATAACTGTCAGAGATCAAAATCCTCTTTCATCATTTTTTCATCTCTGCCTGAGATAACCGACTCTCTTTCATTCCTTTTCATTTAATAACCAACTTGTTTCAGCAATCCTCTATCCATACTTCTTTTATTTTCCGCCTGAGATCACGGACTCTCTCTCACCCTTTTTGTTTCTTCTCTGCCTGAAATCAGCAATCTTCTCTTCTGATTTGCTCATAATAACGCTGAGATCAATGAATCTCTCTTGTTGATTCGTGTTATCTCCATCTAAGATCAAAAACACTTTTTTGGGGGGCTTCATCTCTGATTGTGGTAAAAAACATCCCCTCTCTTATTTTTTTCATCTCCACCTGAGATCAACGATCCTCTCTACTTATTTTTCTTCATCTCCACCCGATATTCTCTATTATTACTTTTCTCACCTATGCAATTGATGAGAAGATATATTCTCTCCTTAATGCGTGTTATTTTGACTGCGATCAAAGATCGTATCTCCTTATTTCGACTCATATATGCCTGATATCAAAGATCTTATCCCTAATAGGTTTAATTTCTGTTTCAGATCTTATAATTTAGTCTCATCTTGACTAAGATCAAAGATCTCTCACTGCTTAATTCGTCCCATCACCGTCTACGACCAACCATCCTCTCTCCTCTCATTTACTTTATCTCTGCCTGAATTCAACGTTTCTTCTCTTTTCATCTCAGTACATCTACGGCCGAGATCAACGTTCTCTCACCGGCGACCGGTGACTTCCGTCCCTCAACTATTGAGAGCCTACTTATTGATGCTGGAGAAATGCCACTCGATCTGAGCAGTGTACAGTGCATTATACGCCTCATTCGTTCGCCAACAGCTCTGACTGAATCCGCAGCCGATCTCGATGGTGCCTATGTCTATGCTCAGTGTAGATCTTGGTCTGGTGGCGCCTCTGGCTTTGCTTAGGATGCCACCCTTGAGGGGATCACCTTTGAATATTTGTCTCCTCGTCCCTGCTACCAAAACTCCGACAGCGCTGGGCGTATTTCGTTTGGCTTCTTTAGAGCACTCTTTGTGTCACGCTAGGTCCGTGCGAGTGTATACGGGTGGCTCCAAGACTCAAGAGGGAGTTGCTTTCCACGCAATATCCCCTCTATATGAAGTTATTGGGAATCTGCCAGGCACTACGTCTATCTACACGGCCGAGTTGGTTGCAATACACCTCTCGGTATGTGAAATAACGCATCATGCCCTATTCAGAGACCGGATGGTGATATTTAGCGACTCAGAAAGATCTATCAGAGCTTTCTTGCCATTGTAATCACTGCACACCCTTGTTCGCGGTAACTATAACTTCAAGGTGGCCGCGAGCAGGCTGGATGTCGAGAAGATAAAAGACGGCCGAGGGGAACTTAAAGTTGCGTGCCTTTGCACAGCGACTGTTCCCATGGACCTACCCGCCAATGCCGCGAGGGCTTCAGATCGCTTCCTGTCGCCTTCAAATTGGACACACTCGCGGGACGCACGGCCATTTGATGGAGCGCTCGCCTGCACTTTATTGTGAAGCCTCAATTGTGGGCAATCTTCGCGCACGTGCGTGACCTTTCCCGGTACTGGAACAATCTGAGGCAATCTTTCCAACCTAGATGGGATTGTGCACACAGATTTGTGGACTATCTGAATTTTTAGAGGAGGTTGGCCTCCTCTCTTTTATGACTCTCTTCAATGTTGGTCGCATGATCCTGCGCCGTGGGGAGGTGGGTCTTTTGACAACGCATGAGCTTAATTCCTCCTCTTTTATACATGTTTCTTTTTCAAATGTTTGTTCTTTCTTGTTTGTTTTTACTTTGTTTTCGATTTTTTTTACGTGCGGCGAAGCGCAGGGTCAAGCTTCATTTTTTTTTCAAAAGCAATAAAGTTCAATTTTACCCATTTCGAGCCATAAAATGAGCTATATCACCAAGGCAGATTTAAAATCTGCCTTCGGATTTAGCTCTGGGTGGCACTATCAAGGGGAAGAAGCCTTATTTAGTCACTCAAAGGCACTTGTAAATGATTTGAACCATGGGAAACCATCACTGAAATAACCATTTATCATCTTATCACAAAACGCCGCAGGTCATTGGAGGGAATTTCTCTCTTGTTTGTTTCTTCTCGGTGTTTTGTTTGTTTTTTAAAGTAGTCTAGTACTAGGTAAAACTTTAAATTACGGCGAATTTTTTTCTTGAAGGCATTTTAATATGGGCGCTGTTTAATTAGAAATAATATATATAATCCTCCTGATAATTACTGTCGGGGAATCGACCCTCTCCCTTCTCTCCCAAGTGAGACACGGGACATTGACCGCAAAACATCCGGGACAGGCACCTTGGGTCAAGCTCGTAACTACAGCCCCTCGTCCCTATGAAATGCAAAACGGTTTAAACTGCAAGATCTCCCCTATGAGTGTGTATTCAATTTCATCTCAAGAATGAAATTGGAGATGCGTTTCTATCAAGCCCGAAGGGCCAGCTGGACCAGAGGTAAGACTTGATGAGAAAAACCGTTGGAATAAGAACCTTCCTGCGGCCCGTCCACAACCCACTTCCCTCCTATCCCTACAATATTGGGGTGACGAGGTATAAATACCAAACACTTGGGAAAAACGAGGTAGATTCGTTTAGTCATAAAGGCGACAAAGTTCTTGGCAAGAGACCCGGACTACCAAGAGAAGAAAGTGAGAAGCAGCTCATACTTGAGCTAGTTTCTGGTTACCACACCGAACTCTAAGTTAACTTCGTTTAAGAACCAAGTTCAACTTATTCTCATCAGAGAAACCCCCCTCGCCATATCCTGGGGTAGCACAAAGCACCGAGATAGTCCTCGCCCTTGAGGAATTCCGAAACGAAGAAGTAAAGGTTCCTCCTCGAGCTCGTTATTCGGTGGTCACACCGAACTCTAAGTTAACTTGGTTTAAGAACCAATTTTAACTTATCCTCGTCCGAGAAACCTTCCCCTTTGCCATATCTTGGTGTAGCACAGAGCACCGTGATAGTCCTCTCTCTTGAGAAATTCCGAAACGAAAAAGAAAAAGCTCCTCCTCTAGCCCATTTACCGGTGGTCACACCAAACGTAAAGTTAACTTGGTTTAAGAATCAAGTTCAACTTTCTCTTGTCAGAGAGACCCCTCCTATCCTGGCGTATCCTGAAGCACAGGGATAGGCCTCACCCTTGAAGAAGACCCCCGTGAGTCCACTCCCTCTAGCACTCCCTTGAGTCAAAGTATTCAAACCTTAGCGCATCGCTAGACAGTGCGAATTATTCCCCAGAGTAATCCGAAGAGGAGAAATGAACATTCTTTTACTATCCCGTGGTGATATCCCTTCCTGCTGAAGGCGTGTGGCTCACCAGCTGCCACACTCGCCAAAGTCCTTTGTCGCTTTCAAGAGTTTCGTCCGCAACCTCCATCTGGCCGGTCGCACGCGTCTTGGAGACAATAACATTCTCGAGGTAAAGTAGCTCATTGAGTTCAAGTTCAGACTCAAACCCGTTCCAAAGGGTATCCACAAATGTATTTGCGGCTGGTAAAGGCCGTTAGCATTTTGTTTTTTTAAATTGAAGTGAGTGGTGAATCAACCATCACTATAACGTCAAGTAGGTCAAATTAAAAAGCCTTACTTAGAAATTATTGAAGTCCTCACTGTGTATTTAGTTCGTAATATTTCTGTGGTTCATGTTTATTTTGTTTTTGTGTTTTAATTATAGTTTTCGTTTGTTTTAACTATTTTTTTATTCTATCCTCGAATCGCTATGTTGGCACAATGAACCTTTGAAGTTTAAACAAGTCAAGACCCTTGATAATAATATTTATAAAACGTATATAGTACTTTAGAGAGGTATAAGGTTAGTCTTCTTTTTTTTGTAGTACGTAAACAACCCCTACGTACCAACGCCTTCCATCACTCGGTTCTTCTTATACCACGACACTTACTATCCTCTCGTAATTCCTTCTCATGTTTAACTGATATCACTGTCGTAGAATTAGGCAGTTATCGCCTGATTCTCGATTCCTTCTTCGTTTGTTCGGGAAAGGACTACGACAGCCCAAAATAATAATTGAAATTGAATTTCGTTGAGTGCGCGGGTTTTTTGTTATTCAAATACTTTAAATATGGTTGACCAGGATTGGTCTTATTTAATTAGGCTTTGGTGGTTTGAGGACTTAAACAAGAATTGCAACAATAATCTTTAATTACACAACAAAACCTATAATATAAATAATTACACTTTCTAGTTATTAATCAATTTAGCAATGGGAAAATTATCAATAATTACCAATAATTACTTATGCAGCAAGGGCTCAATACTCCGAGTACTAACCAGATAGGGTTTAGGAAGAAACTATGAATGGAATTCTAGCTTAAGGGGCACAATAATTCACTTTAGTTATTCGAGATGACTCGGGAGGAGACTACTTGGCGAGTCTTAGTCAGAGGGTGTCGCGCTGCCTCGACGAGGAAAGAAAAGGAAAGGAAAGGAAAGGTGTAAATATTATACTATTTTTTATGGGGGTGGGGATACCACAAGTAGACGCTCGCGGAAGATTCTCCTATAGACATTCGAGGGGAAAAGCTCCTGTCGGGCTGAGACTGTGCGCTCCTTCTGGACTGGTCCTTCGATCCTAACGCCGTCGTTTCAAATACGATCCTAATTTCTGGCCGGTATGACACCGTCTTCCATCGCTCGAAGATATGCGCCGTCAGTGGATGATTCCACAGACGTTTTAAAATGTGGCCGCTGAATACCTTCTGTATTTTCCTGGCTTGGCTCACTCGGGAGCAACGTAGAGACAGCTCACCACCACGAACTGCGGTCTTCTTCAAAGAGGGGGGGGGGGGCATGTCTTCGGGACTCTTCCTTAGGCGGATTCTGACGGAATACTTCATCGATTAATTTTGCGACGGTGAATATATAGGCGTTAGCCGGAAGTCCTATATTTGCTAACGGAAGCAATTAAGCGCTTCTTCACCGCCTCGGCGTTTATAGCTCGGCGGCGTTTTGATGATCGAACTGAACCGAAGAAATTCTTGGCTAATCTCGACGAAAGTTTGCCGATGGGCGTAGGGCATTGCTCTTCCCGATAACTCTCGTTTCACACGACTCCTTTAAACGAGATCTTTCTGGATCTCTCTTTCTTCAACACACCTTCCTCCTCAAGATGGAACACACAAGGGAAGTGACAAATTTCACCCCCCGAGAGTTGTGCCCATTACAAACAAAAAGAAATGCATATATACAATTGTATAATAATAATTACACTAGGGATTTTAAGAAAACATGTTCACCCGTTACTACGATACCAAGGGTAATAAATAATTCACCTAGGGTATAGCTACAACTACATATAAGCACATTCGCAAAGGAAAAGTAAATTCCTTAGGTGTACGTTTTCGGGACTTTTCATTGGGCGGATTCTGACGGAATACTTCCACGATTTATTTTGTGACGAAGAATATAGAGGTATTCGCAGGAAGTCCTATATTTGCTAACAAAGTCAATTACGTCCTGCCCCACTGCTTTGGCGTTTATAGCTCGGCGGCGGAGTTTTGATGGTCCAACTGTACTGAAGAAATTCTTGGCTAATCTCGCCGAAAGTTTGCCGATGGGCGTAGTGCATTGCTCTTTTCGATAACTCTCGTTTCACACGACTCCGATAAACTAGATCTTACTCGATTTCTCTTTTTTCCACAACCACTGATGCTCTCTGCTTATTTTCTCGTATCGCCGGATTTTCTCCGCAATTCCTCTCCTTATTTAATTTCAGCTACGCTTAAGGTCTCCAATTCTCTCTCCCTATTTCTTCTCCTCACAAATAGGTTCGAAGATTCTCGATCCTTAAATTATATAATTTCAACCAGATCTCAACGGGCTTCTCTTTCTAATTCTTGGCATCTCTAGCGCAGATCAAAGATTCTCTTCCTGTATCTTGTCTCATCTTTTCTTGACATCATCTCCTAAATACAGGCTTTGCATGGCCAATCTTGAACTTTCAAATCATGGTTTAATACAGCAATACACTCAATGAGCAAAACAATAGTGTCAATTTCAATGTTTTACACAACACTGAAAAGGCACGTGACAACAGTGAAACGCCATGAGCGTATAAACCTCTTTACGCGAGTAGATCATCCTGTGATATTTATTGCATGTTGGGCAGAAGAAACGGGTTTTATCTCGATCAAGCTTCCTTTTTCCCAAAACTCCTGTTCGTTTTGAAATTTTGACAAACAAATCCACAAACTGTGGTTCTTAAACGGACTCCATCCAATAACCTGTATATTGACTTTTTCTCTAAAATATGAATTAATTTGTACTGTGTTCATATAAATTAAATTTCCCTGTACAATATTTTATTTGTCAAGAAATCTAGGTTGGCAAATATTTCACACATAACATTAGTTCACTTTACCTACGAATGACCTTTATCATTGAAAATAACATAAATAACTAGTTTTATAGTCCTTCAACATTATTACCCCAGCTAATAAAACTAAATCAACCCAATTTAAAGCAGCATATTTGTTATCATTATCGATCCTTGTAGTTTTATTCTAATTCATAACACTTTTCAAAACACTGCGCAAAGATAGTTCATTCGGCGGCTAAGAATAACCTTTCATACCATTCATATTAATTGCAGTATTCATTACCAAAGCTCCGATCTTTTTTAAAGCAGCATCCGAGGGCGATTGTGATGATATTGTTTGTTTGTTTTATTTCTGTTTAATGTGTTTGGATCCATAAGATCATAGGCACACTTGGAGTTTATTATGATCACTAAGCAGAAAAGAGAAAGAAATTCATTAGCCCCCCAAAAAACAAACTTCCCTAAGCAAAAGGCCATTTTCACGCAACCTTCTTGGATAGTGGTGAGTTTAATGCTTCATGAATACTGATGGAAGAAAATACCTTGAAAAGATCGGCGTTAAATGTTTAGGTATTATTAGAGGGTTTATTTCAATGGATATCTGCTAAAATAGGATAAATTAGAATCATATTAGTTAATGAAAGGGAAAGAAATTCAAATGATGCATTGAAATATGTTTTATTCTTATTGCCTGAAACATATTTACATTTTATATATGGATATATAATTATTATATTGATTTTTTAAATATAATTCATGAAATTTAGGCCAGTTATATCTAGATATATATGTATAACATAATCCCCTTCGGAACCATTGAAATTAAATATGATTCTACTAAAACAAATATTATTGGCTACAATAAATCAGCGTAAGAAAGGATCATATAAGAAAAAGATGACCCATTTGTTTATAAAGGACGGAAAAAGTGGCCACACATAAATCGCTGTACTATTTGACATAAATATCACTGTATAATATAATACATAAAAATATATAGTAGATTATACTAAAGGATAATTAAGATATTAAAAAGGGAGGTATCCACTACAATTAATGCAATGTAAGGGGCTACAATAGCTAATACCAAATAAAGTTGTGGAAGATTGAAGTCTCCTCAATTCACATGCGGAAACCATCAGTTTAAGTTGACAAAGGGAAACTTCGTTGCGCAGATTAAAGCACAAAGTTATCATATATAATCGTAGGGTCAATATATACCAGTTAAGTGAAAAAGGAAAGGGAGAATGTGCAGATGGAGCAAGTCTTCATGTTATCAACTGCATTAAAAATAGAAAGGAAATTAGATGGGAAGATAATTTGGTGGCAATGTTGTTCCTCTTAATGTTTAATAAGGTTTATTGCCACTATCTTTCTGCCTATTTTGCTGTTTTTTAGGTTTTGAGCATGTAAGGTTCCGTCTTTATTGGTTGTGGTTCCCTCTGCTTAATTAGCGCATTGATACCCTGTGTATGGTGGATAAATATAAATCACACTTGGTTTTTGCTTCTCTTTTTGTATATTAATTGAGAATACCATATAATTGCTACATACAAACAAGCATAGTTCTACAGAGGACAATTAAATGATCGATAGAATTGCCCTTCAACAGCTACCACCATAAAATATAATCATTAAAATGGGACACAAGATAAAAAAATCAAGGTATATGTTTTGGTTTAAGCCCAAAACTATGATTTGCCATGACTTTCAAGTCCATAAAAAGCAAAAAAGTGTAACCTCAATTTTCAGGGCTCTTGTAAATTTATTAATGATTAAAGTTCCATTAATATTAATGAAACTTAAGCTTAAGTTTCCTTTAGAAAAAACTAGCATATCAATCGAATCCGAATACTGTAATATATATAGAAGGAAATTAAGCCTACAGTATTTTAAGGGAGTGCTACAAAATTTGGTCATACATTTTCTATCGTTGATCGACTATCGCAATTTAAAGTTAACGCAAAGTTGAATACGGAAATATCGATTTGACCTGACTCTTAATATTGCAATATAAAAGCTATAAATGAAGTAAATTCAAACGAAACGTAATACAATTAAATTTTAAAAGAGTTTTTAAAACCTTATTAAATCATATCATTTTAACGTAGCAAAAAGCAGCGTTGGTTTAATTTGCAATGTAGATTGGTTATTCATATTTCTATTTAAATAAGAATTGGACTTAAGGGAGCAAATGGGCTTTTGTGCTGAATTCTGAATTTTGTGCTAAAGATAATTTGGGGTTCAAAGATTTTCCATTACTAATTTTAGGTTCTCTGAATGAATAAAAATTTAGTGGTTTTCCCATGTTTGATCATATACAATGTTCATTTACTCATCTATAGGAGCTACCGATATTTTTTTCACACATAGGAGAATATTATAATTCTTGATACTAACTAATTTGGTTACGAGTGGAAAATAAATATTAAAGAATTGAATTTTCTAAAGAAAATTTCAACTTCTAAATAACTTTGATATATTTGAAGACAAATAGAGTTTAATGACAACATTTCTGTGAACCAACCATAGTTAATTGGTGGATGCAGTCGTAATCATAAGTTATGGTTGCTTGACATCACAGGCCAGTCATTGCATCATTTATCTTACATGAAAAAAGTTATTATGATAATTAAAATTAAATATAATCCTTTACTGTTTACACTATCTTTTATATTTTGGTTGTTAAGGGTGAATTGTAACTTCAAAGGTGCCATCATTACAGTGAGTAATGTCATCCTTAAAGTTCACTGATAAAAATATAGGGTAAATGAATAGGACGGAATAGGTTTTGTTTACTTATTAAACTTAAAATAATAAAGAAAAAACTGCTATTATTGCCAAATAATGCCAAATATGTCCGTGCTCTCTAAGAACCGTGTAATTTACAGTTAATAAAATATATTTTACCAGAGGATTTTACCCCTAATAGTTAAAGAGAAATTTGAAGGGAACCAAACTTTTCTCTTCGTCAAGGTAGTAAATGACGAAATTATTATCATCTGAAATATTCTTTGGAATATTGTATTATAATATTTACTTTCTCTCGTAGCCAAATTGATTTATATTCAAGTCTTTGAAAAACCAAGAACACGAATTATCTTCAGTTTTACATTTCCCATAATTTATCGTACCCCAGGTTATGCCATGGAGAGATTCTCCGATAAGTTGGAGGAATTCCTGAAGAATATTTCATGAGTTTAAATAAAACCTTACTTAGTTTGTCAAATTTTATCATCCCCAGTATAACCTCTCCTATCTGCGACTTTTTGACTTTTTAAACTTTACTCTCCTTGGCAACCTGTTTGATCATCCACTCACATACTTGAAAATACACTTGATCTAGTTACTTCCTACTTACCAATTCATAACCTAACGATAACTAACCCTTCCACAATGTCGTAGAATTGCTCATAGTCCAGTCCAATATTTATTCTAGTCCTTGATCTGGACACACCGCTTTTGTTTAAGTTAATGATATTGAGACCCTATGACTCAATCTACGATCATTATATATATATATATATATATATATATATATATATATATATATATATATATAGGCTTTAATTCTTACTGAACGTGCGAAAGCTGGTTAGAGGCGGGTTGTGCCAAGCCAGGATTCTCACTATAAAAGTCCCACTTGTTACTGGGGGGAGGTTTGTGATTGTTGAATTCTAAGAGTGCATAATACAGGTTGAATAAATTAGCCGAAGGGATTCCTAATTTAAGTCTTGCCAAGGGTACATCAAAAAGGAGGAGCCACCAAATAAACACACGTACAAAAATAAACTTTACTTTACAACAAAATAATAATTAGTAGCAATAGTTAAACGGGAATTTAGGTAAATAAGGATTAAATATTAAACACGGATTAGTCTGGGTTGACAGCAATTATAAATAATAATATCAGGGAAAGACTCACTTGAATCTCCTTAAAAAAAGGAGGATAACACTGACGTTAAGCGCCTAGATTTATAATGACTCAATGGGAGTATCAATCACTGTTAATTAAATAAGTAATTTAAGAATAGAGGGACACTGGGTTTACAGATTACCATTAATTGTGATGGATTGGAGAGACGACTACTCAGGTCCAGACGGGGTGGTTCGGGTGGCGTTAACACGAGTTCTCGGCGTTTGGGAGGATAAGACGACGGGTTTGGGGCTGCTGACTGCAGTTCCGATTAACTCACTCCTAACTGAATGTGACACTAACAAATAGTTACTTCAAGTAACTATTTGGATGTTCCTTTTTCTTTCTCAAGTTACGTTGAGCAACAGAGCGTATTATTCTAGTCACAGACTCTGCGGGGCGAGATTTGCCTCATAAACTCTTTGAGACAGCGACCAGGTTGACTCAGCGGGCGCGCGTTGGCATTTGATACGTTATGGCAACGACTCTCGCTCAACGTGAGGATTACGCGAGTAGGTCCGGAACAATTCTGCTGCAGGATGAACGGCGTTGCCATTGATACTGCGGACTGTGTGAAATCGAGAGATAGATTCCCTATACGACAATTCGCTTATCGCGGCGCCTTCTGGACAATGTCCTGGGTATCATAAAGAAGGCAAATATAATTTAGGCTTCTCTGTGAGATAGGCCTTCTTCCGTCATTCTTTTGTCGCCTGTTGGGGGGGAGGAGGAAAACGACTTAGGTCAAGGGGAAGGCGGAGGAGGGCGGTAGAATGTCAGAGAAGACAAAGGTCAACTCAAACGACAAATTTCTTTCGTTCCCACGATTGTCTGGCGGCATGTGAGTGTGTACGTTCCATACCCTCACACACAGCTATTACCTACCACTTACACATTATTGTTTCCTTCTTACTCTTTTACCTAACCCTTGCACGCACTCTGCCATAAAACCTATCATAATCAGCTGTCCACCATGAAACGACTGTGGGTAATTTTCCCTTTTTCATCCCCCGTCCGAATTTCTTCTCTCTCCTCAGTGTTCCCTGAGCAATATACAACCACAATTCTCTTATCGATAACGATCAGTTCACCACTAAACTAATTTTGACCAAATCTTTACCACTCTTCCCTGTTATTTTCCCTTAATTACTCGACATTGTAATAACACATTCTCCACCTTCTCGCTTTTCTCTCGAATCTTATTATCGGAATCCAAATAAGCTTATGTTTGCTCTATATTAGACAAACCGAACGTGACCCCAACCGACCTCTTAAGTTACTGTCCAATCTCTCAAACGTCGACGAAACACTGGTGTCTTCTCGAATTCTAGATTCGAATTTCATAAATATAAAGGATCTCATTGCCTTGCATACAATGATAGTCATCTGTCCATTCAGATAATTATGCTGTTCTCAGCAGCATAAGACACTGTTGACTACACTGTAATGCTTCGTCACCTTTATGAATTCCTTGGTTGCTCTGTAACTCAAGGTATCTTCTACCTCACAATCTATTTATTCATATTGAAATTGATATACCTTGGCTGGCGGAGATGGGTTTTGGTGTTCCGCAAGAGTTGAATCTTGGGCCACCTCTGTTTTGAGTCTTTATTCTTTCACTTATTATTTTTATGCGGCGTTTTAGTCTATTATTTTATTTCTATGCTAAAGAAAAGCAAAAAAATATCTTTTCTTTTACGTGGTCTCACTAGGTGAGACTATCATAAACCCACTCTCCGTTTATAGCATCAGCAATAAATAACTTCCGGAAAATTATCTAAAACTCAACCATGACATGTTAGTAGTTGCGGCACTCATGCAGATGTGGCTTGATCCAGAATTATTATTCCCTATCTTAATCTTGCAATTACTATGAAATTTTTAAGATAGAGTAAAAAACCTGGACTTAACCTTTGATAACCAGTGTCGTAGGGTAGCCGAGATTATATATATATATATATATATATATATATATATATATATATATATATATATTTATTTATTTATCAATTTTTAATAAACCAAATAAACTTTGCCTTGAGGCGTAGGTTCGATCCTCGGTGTTCGCTTGAGGATCGTTCTCTAAGAGTGCTAATCTTTATTTTTATTCTAGTGAATGAATAAAGGGGTTTCTTTCTTGACTTTATCAATTATTGCGACTTTAACTCGTTAGAGGATAATTAAAACAGTTCTTTTACTAAAAAAAATAGACTTTAAGGAACATAAACCCTCTCACTAAATAACATAAAAAAATACAGATCTAATACACTTAAAAAAAGAAAATGAGATTGCTGGGCGAGCTCTCAAAGCTCGATTCGAGAAAATTTTTTACGGGAGGAACAATTTTAACTTAATATCTTTGTCTTTGGCCAGACATACAATAAACTAATTATTATGCACAGGGACATAAACAACAGGATTATTCTATACTCACATAAGGTAATGGAGATTAAATACCCGAGATTAGTTAGACTATCTTCGGAGATTTTGTTCAGGAGAGGCGTAGCTCGAGGAGTTGGTTGTTTTCTCAATAGATGGCGTTCGTCAACCTGCCTGTCGATTTGACGGGTGACGTCCCGAGGGATCTGGTTTAGGTGGATGCTCAAGCGAAAGCTTAGTCCTTCTACCTATAGCCGGTTGGTGCGACCATGACCTCGTTTTCTTCCGGACGAGATGAAATTGTTGTCTTCTTGGTACAATCGGGTTTTGTACAAGGAGTGCAAGTTCTCATTAACTTACAGAAAACTTTCTACCAGTGATTTTTCTGTTTTCTTCTCGAACTCGAAAAATCTCTCAACCGGTGACTTTCTTGTCTCTTCCGTTAGAACGAACAAAAAGCCTCATTTCGTCGGGTCAACCTGATATATACCCAAATTACTCCCGCGGGGTAATGGGGAGGTGGAGGGGAGACTCGCAAGGTGAGACCTCAGGTTGGTCTCCCGCGCTTAGCGTCTTGTAGCTCCGAGAGAGAGTAATTCGAGATCGGCAGTTTGCACTTTTGAATGGATTGTTTAAAGTACACATTCGAAGGGCCCGGCCTTTTGAGCTGAGGTCAGGAATCTCTCTCTTAAAATTTAGCCTTTTGCTCGTTCTCCTATGTTACCGGAGACCATCGAAGGGGTAAAGCTAAACCCAGCTATCTTTTCGTATTATTTCCTTGGCCTCTCTCTCTCTCTCTCTCTCTCTCTCTCTCTCTCTCTATATATATATATATATATATATATATTTATATATTTATATATACTGAACTCTTATACCTCTACAACCAGTTATCTCTTAAAACTCTTGATACTAACATTTGTAAATCCACTCTTTGCTTTCTCCGTAATCTCTCCACCATCCATTCACACTTTGACATCATCAGATTTGAGATTGCCATCCATGCCTTATCTACTACAACTCCCTTCTCACTCGATGATACGCTTCCACATTTTGATCCCCCCCAACTGGTTCAAATCTTTTCAGTACTTGTTCTAGCGCCTAGATTTCTGGTTTAAAGGCAGTTTTGTTCATTCCATTTTCTTCTTTACTTAAAGGATTAAACAGCGTTATTCACTCCAACCTTACCACCTTTAAATACACTTCGACCATAAGAAATCCCTCAAACTAAACAGAAAGAGAAAACTAATGAAGCAGAGATCTATTTAATCTCACGCAAAGCTATTAATGGCCATTTTATACCTAATCTAACCTAACCTAAAGAAAGAAGATATTGGAGAGAAAGGTGACGCAGTAGTAATAGTAGTTCGCCAACCTGAATTTATCCAGGCGGATCTCTGATCGGTAAATAAAATAGGCATAAAGGACAGTATGACAATCGCTGGTGATCCTGAGGGCATCAGGAGGCGGCCCTCTTTAGGGAGAGGTGCCAGGATGTATCAAACAGCATTCAGGTGGAACCATCGTCGCCCTTGGGCAGAGAGACCTGTTCCACGTTATAGGTATGTGGATATAGATATCCATCGGCAGGGTTCCTTGGAACAGAAAGTTTCTGTGTGTTGTGAAGCGAAGACGGGAGAGAAAAGAAAGCAGTGTTGAAATTGGAACTGTGAGAAGTGTAAGAGCTACACACAAGGGGAGGGAAGAGCACGTCCCCCAATTGGGCTCTCCGTGCGCTGACGTTTGAGTCCGCTCTTGGCGGGATCGAACCCGGTATCACGACATTAGCAGAACAACACCGTATCGACTCGTCTAGCAGGAGCTCTAGAAGGGTGATGTTAGGTGATCCAGAGCTATAGAAGGGTAAGGTTAGGCGTGCCAGAGCTCTACAAGGGTGATGTTAGGCGATACATTGCTAGAGAATGGTGATGCTAGACGATCCAGAGCTCTGGAAGGGTGATGTTAGGCGATTCGAAGTTCTAGAAGGGTGATATTAAGCGATCCAAAGCTCAAACAGGGTGAGTTTAGGAGGTCTAGAGCTCTAGATGTGTGATGTTATGCAATCCAGATCTCTAGATGGACGATTTTAGGTGACCCAAAGCTCTAGAATGGTGATGTTAGGCGATCCAGAGCTCTAGAAGGATGATATTGGATGATTCAGAGCTCGATAAGGGTGATGTTACGGGATCCATAGCTATAAAAGGGAGATGTTAAGCCATCCATAGCTCAAGAAGGGTGAGGTTAGGCGATCCAGAGCTCTAAAAGGAAGATGTTAGGCGATTGAGAGTTCTTTAAGGGTGATTTTAGGCGATGCAGAACTCTAGAAGGGTGGTATTAGGCGATCCAAAATTCTAGAAGGGAGATGTTAGGCGTTTAAAAGCTCTAGAAGTGTGATGTTAGGCTATCGAGAGCTCTATAAGGGTGATGCTAGGCGATCGAGAACTCTAGAAGGGTGATGTTAGGCGATCCAAAGTTCTAGAAGGGTGATATTAGACGATCCAGAGTATTAGAAGAGAGATGTTAAGCGGTCTATTGCTCTACAAGGGTGTTGTTAGGCGAGACAGAGCCCTTGAATGCTGATGTTAGGCGATCCAGAGCTCTAAAAGGGTGTTCCGAGGTAAAAAAGGGTGATGGTAAGTGATCAAGAGCAGTTGAGGAAAAATATTAGGCGATTCAGAGTTCAGGAAGGATAATTTTACGTGATGCATTGCTCGAGAATGGTGCTGCTAGGTGATCAAGAGCTCTAGAAGGGAGATGTTAGGCGATTAAGAGTTTTAGAAGGGTGATTTTAGGTGATCCAGAACACTAGAAGGGTGATTTAGGCTAAAAAAAGTTCTAGAAGGGTGGTGTTAGGCGATCCAGAGCATTAGAATAGAGATGTTAGGCGATCCATTGCTCTAAATATGTGATGTTAGGTGATCCAGAGCTCTATAAGGGAGATGTTAGGCGATCCAAAGCTCTAGAAGTGTGATGTTAGGCTATCCAGCGCTCTAGAAGGGTGATATTCCGCGTTTCAAGGTCAAAAGGGTGATTGTAAGAGATCAAGAGCAGTAGAGGGGTGATATTAAGCGATTCAGAGCTCAGGGAGGTTAATGTTAAGTGATGCATTGCTCTAGAAGGGTGCTGTTAGGCGATCCATTGCTCTAGAGTGGAGATATTACGCAATCCAGAGCTTTAGAACAGTGATATTGAGCGATCAAGATTTCTAGAATTGTGATGTTAGGCGATCCAGAGCTCTAGAAGGGTCATGTTAGGTGACCCATAACTCTAGAATGTTGAATTTAAGCGATACAGAGCTTTAGAATAGTGATGTTAGGTGATCCATTGTTCTAGACGGGTCATGTTAAGAGATACACAGATTTAGAAGGGTGATGTTAGGCGATCTATGGTTCTAGAAGGGTGATGTTAGGCTTTTAAGAGCTATAAAAGGGTGAGTTAGGCGATCCAGAGCTCTAAAAAGGGTGATGTTAAGCGTTCCGGAGCTCTAAAAGGGTGATGTTAGGCGATACATTGCTAGATAAGGGTGATGCTAGGCGATTCAGAGCTCAGAAGGGTGATATTAAACGATTTAGAGCTCTAAACGGATGATGTTAGGTGGTCTAGAGCTCTGGATGTGTGATGTCATGCGATACAGAGCTCTAGAAGGGTGATATTAGGCGATACATTGCTAGATAAGGGTGATGCTAGGCGATTCAGAGCTCTAGAAGGGTGGTATTAAGCGATTCATAGCTCAAAAAAGGGTGATGTTAGGCGGTCCAGAACTCTAGATGTCTGATGTCATGCGATACAGAGCTCTAAATGGGCGATGTTAGGCGACCCAAAGCTCTAGAAGGGTGATGTTAGGCAATCCAGAGCTATAAAAGAGTGCTTTTAAGCGATCCAAAAATCTATAAGGGGGGTGTTAGGCGATTCAGAGCTATAAAAGGGAGATGTTAGGCAAGTAAGAGTTCTAGAAGGGTGATGTTAGGCGATCCAGAGCATAAGAAGGAGATGCTTTAAAAGGTTGATGTTATGAGATCCACAGCTTTATAAGAGTGAAGTTAGGCGATCCATTGTTCTAGAAGTGTGATATTAGGCCATCCAGAGCTCTAAAATGGTGATGTTAACTGATCAAGAGCTCTAGAAAGTTGATGATGTTAGGCGATCCAGAGCTCAAGAAATGTGATGTTCGGCGATCCAGAGCTCTAAAAAGGTGAGGTTAGGCGATCTATTTCTCTAGGATAAGGATGTTAAGCGATACAGAGCTTTAGAATAGTGATGTTAGGTGATGAATTGGTCTAGAAGGGTGATGTTAAGCGGTGCGGAGCTCTAGAAGGGTTATATTATGCGTTCTAGAGCTCTAAAGGGTGATGTCAGGGCACCAGCGCTTTAGAATGGTGAGGTTTGGCGATCCATTGCTTTAGAAGGGTGATGCTAAGCGATACAGAGCTTTAGAATGTGATGTAGGCGATCCAGAGCTTTAGATGAGTAAGAGTAGGCAAATCATTGCTATATAACGGTGATCATAGGCGATCCAGAATTCTAGAAGGGTGATGATAGGCGATCTAGAGCTCTAGAATGGTGATGTTGGTTGATTCAGAGTTCTAGAATTGTGATGTTAGGCCATGCAGAGCTCGAAAAGGGTGATGCTAGACTATACTGGACTCTAGAAGGGTGAAGTTGCACGATTTAAAGTTCCAGAAGAGTGATGTTAGGCGATCGAGAGCTCTAGAAGGGCTGGTAATAGGCGAAGCAGCTCTCGAGAAGTGAGACGTTAGGCAATTCAGAGCTCTAGAAGGGTGATATTAAGCGATTCAGAGCTCTAAAAGGGTGTTGTTAGGCGGTCTAGAGCTGTAGATGTGTGATGTCATGCGATACAAAGCTCTAGAAGGGTGATTTTAGGTGATACCTTGCTAGATAAGGGTGATATTAAGCGATCCAGAGCTATAAAAGAGTGATGTCAAGCGATCCATAGCTATAAAAGAGTGATGTTAAGCGATCCTAAAGCTCTATAAAGGTGATGTTAGGCGATCAAGAGCTATAAAAGGAAGATGTTAGGCGAGTACGAGTTCTAGAAGGGTAATGTTAGGCGATACAGAGCATTAGAAGGAGATGTTAGGCGATCCATTGCTCTAAAAGGTTTATGTTAGGAGATCCACAGCTTTAGAAGAGTGATGCTAGGCGATCCATTGTTCTAGAAGGGTGATATTAGGCGATCCAGAGCTCTAAAATGGTGATGTTAACTGATCAAGAGCTCTAGAAAGGTGATGATGTAAGGCGATCAAAAGCTCTAGAAAGGTGATGTTAGGCGATCCATAGCTCTAAATGGGTAAGGTTAGGCGATCCATTTCTCTAGGATAGGGATATTAAGCGATACAGAGCTTTAGAATAGTGATGTTAGGCGATGAATTGGTCCAGAAGGGTGATGTTAGGCGATGCGAAGCTCTAAATGGGTTATGTTATGCGATCCAGAGCTCTAGAGGGTGATGTCATGGCACCAGCGCTTTAGAATGGTAAGGTTCGGCGATCCATTGCTTTAGAAGGGTGATGCTAAGCGATACAGATCTTTAGAATGTGATGTTAGGCAATCCAGAGCTTTAGATGGGTGAGAATAAGCGAGTCATTGCTATATAACGGTGATCATAAGCGATCCAGAGCTCTAAATCGCATAACATCATCACCCTTCTAGAGCTTTTGATCGATTAACATCACCATTTTAGAGCTCTGGATCGCCTAATGTCACCCTGATAGAGCAATAGTGATGTTAATCAATCCTAGAGCTCTAGAAGGGTAATGATGTTATGCGATTGAGAGCTCTTGAAGGGTGATGTTACGTGATGCAGAACTCTAGAAGGGTGGTATTAGGCATTCCAAAGTTCTAGAAGGGTGATGTTAGGCGAATAGTGCCTTAGAAGCGAGATTAAGCATTATAATGGTGATGTTAGCCGATATAAAGCTTTAGACGAGTGAGGAAAGGAGATCCATTGCTCTAGAATGGTGATGTTAGGCGATCCATAGCTATAATAGGGTGATGCTAGGAGAAGAAGAGCTCTAGAATTGTACTGTTAAGACATCCAGATCTTTAGAATGGTGATATTAGGCGATCGAGAGTTCCAGAAAGGTGATGTTAGACGATGCAGAGCTCTAGAAGGGTTGTGTTCGGTGATTCAGAGCTCTAGAAATGTGCTGTTAGGTGATCCAGATCTCTAGATGAGTGATTTTAGGCGGTCCAGAGCTCTAGAAGGGTGTTTTTAGGCGGTCCAGAGCTTGGGATGAGATGTTAGGCGATCATGATGTTAGGCGCTCCACTGCTCTAGAAGGGTTAAGTTCGGTGATCCAGATCTCTAGATGAGTGATGTTAGGCACTCCAGAGCTCTATAAGCGTGATGTTTGGCGATTCAGCACTCTGGAAGGGTGATGTTTGGCGTTCCAGAGTTCTAGAAGGTAATGTTTGCTGATCCATAGATCTAAAGGGTGATGGTAGGCGATGCTTACTCTAGAAGGGTGATGTTAGGGGATCCTACTCTAGAAGTGTGATGTTAAACAATCCAGAGCTGTAGAAGGGTGATGTTCAGCGTTTCAAAGCTATAGAAGGGTGATGTTACGTGGTTAAGAGCTATATAAGGGTGATGTTAGGCTATCGAGAGCTCTAGAAGGGTGTTTATAGGCGATCCATTGCTATACTAGGGTGTTAGGTGACCAAAGTTCTAGAAGTGTGTTGTTACGCAATGCAGATCACTAGAAGGGTGATAAAAGGCGATCCAGGACTCTAGAATGGTGATGTTATGTGATCCACAGCTCAATACGGGTGATGTTAGGTGATGGATAGCTTTAAAAGCTTGATGTTAGGCAAAACATAGCTCTAGAAGGGTGATGTTAGCTGTTCTAGAGCTCTAGAATGGTGATATTATGAGATCCAGAGCTTTAAAGGCAGATGTTAGGCGATTCAGAGTTCTAGAAGGGGGATATTAGGTAATCCAGAGATGTAGAATTGTGATGTTGGGCAATCTAGAGCTCTAAAACGGTGATGTTCGGCGATCCCGAGTTCTAGAAGGGTCATGTTTGGTGATATAGAGATCCGTCGGACGATGATAGGTGATCGTTAGTCTATAAGGGTGATGTGAGGGGATCCTTATTCTAGAAGTGTGATGTTAAGCGATCCAGAGCTATAGAAGGGTGATGTTTAGCGTTTCAGAGCTATAGAAGGGTGATGTTACGCGATCTAGAGATCTAGAAGGGTAATGTTAGGCTATCGAGAGCTCTAGAAGGGTGTTGTTATGCGATCCATTGCTCTATTAGGGTATAGGCAACCACAGTTCTAGAAGTGTGTTGTTCCGCGATGCAGATCCCTAGAAGAGTGATAAAAAGAGATCCAGAGCTCTAGAATGGTAATGTTAGGCGATCGACAGCTCTAGAAAAGTAATGTTAGGCGATGTATAGCTCTATAAGCTTGATGTTGGGCAAATCAAAGCTCTAGAAGGGTTATATTACGATATCCAGAGCTTTAAAGGCAGATGTTAGGCGATCCAGAGTTCTAGAAGGGGGATATTAGGTAATATAGAGCTGTAGAATTGTGATGTTGGGCGATGAAGAGCTCTATAAGGGTGATGTTGGGCGAACTTGAGCTCTAGAACGGTCATGTTCGGCGATCCCGAGTTCTAGAAGGGTCATGTTAGGCAACCCATTGCTATAAAAGTGTGTTGTTAGGCGATCCACAGATCTAGAAGGGTGATGTTAGGCGATCAAGAGCTCTAGATGGGTGATGTTAGGTCAGCCAGAGCACTAGTAAGGTGATGTTGGGGGATCCGTAGTCCTAGAAAGGTGATCTTATTCGACCCAGAGCTCTGAAGGACGATGTTAAGCGATCTTTTCTCAAGAAGGCTGATGTTAAGGGATCCTTGCTCTAGAAGTGTTATCTTTAGCGATCCAGAGCTCTAGGAGGGTAATCTTAAGCGATCGAGAGCTCAAGAAGGGTGATGTTAGGCGATGCAGAGCTCTAGAAGAGTAAGACTAGGCGATCCAAAGCTTTTGAAGGCTGAGAGTAAGCGATCCAGAGTCTATCTAGAAGGGTGATATTAGGTAATCCATAGCTCTATAAGTGTAAAGTTGGCCATCCAAAGCTCTATAAGGGTTATTTGGGGCGATCCAGAGCTTTAGAAAGGTGATGTTACGCAAACCATTGCTCTAGAAGGGTGATTTTAATCGATCCTGAGCTCTAGAGTGTGAGATTAGGACTCCAGAGCTTTAGAACGGTAGTGTAAGGCGAAATGGAACTCTAGAAGGGAGATTTTTGGCGTTCCAGAGCTCAGGGACGTTGATAATAATCCGATGTTATGAGATCCAGAGTTCTAGAAGTGTGCTGTTAGGGAATTCAGAGGTCTCGAAGGATGATGTTGGGTATTCCAGAGTTCTAGAAGGGTGAGTTAGGCGTCCAGAGGTCTAGAAGGGTGACGCTAGGGGTTACAGAGCTCTAGAATGGTTAGGTTAGGCGACCCAGAGCTCAGAAGGGAAATGTTAGGCGATCCAGCGCTCTAGAAGGGTAATGTTGTGTGATCCAGTGTTCTAGAAGGGTGATGTTATGCGATCCATTGCTCTAGAAGGGTGATATTAGTTGATCCGAGGTCTAGAAGGGTTATGTTGGGAAATCCAGAGTTCGAGACGAGTAACGTTAGGCTATCTACAGCTATAGAAGTGTGATGTTAAGCGATCCAGAGCTTTAGAAGGGTGATGTTAGGCGTTTTAGAGCTCTAAACGGGTGATGTTAGGCGATCCAGAGATCTAGTGTGGTGATGTTGGTGAGCCAGAGCTCTATAAGGGTGATGTTAGGTGACCTGTGTTTTAGAAGAGTGGGGTTACGCGATCCATTGCTCTAGGATGGTGATGTTAACCGATAAAGAGCTTTATAATAGTGATGTTAGGTGATCCAGAGCGTAGGAAGGTTGATGTTAGGCAATCCATCGTTCCAGAATAGTAATGTTTGGCGATCCAGAGTTTTAGTATGGTGATGTTGGCGAGCCAGAGCTCTATTATGGTAATGTTAAGTGACCTGTGTTTTAGAAGAGTGGGGTTACGCGATCCATTGCTCTAGGAAAGTGATTTTAACCGATAAAGAGCTTTATAATAGTGATGCTAGGCGATCCAGAGCGTAGGAAGGTTGATGTTAGGCGATCCATTGTTCTAGAATAGTGGTGTTTGGCGATCCAGAGGGATAGAAGGATAATGTTAGGCGATCCAGAGCTCTAGAAAAGTGTGATGCTAAGTGATACAGATCTTTCAAATGGTGATGTTAGGCGATCTAGTGGTTTAGACGGGTGATGGTAGGCGAGCCATTGCTCTAGAACGGAGATGTTAAGTCACCCATAGCTCTAGAAGGGTAATGCTAGGTGATTATGTGCTCTAGAAAGTTGATGTCGGCGATCCATTGTTCTAGAAATTTGATGTCGGGCGATCCATAATTCTAGAATCGTGATGTTAGGCAAGCCAGAACTCTAGAAGTGTGATGTTAGGCGATCCAAATCACTAGAACGGTGATGTTAGGCCATCCAGAGCTCTAGAAGGGTGATGTTGGGCGATTCTGCGTTCGAGAAGGGTGATGTTCGGCGATACCCAGCTCTAGAAGGGTGATATTGGGCGATCCAGCGGTACATAATAATAATGTAAGGTAATCCAGAGCTCAAGAAAATTGATTTTCTGCGATCCAATGCTCTAAAAGGGTGATGTTAGGCTAAAAAAAGCCCTATAAGGGTGGTTTCGGTGATCCAGAGTTCTATAATTGTGATTTTAGGCGACCCAGAGCTCTATAAAGGTGTTGTTAGGCGCTCCAAAGTTCTAGAATTGTGATGTTAGGCGATCCTGAGCTCTATAAGGGTGATTTTAGGCAATCCTGAGCTCTATGAGGGTGATGTTGGGTGATTTCGCGTTCGAGAAGGGTCATGTTAAGCGATACCCAGCTCTATAATTTTTATGTACGGCAATCCAGAGCCCTAGAAGGCTGATGTTCGCCGATTCAGAGTTCTAGAAGGGTGATCTTAGGCGATCCAAAGCTCTAGAAGGGTCATGCTAGGCGATCCAGAGCTCTAGAAGGGTAATCTTGGGCAATCTAGTGCTCTCGATGGGTGATGTTGCGTGATCCAGAGTTCTAGAAGGTGATGTTAGGCGATCCAGTGTTACATGAAGTATATTTAATCAAACTCACAATTTTTAACATGTATTTAATTTTGGCAAGACCCCAAATTTATCTGTCTAATATTTTTCCGATTTTAAAATTCTCATTAATTCGAGAAATATAAAATTTTAACCTTTTGCAGGAGAGTATTCAATTTTACCCAACGTCTAATCCTAAAAGACATCCTTAATGACATTAAACATGGATTCACTAATTAGTTATATTGATTTTATTTTTTTTTACATTTTTATCTTTGCAATGACTGAAGATATTTTGATAAACTCCTTTTCTCGTGATTAAACATTACGCTACTCTGAAGTGTTTTTATCAACAATTCAGCTGCTACCCTCCTCCCGGGCTGGACGGGGAAGGAGAGGTTCCAAATTCTCGAATGTGTCTATACGCTCGAGTATGTGTCTAAGTCGCAAATTTCCGCTTTTCACCGACGCCCCAGACAAGCGTACCCCCTGTTGGCTCTTACAAAAGATAGGCCTCTATCCCTTTCAAAGGTATATGGCCAGAAGCAGGTGGTAAAACTTTATGACCACCTAACTGGACCCATTACAAAAATATATATCTATCTACCGGGGCGGTCAATAAGTTTTGCCATTCGGATATAAGGAAACGAGATATGAGGAAAAGTGTTTCATTATTTTTCAATATAACTACCCTCGACTTCAATGCACTTGCACCACTTGTCCCTGAGACTTCGAATTCCCGACAACCAGAAATCTCTCGACTGCAGTTCAATCCACTCCTGGACTGCGAGCTGGACATCTTCATCGTCCCCAAACCGGCGTCCACGCAGTGCAGCCTTAAGCTGCACTGCGTGGACGCCGGTAGGAGGGGATGGTTGAGCTCCTTGAATCTGCACTCGCGCAAGGAAAGCTTGTGCAAGTCTGGCCTTGTGGGGAGGGGCATTTGTCGTGGAGGAGCAGGACACCGCCTGTCAACTTGCCGCGCCGCTTCTGACGGATGCACTTCTTCAACCCAGCCAGTTCCACGGATCAAGTCAGTGCCTTGAGGCGCATAGTCCACCACCAACACTCCTTCAGAATCCCTGAAGATGGTGGCCATGATCTTCCCGGCTGAGGGTTGGGTCCGGAACTTGATAGGGGTGGGAGAGCCCCTGTGCTTCCAGGCCATGCTTTCGAGCTTGGTCTCGGGATACCAGTGATGGACCCACGTTTCATCACCTTTCTCTATGCGAGACTCGAATCCTGCCGGGTCTTGGATTACAGGAGCAGCAGCTCCTCCAAACTTTGACGACTTTGAAGTCAATCATGGGGCGTGAAGTTTTGCGAGGTTTCTAGGGACCCAACAAGCAGAGACCTTGGTCATGGCCAAATTGTCGTGGATGATGTTCATAACACTTGGATGTAATATTCCAAGTTCTCGCTCGATTTCTTCGACCTTCACCTGTTGATTTCCGAGGATCATCTTCTCCACACGGGCCACATTGTTCTCGTTGGTCACGTCTGACGAGCGTCCTGGACGGGGGTCATCTTCAAGGGACTCACGACCATGGCAAAACTCTCTATTCCAGCGAGCAATGGTTGCATAGGAAGGGAAGGTGTCGGTGTTCACTGCAACCATGCGTTCATGGATCTCTTTTGCATTCTTGCCTTTGGTCAAAAATATGATCATTGCGCAGTGCTCAACCTTCTCCTTTGTTGAAAAATTTGTGAGTGACGATCTGCGATCAGCTACTGCTTCTTAAATAGAGGAGGCAGGAGCGTGTGGCTGCAGGTCCTGACTTGTCATAAATTGTCCCTAACACCCCCACAAACAGCCATCTCCCTTCCTCTGTTTTGCCCTACCGATACGCAAAACTTATTGACCGCCCCTCGTATTAATATATATACATATGTATATGAGAAACTCACAAAAGTAGTGCGTGAGTAGAACAATAAATGCAAACAATCCCACAGGAAAATGAAAGGTGGATTCCAAGTACTTTCGAAAGTACTTGGGTGGAATCAGCCTTTCATTTTCCTGTGCGATGTTTTGCATATATATATATATATATATATATATATATATATATATATATATTATTTTAGTACATAGAATCTCATAGGCAGTATTAGTGATTAACACCCTATTAGAAAATTCCTTCTGCCTCTCATCATTTTTTTCCTAGTTAAGTTAGGTTAAATACCCTGAACTAAGGATCTTATGTTTTAGCATTCTTCGTCCATTCATCTCTGCATGACAAATGACACTCTTCACTTTCAAAGGTGTGTGTTTGTTCAACAAAGAGAGAACGACAACTTGAGTGTATAACGGACCACGGTGTTGTAATTCAGATCAAATATCATACATAATTTCATGGTGGATTAATAGACCCAAGCTAGCCTCACCTCTCCACAGGCGGAATCAGATCGAATAACATGTTAAGAACATATTTACTGACGAAGACTTTGCTACTTTAATTTTTGTAATTAGGTGAAAAATATCCACCACAAAACACGTTCAGGATGAATTTCCGACCGAGGACAATTTGTTGGGAGAATTATTTGTATGATCCCGATTTAGATTTGTACAATAAATTCCCGATTATTTATGGAAAATTCGTTTAGTTTTTTTATTCTGGTCACCAATAATTAAAACACAACCCCAGAAAGCTAATTTGAAATAAAAGACAAACCTAAATCAAGAAAAACAACAAGGAGAAACTTTTAAATCAAGGATGCCACCATTAATTTGCAAAAAAAAATTGATTAGATTTTTTCAAATGTTTATCTCAGCATAACCTCCTGCACAGAAGCCACCCCCGCCGCCAATGAGGACTAACGGTAGTTCCCCAGCTCATTCTGGTACAAAAGAATATACTACTTAGGTCCTTCAGATTAAGACATTCAACTCAAAGATGTTTACACTCTGAAGTGAAAAGTATTTTTCGTTGAAGGATTTACTGGAGCGCTCCATGCACAACGTTGCGACCTGCAAGTGTATCCGATTTGGAGATGACATAGAATTACTTAATACAGTCGAACCATTGGCTTATAGGTCAAAGTGAATAGTCGAAGCTATATGGTACGCCACTTCAAATTTTCCTATATTTTTCATGCAGATCGAAGGATTGACTTGATCATTGGCATATAGTCCTGTTTCTAGTCCTGTGCATAAACACTGGTCCCGTCGTCTGCGCACTCCTCCTTGCTACCAACCGCTACCTGTCAAGAACTAGGCATAAGATAATCTTGACATCTCCTAGTCTCGTAGTAATGCTATCGTTAAGGGCAGAAAATATAGCGAATCCTTCGTTAAGAAACATCATTTGTGCACACTTAGATGAGAGAAATAGAGAGCAAAAATGAACAGAAGAGAAAGCTAGTAAAACTCATAATTCAACCAACCATTTGAAACTACTACCAACACTTAGCGATCTACCATCTGAAACTACATGCCCTGGATTTCGATGAATTTTAAAGGCCACGATTGGACTCACGAGACGCGAGAGTACATAAATAGACCGAGAGAACCGATTAATACTAGAATTGGACTTATGGTCCTCCAACCATTCGGTAAATAGATATAAAACCACCAAGCCTGGATTGGCCTCATTAGCCACTTGAGACTTCACCAAATAGTTATCCAGATTAAAGAGACTATCAAAGCTAGGATAAGACTCATAAAGCCTCTTTGACTCTAAAACCCCCCCAACATATTAGCGACCATTAGAGCGTCGAGTTGGCTTGTAAGCACAAAACTGATAGTTCGTAAATAAACTGACGGTTCCAAGAAGCAATCGACGCCAGGATTGGGGCCATAAACCAAAAGTGGGCTTATAAATACGCTAGACAGTTCGTGAATAGATATAAAGATACAAGAGACTATTAATTCCACTATGATTCATAAACCACATGTGACTCTATAAACAGACCGACATATTGAATAGTACGAGTATTATAACCTGTATTGGGCTTCTAAGTCCACTTGACAGTGTGAAAATCGTCAAACTGAGCCAAGAAACAATATAAGGCAGGATGGGAACCATAAGCTACCTAACAGTCCATAAACAGATATATTGATGATCATTAAAGCCAGGATTGGGCATATAAGCCAGTCCGTGAATAGACTTACAGGTACAAAAGAAGAAGCAATGCTAGGATTCAACGTATAATCTACCTGGTAATCTATAAAGAGGCTGACAGACCAGTCAAATATGGATTGAACTCATAACTTCCCTCAAAGTCCGTAAATGCATTTATAGATTTAAGAGACACATTAAAGTCACAATTAGATTTCTCGGATATGCCGAGAGTCATCAAATTGATTTACAGATCGAAGACTATCAAATCTATCTGTGGGGGAATTCCACGTAGAATTTCTTTTCCAGCACGGAAGTGAAGTCCATGCGCTGGAGCAGATTATAGAATTTGGTTAGGCTTAAATTGGTAAGCCTCCTCCCCCCCATCCACAAGCGGTAGCCTCGAACCGCGTCCACCACGGACCACCTTTACGTGGGTTAGAATCGTTTCGGCGTGAAGATTCGAAGCCATTCGAGAGTAGTGCTATTTCCCCCACCCCCACGCGGGGAGCCTCGGATATATATAGGGCTCGTCTTCCAGGTGGGAGACACAGAGTTGAGCAGTCTCGCCGGGCCTCAAGAAGAATACCCTAGTTCCAAGTCAGAGGCTGACAACAAAGCAAAGTGACGGCTGAACTTTTTGTGTGTTGGAATTAGCCCTATCCAGTGAGGTAATTCTATTTGACGATCGCTACCAAGCGATTTTTCCGACACCACTCATCAACTCCTGTCGAAGCCCTCCTCGTTCGCCCTTCGTATTCGGGTTGCCGAAATACTCTCCCCTGGAACAGACGTAACCTCCCAACCCCCCCTTTTGGGAGAACCGTCATCACGTTAACTTCCCGCTCAGAAGCTCCGAGCGCCATCGATCCCCTCACGTTTATTGCCTGCAGAAGACATCAGGGAAGCCTTACCCTGACGTCTCACCCGAAATCGTCTGTAAGCCAACCCCTCTTCCCCTTCAGCAACTCATTTGAGTTAATCCTCCCCATTTGAATAGTCTCCTTCTGTAATACATTAATTTTTAACTTCAAAGTCTGACGCATAACTTTGCAATTTCCCCCTCATTTACCAATTTAATTTTTCCTATTTATTCTCTTATTTTTATGTAAATAAAATTATATTTTTGTACATGCCTCTTGAAATAACCTTGAGCTCTGCCATTGCCCAAATTTTACCTGACCTCGTTGCACTCTTTCTCGCTGTTCCGTGCGTCCAAACTCGTGGCGTTCCGTCCCTTGTCGGATCGCCTTTAAGTTATTGATAGATATAATATGGTATTGATATAATGTAATATCATACTACGACACTATGATTGCACTCATAAACCTAGAGTCCCTAGCAAGACCTAGAGATCAAACTTGATTATTATTGTTCCTAATTATAAGCGAGTGGTTATAAATTAGGGAAAGACTTCACTGACTGCTCCAAGTGAGGTTGATACACAAGTGATTAGCTAAAGGGAAATGATATATGATTTATTAATTCAACATCTCAATACATTGTAACATTTTGCTCCTTTTCTTTGATATTCCGATACAAAATTTACAAATTGACTTCCTTCTTTAACAAATCATGATGATATCTTTCTCACCTGATACTTTTGCGGTCGTCATCGTAGTCTCTCAACTCATGGGTATGACTATCGGATTCCAGCTCCATGGGTTTGTCAGTTACGGTGTGTCCTCGGGTGGCTAATTAGTCCAATTCTCGGGGGGCAAATTCTGGGACCATTTTAACAAAGTAAAGCGCCTGGCTGAGGGTTTTGTTGACTGGATTTTCTCCTCTCCCTCTTTTTTGCCAGACGGTGATGGCGATTTCCTTCAAAGGTTTCCAGTCCTCTCCTGATTTATGCTCTCCACTGATTACGTTTGACTGTTAGATCTTCCAAAGTGTTATAATTTATTTCCATTTCCTTTAGATGAGCTTTAATAGTGTCATTGTTACGTTTCCTCTGTCCTCCTGCTCTTCGCTGAGCTTCCCTTAGCTGTCAATATAATAGCCGCTTCGGGAGTCTTGGGTCGGGTATTCTGCGCAGGCAACCGGCCCATCTCATTTGGGCTTTGCTGATCCTCGCCTCGATGCTTGGTATCTCAGCCTGAAGGAGAACACTAGAATTAGTGCGATAATACTCCCACGTGATGCCCAAGATGGAACGGAGCATTGGCTGGTTGAAAGTTTTCACATCTTTCAGATGGCGGCTGTAGGTGGTCAAGGTTTCACAGGCATACAAAAATGTTGGTATTACGACTGAATAGTAGACTTTTAGTTTTTTTTTCAGGGACACTCCCTTATGTCAAAAACCATTTTTCTAAGTTTATGAGAGGAGCTTGAGGCGCAGGGCATACGCCAGGTGGCTTCTTTGTCAATCATAAATGTTTTGGAGAGCATGCTGCCAAGAAATTGAAAGTCATCCACGATTTCAAGAGGTTCATCATTGATTTTGATGACCAGGTTAGGTGCGCTTGTTCTGGGGGCAGGTGGGAAGAAAGACCTTTTCTTTCTTCTGTTAATTTCTAGTCCTAGAAGTGGGTATGCTTCGCTACACTTATCTAAGAGTCGTTGAATGGCTTTGATTTTGAGTAGGTGCGAGGACACAGCCCTGCTTCACTCCATTTATGATGAAGAAAGGTTCTGACATACTTTAACAGTGGTAGACTTTGCCTTGTGTGCCGTTATGTAGCTTCTTGATGATTTGTACAAACTTTGTTGGACATCCAAACCGCAGAGTACTTTTCATAGGGCAACTTTGCTTGTGATAAGTCAATGAATGCCAGGTAAAGGTCTTGATGTTGTTCACAGCACTTTTCTTGTAGCTGACGGGCTGCAAATATTATGTCTACTGTGCCCCTTTCTGGCCTAAATCCTCACTAGAACTTAGGCAATATGTGTTCAACATGGTGCACAAGTCTGTTATTGGCGAGCATGGCTAGGAGTTTACCGGCAACAGACAGGAGAGAGATGTCTCTGTGATTTCCCCATACAGATTACTCTTCTTTTCTCTTGAAAATGGCTATGATGATCGAGTCCTTTAGATCTTTGGTGATGTTTTTCTGCTCGCACATTTGTTTGATCAATATGTACAGGTGATGCTTCAGGTGTTCGCTACCTGCTGATAGATCCCAGCTGGAATGCCATCTGGTCCAGCGGTTTTGTTAGTTTTTAGCTCGTCAACCGCTTTCTAGAATTGCAGGAAGTATGGAGTTTCACCCAGCCCCATCTGCATTAGGTGCTGTGGTAGCTCATTAATTGCAGCTTGATTTACAGTTGGGTTCCTGTTCAGTATGTTTTAGAAGTCTTCTTTCCACCTCAAGATAATCCCTTTTGGATCTTTGATAATGGTGTTTCCGTCTGCAGGTTTCAGAGGAGCTTAACCATGGAATGTTGGTTCATAAACTTGTTTTGTGGCCTGGAAGAAACTACGAGTACGTGTGTCGTTCTCGTCTGCGTAACCCTGTAAATCGTTACCTTTCTCAGTCCACCATTTGTTTTTGAGGCCTCTTGTCACACGCTGTGCTCTTGACTTATGTTGACAGAACTTTTCTTTTTCACTACATCGCTTGGATGGTTTTGCAAGTCAAGGAAGGCCATTCGTTTGTCATTTAACAACTCTGTTATCTGTGTATCATTCTCGTCAAACCAGTTTTGGTGATTTTTTTGGAAACCTCGAGGACCTCTTTTGATTTACACGAATGTTTTATGAGCTTTCCATTATCTTCGATATGCTTTCTATATCCTGGTTTAGTATTTTTTTTTTAACAGGACAGCTCTGAACTCAGCTAACACGGTTGGATCTTAAAGCCGTTTGGTATATAGTTTCAAACTTACAGGTCCATTCTTGTTCATTTTTTTAGCAATTTTTAAAAAAGTGTCATTCTAACCATGCTTGGAGGAGTCCAGCAGCTCTTAGTTTTCCCTCACAGCTTTGTTGATTTTTATATCACGCCAGTCGGTGGTTCTGACAATCGCATAATCGATCAAATACCATTGTTTGGAGCGTGGGTGGTTCCAAGTAGTTTAGTGCTTGGATTTCAGACGAAAGATTGTGTTTGTGATAGTCAGTCCATGTTCTGCACACTTGCTGAGAAGAAGCAGACCGTTTTTGTTTATGTTTCCTACAACCTCTTTGCCAATAGGGTCTTTCCCGTTGAGGTGTTCTCTTCTCATTCGCGCGTTGAAGTCACTAAGAAGAATGATTTTGTCTGTTCGAAGGAATGCTCTGTGGATAGAATCCATATATTCATAAAAGCCTCCTTTTCTTCTAGTTGGCATCGAGAGTTAGTACATAAGCGCTGATGATGGTTGCTTGTCGGTCATTTGTGAGGAGAAGGCAGAAGATGGTATACCCAGAGCCTTGTTCTCTCAGCTGACCACCCTCGACGAGCCTGGTTCTGAGAGGGCAGCTATATCCACATTGTAGTGCAAGAGCTCTTTAGGAATGTGGGCACTTCGCCTTTCTGGTCTTTGTGAGTGGTACGAGTCCAACACTGTACGTATTCCATGCTGCTACGTTTAGATTCACCACTAATACGACCGCATTAGGGGTGACCTTACTGAATGCATTTCTCAAGTCAGGTGATGTGAGGTGGGCTATGTTTAGGACAGACCCTGGCAGAGACATTTTCGACTAAAAAACGGGAGAGAAGAGGTGAGTCTTAAAGGCACGTTTAAAAAATCAAGTGAGGGGATGAGAATAACCTACAGCCAGCTCATACCACATTCTCGGAGCAAATAAGAGAAAACATGGACACCCATATAGCACAAAGGACTATAAGGAACAACGAACGAGGGGGTATTTATGGATGTGGGGACAAGAAGGGCCAAGATAGGTTCAGTTAAGATGGTACTACTGTGTTTAAGAAGGAAGTAAGAAGGATGACCTCAAAGGTGATTCTAAAGGCAGCTCGAGCCGATGAAGGCTACAAAATTTAGAAGTCAACTTTATAATACATCTCTAATATACTTCTTTACCATACTCCCTCCAAAAAAGGCCCCTGTGCCAAAACAACCAGATACCAAGCCAGTTCATTTTCTAGTTCCATCTGGTAAGCTTTAATCAATTTCAGTGTTTAAGGATACCGCAGGGAAAAATAATAATTCAAAAAATACTTCTGAGAAATGTAAATTAATTGTTGACATCCACTTCTCTTTCCTTATCGTATTATTGGACTGTTTATGGAAAAATGAAACATTTATCAAACATAATTTGTGTTTTGAAAGACTTTAACTCTTCCGCACCTGAATTTGGAAGGTAAAAACGTCACAATTTGGTCGAATATGATTGAATCATGTATTTTTCAATTATAATTATCAAACTGATTAACCTATAAATACTTGAACAAGAATATAATAAGCCTATAGAGAAAATTAGTCGAACAAAAGGCCTCATGAGTCCATAAGGAATTGATTGCTACCTGTTGGTATCAACAGTCTTCTGTTGATGCAGCGCAAATGATACTTAAAAACGGGAAAGAAATTCATCCATTTTGCCAGCATAGAAATTAGCGCTTCAACTTTCTTTCCGTTTCGTTCTGTTCTTTCAAAGAATAAATTGATGAATGGAAAAATCGTGTTCCATGCCGTCTCCCACGTCACTCAACATGGAGGTTAATTAGTGTAGGGAATACAAATATAGTGTATGCACGTATGAAAATATACACGAGAATCAAGATGAGTTATAACGCGTATAATCGCATTTGCTCATGAGATTCTGATATTACTTTGGATGCATATTTGGAAGCGAGTTTTTGTTTAGTTTCATTCTGAATCCATTTAAATATTTTAGAAAGGAAATATGGTTTGCAGGTAGACGGAATTGGCATGCAAATTCACGTGTTATTTTCTCGTTCACGAATTACTTATGAGTATTAGTTGTGATCAGAACGTAGAAGTTACCACTAAAATAAGGGGCATGAATTACCAACAAAATGACCGCAAAGTGACAAAATTATCACTAAAATAAATAAGTTAAAGTATTACCTATCGGTTGTAGCTTCTGTTCAAAACTTGTAAATTACCAACAAAATTACCAAAAAAGTGAAAAAAACTATAATCCAAATAAGTTCAAAAAAGATTAATACCAAAATAATTGAGACACATTACCGCCAACAGAACACAAAATTACCGTAAAAATAAATGAGGCAAATTACTACTAAAATAATTGACGCGGATTACCCCTAAAATAACCCCCCAAATATGTAATTTATTTTAAAGCGATTATAATTATCGGAGGAAAAATCACTTTCATTTTTCAGCAGGTATGTTGAAACAAAGAAAAACCAACGAGGTTATTGGGTTACTAGTAATTTGTTGCATCTTTCTCTTGCCTCGCGAACGAGACCCCTCGACCGGATAATGAGATGCACATAAAGATAAGAATGACGATTAGTGGAAAACCCAAGGGCACCGGGGGTTGCTCATCGTTGTGGGTATGAGTACCCCCTAAGGGGCACTAGCACTCTTTCGGCATAGTTCAAGAATAGAGGTAAATTGGGCATGTGTTTTTACGAAGACAAGCAGGAAAGGATAGCGGTGCTGGCTATGCGCGTGGCCATGCGAGTGAAGTTACCTCCGCCTGTGTATCAGCGTATCCGGCGATGGGCGGCTAGCTCTTGACGACCCTGAAAGGTTTTCGTCCTCGCTTGTTAGACTAGAACGCGTGCCTCAACGCTAGAATTCCAACACCGTAGCAACAACTAAGTAGGAAATTTCATTGATCAAATAATTTCCTAAGCCATAAATTTGATGCTTACATGAACACATCAAAGGTTTATATACAAAAGATACGTTGAATGTCAGCTAACATCTCAGGGTCGAGGAAAGCGTAGCGTGGGTCATCACGCTACACCTAACATTTGGGTTGATCTTGCTTACTCGTCCCCAAATGCAGAGGATTAGCGGGTTAATAATTTCCAACAATTTTCACTTCCTCCAACTTAAGCACTTTCTTTACGGATATTTCCTTAAATTCCCTCTGCGGGACTTGCTCTCGCTGGTTTTCGCTTTAAATTTAATATTTAAAAATACGGTCTGGCTTTAAGCCACCTCTAAGAGCATACATACCAAACCCGTTAAGGACACCTTTGTGTGGGTGGAAATATAGAATGGACGTGGGTACCAAGAACATTGATGCAACCACACGGACTTCATCCCAAACCAGCACTTGCCAATTAATATTTACTCCATGCCACTCTCGCAATTAATCTAGGACTCGAATTCGAACTCGTTTGCAGTTATATTATTTACTACATAGAAAAATAATCCTAACTTGCTTGACATTCTTCGAAGCTAAGCTTGAAATAATCTCGACATGCTTGACATTGATGGAAGCTAAGGATTAAATAACGCTAATTTGCTTGTCATTCATCGAAACCAAGTTTGAAATAATGCCACCTTTCTTGACATTCATCAAAGCCGAAGTGAAATAATATTAATTTGCTTCATATTCATCGAAGCTAAGCTTTAAATTCTTAATGTCCCGTCACACCCATCTTTTCAGCTTCTTAGAAGGTTAGCCACGTTACTTTGCCCTTGAAGCAACTGACTAAGAGATGAAAATGGAGAGTTATGAATGTTGAGCAGTCGTTAGCTGATTATAAGCAAACACGCTATGTGTGTTTGGTGCTAAAATACCCACAAATGAATAAATTGGGAAAATAGTTTCGATTCTAAGAATTTGGTATGGGTTTTAACACGGTAGCGCACCCATTTAAAGATGCTTATATATTTCTCTTTAGTGGACCTACTGATTAACGTGGAATTCGAACCACGTGTATATACAGCGTTTCATAGCCACCCTAAATGCGACCTGAAACGGGACCCCATTTCACAAGTTGCCTTAGAGTTTATGTGAATGGTGCCTCAATAGAAAAGTAAAAATGGACAGTTTGCTCTCTTTATAGCGGGGCAGGCGTGATACCACGTGTTTTCTTGTAGCAATGTGGTATTAAAAAAATTGTGAGAGAAATTTAAGTGTAAAAATTTGCTGACTTTCCTTTACCCCTTTATTGTCCACTTATATCTGCACTCATAACATATACAAATACGCGTAGGATCGGAAAGTGTGGCGTATCCATTTGACTTATTTCTTTATTCATGTTATGCATTTCTTTCCTCCTCCTTATGGGTCTGAATTTTCCCCAAAACGTCAGATTAAATATTTTTTAACTTTCCATGACTCATAAGTCTATATTACAACTCCTTAATGTGATGTTGAATTATGCATATGTGAAATACGCTCGGGTAATATGGAAAACTCAATATTTAAAAATCTTGAGTCCTGCAAAGCAGTGAAACCTCCGCAATGGCGCATTATTTACATTTGTATGAAGGGATGCGCTATCCGGAAGCCTTCGTTAACATGAGCCGTAAAAGGGAGGTGGGTTCGCATTTAAATAATAATCTTTGACGGAACACGATGGAAGGTATAAATTGGAAGAAAATTGCGTTTATGAAGTTTTTTGTGTGTAAAATCAGAATAGGAGACGGTCTTTCGATCGGATATACGATGGAAGGTATAAATTGAAAAAAAATTGCTTTTTAAATTTTTTGTGTGGAAAACCAGAATAGGTTAGAGTCTTTTGATAGGATACAACTTTAAAAATAGCCCTAAAAGTTTCAAATTTAAAGCGCATGGCACAAGTATATTTGATTCCTATTTACTGAGGAAAGAATATAAAAAATATACGAAATATGGTCGTACTATTTTGTAGGTTGTTGGGGTGAAAAATATTGTTTTTTATTTATTTTAAAACCTGAGAAACGGTCTGTAATGCTATTATTGATACTTCACTCAAAATAAAACTTAGGAGGGCTTCGGACAAAATATGAAAACTGTATTATAGTGTGAATAATTTATTACTTATTTTTTTAACTTAATACAAAAAAATATGATTTAGTCAAATGAATTTTTTTTTAAATAGGAATGAAAATAATAATTTCTATAGAAGAGAGCAAACAAAATTTTATCTCCTTCTTAAAGGCATCTATCTATAGACATTGCCCCTCGCAGCAAACATGGTCTCAACACATCATTGGCAGGTTTGGGGTGTATTAAGCCACATAAGACATTTTTCAATTTTAGAGGGGAATTTCATTCACTTCCGAAATATTTTTTAGGTTACACACAAAGACAACATATTTTCCATCGTTATTCAGGCTACAAGTTCACTTCAATGCTATCAAATTCAAATTCAGAACCTACTCAAATATATATTTTAGCTTATTATTATTGCTATTATTTAGAAAAATGGGAAAATATTGTCCTAAAATTGACTTTGTAAGAAAATGGTGTGGGATTTGCTATAAATTGCCTAGATTAATTATAATAGACGACAAATATAAAATTAGACCCCCAAACATACAGTTACTCAGCATATATTTATAAATTACATTTTATATTATTAAAATTATAGACTCACATTGGTCTTTATTATTAACGAAATTTTACGTATGGAGTGTCAAACAATGTTAGGAACACAAAGTATATCAAAGTATATGACACCAAATTATTGACCTATTTTGTGTCATCTGACAGCTTTTACCTAGAGAAATATAGACCGAGAAAAGACTAAACAGCCCAGTAACATATGTACTCATATATATATTATAAATGTATCTATAATATCGTAAAAAAAGGTCTAAATAATTCCTGACTGTTTTGGGCAATTACGAGTATTTTCAACATTTGCCATTAGCTTCTTCCCGAAATTATGCCTAGCATGGAGTTCGAGACTTTTTTATTTTAATTTATTTGATTTTCGAGCTCCTCTCTCGGTCCACCTACGGGGGCATAACTGAGAGAAAAGAAAAGCGTAGGAAATTAGGGTGCTAGAGCCCACAACGGCCATTAAGTTCAATGCAGCCAAAATCATTTCAATAAATTTCACCTTTTGAATTTTTTTTCAAGAGCGTTCTTGAATCACATACGAATACAATTGTGATAATGTAAACTTCATGTGTAAAAAAAACCTTTCTGTTTCAAGGTTTCTAGAAATTTATAGACAGGTTAAACGAACTTTTAAAATTTCTTTGGTCAATGATAAATAAATTCAATTCAGTAAATAATCGTCTTTGAAGCCTAGATACATTATTAACAAATTTCAAGTATTTGCTGCAACAACCAAATATATTCCTTATGAAACTGGTAGGAATAATTACAAAAAAGGAGTAAAAATGCATATTTTTTAATAAACTTTTGAGAGCAGAAAATGTCAAACGATTTTTTTTTATTTTACTTTCTTAGCGAAAACATTTATATATTCCTAAAACAATTGACGAACTACACATTTTGAGCCAAATTGTTTTTCAACTAACGATTTCTAATTTCTATGGTAATAGCGATAAGTTTGAACAGCATTGGGTTCTCTAATTTAGTCCCAAAACGTCGATTGTCCATTATCATTTTCTTTTCATTATATTTTCTTTTAAAATATCTTTAGATCAATTTATTTTTACAGCCATTTTTTCTCAGGATTATTCATGCATTTTTTTTCTTATTCTAGCATATAATTTTTGAAAAGATATTTATAATATGTCAGATTATTTTTTATCTGACCTTCAGGTAAGTCACCAAATTACACATCTAGACAGCTTCAAATTAGTTGCCATCCCTTTTGAAGTCATTTTTTTCTGACATTCATTTTGCCGAGCACTTGAACTTTGCCTTTGCTTGTTTTTATATGTTCAGGATCATATTAGTACATACGTTTCATTATTAGTAACTATTCGTTACACCAAATTAGCAAGATTACTGTCTTTTATTAAAAAATCTGAATGTAGAAAGTGGCCACGATTCCGTGTAATCGTTGGATCCCACATCTGTCAGAAGGATTTTTCAACTCAAGGTGATCCTTCAAGCTTGTATTAATTGATTCCAATGATACATTTTATCTCCGCAGAGTATCAACGATCTTCTTTCTCAAATTCTGTCACACGATAAATGTTTGCTTAGATGATGGAGTTTGAAAACCTATCGCATCGGTCGACATCTTCAAGAACCTTTTTCCATAGATTACCTAAGGAAGCTACCAATCATTTCTATTTAAGTATCTATCAGTCGTTAAAAAAATATTCGTGCCAAACTCCAGAATCAAAGAATTTCCGAAATTTAAGATCGCTCATGAATGAGTAAATAAATATCCCTTGGAAGGTTGTAATAATTATTATTGCAGATTACCTCTCATAAAGAGACTAGAGTTTGACCATATTTTTTAAACAGAAAAGGTTTTTGCTTAGTAAGGAACTTAACGTAGAATTCTGAAAGCGCTACGAAGTAATCATGAATTATCTAATTCGGTAATAAGGTAGATTTATGTTTTAAGTTTACCATTTTTTAACCTGTATCCGAATATCTTATATAAACAACGTGACTAGAGCAGAATATTGTGATATTAAAGAATAAGAAAGAAAAGAGAATAACTAATAGAAACCTAAGATTGCGTTTACTAGTTGTAGTATCTACCACTGGGGTCAAGAATTATGTTTGTATCTGTCGATATATTGACGGTGTCTAAGGTGCTTAGTGAGTTCAATTCTGGGTTTGAAAGTTTTTCATCATTTTTAGCAGATTAGTGAGTTCAAGCCAAGCTTAGAATTTTCTTCGACATTCAGAGCAGGCTAGTGAATTCAATCCTGGCTCAAATGTTATACGATATTCAAATCAGCCTATTGTGTTCAAGCAATGCTTAAAACGTTCTTCGACATTCAAAGCAAGATAGTGAGTTCAATCCTGGCTTTTCTTCATCGGCATTCAGAGCAGGCTATTAGGTTTAAATAAAAAGTTGGATTTTCTTCTTAGGTTTTGCTGTTTACATTTTGGTTATAATCAGTTTATCATATTTTATAAAATGTTACCCCTTTCAAGTGATTAGTAAAGACGCAATGGCACGCTGTTAAAATTTCGCATATTTCAAGAATACCAGTCCATGGCGCCGGTGGGGACGCTATTCTTCAAAGTGATAAAAATGGGACCCTATTGTTAAAAATGTAGTTAATAGGGGGTTAATTTAATGTGTGGTCTACCAGGTCATTTGCACTCACTCTAGCGTTCGGTCTACGCGCCTTGTAACACTTCAGTGTGCTACTAAACTGATACAAACAATTTAACTTAAATCTTTTAATTAACGATATGCATTTCCTATATTATTTATGAATGTCACAAACATATCTGCTACATCTTTTCTCAGTACTTTCCATCAAAAGTCATCAAGGTATGACTGTAAAAGCATACTTAGAAGTCAAATAAAGCCGTTACTAATGGAAGATACTCTTCCATTGATTATATGGAATAAACTTTTAAAAACTTACTACGCGTGAAGTGAAATGTTCAGGTTGTAATATTGTGATGAACTTGGCTAAAGGTGCTTCAAATTTGGATATACATATTTGGAAGTGTCAAGATAAGAGCTGTGAAAGGTACAAAAATAAAGTCTCAATTAGAAAAAAAAACATTCTTCTTTTAATTCTAAAATCCCCCTTCTAAAAATGGGTTTAAGCTGTTTTCTTTCGGAACGATGAAATTGATGAAAAAAATGCATCTATGTTATTATGTCTCACTAAAAACTATGGCGATTTATATACAGTAGCGGCCATAATGATTCAGACACATGTGTACCTCACAAATCCTACGGTAGCTTAAACCAAATAATAGTAAATAATGTATGATAAATTACAGATATAAAATAAGCATGGTTATACGTTGTACATGTACATTCTACATATAAATATGGATGAACTGCAAGTTACGTGCAAAGGAGCATTTTTATTCCCAAAATATGGTAGACATTTGATCCTGACAGCGCAATTCTATTACTTCTATATTTAAGACAACCAACTAGTTTAGGATAGTAAATTATATGAATGCTTAGTACTTTCAGTCATTACCTTGTCAAGACAATCATGCCTAGGGGGCCCACTACACTTGTCTATATCCAGTAGCCAATTGTTAAGCTACACTAAATGGATCATCTCTCCATCAGAGCCATATATGAAATGGTAAAAAGCCCCAAAAGGGTCGTAGATAATATTCTATCACGCAACGATGCCACAGGTGCATGTATCAGAGGAATTTCTAGTGGTAGGCTGAGGAAAACCTCAAAGAGAGATGACCAAACCATCGCCCATATCTTAAAAAACAACCCATACCCTTCATAAACTAGGATTTTGCGAAAAGCGAATGGTACTATCGGCATTAGTGTCTCCACGAAAACAATATCACACCGCTTGAGGGAAAAATCTTTAAAATCTCGCACACCAGCAGTCAAGTCATTGATCACTCCTAAGAACAAGAAAGCTTGATTATTTATCTCCTTCGCAACTAAACGTTCTGTGGACAGAATAGCAATGGGCAAAAGTACGTTTCAGCGATGAATCTAAGTACAATTAGGTTGGTTCGCATGGCAAGAGGTTTGTTCGTCGGAGACGTAACGAAAGATTATCTTTGAACTGCGTGAAGAGCAGCGTCAAGTTTGGGGGAGGAATAATTATGGTGTGGATCATTATTTTGGCGGAAGCTACTCTACCACTTTTCCGTTTGCAGAGCAGAGTGAATGTTGAAGTGTATAAAGAACTTCTGCAAGCATGTGCTGTGCCTAATAAGTAAGACGGTAGTTAGGCAAGGCTCATCTGTGCACTCAGACGAATGGAAGGCTTATAAAAAAATAAGGAACCGAAGATACCTACATAAAACTGTAAATCGTTCGTTACATTTTGCCTGATGTTATTTTTTTCCATTCCTCTTCTAATATTTCTCAAAGTTCTTTGGCGGTGCTTGGATTTCTCTCCTTCTATGGGAGCAGAAAGAGAACAGGTGTTCACAATCAGCATGTGGAATCCTATTGTAACAAGCATAAAGCTAAAATTAAAAAGATGTATGGATGCATAAATGAATTCTTACACTTTTATTTACAGGAATATATGTATCGTGAAATCACTATTCTTTAAAAGATCCGAGATTTCTTTATTAGATGACTTTAATATTTCTTAATTGTGTTTTTCGCATCGTATTCAAACTCACTTTCCTATTTATCCTTAAAAAAGCCTTTTTATGTTAGCAAAGCTGTATAAATATAAATAAAAATTAATGCAAACAAAGTTCAGCGCGATTAAATTAGAAAAGGAAGGATTTTCAATGCTTAATTATTTCATCTTTCTTTTTAGATAATCGAAAAAAATCTTTGTTAACCTTGGTATAATCTTTTGGGAAATGCCATTTTGTAATTCTATAATTAATCCAGGCTTAGAAAAATTTTAAAAATATAATTTATTTGTTTAAATGTGTCTGAAAAATATTCCTAATGATAATTCGATGTTGGATGTTTATCTTTCAAAAAACCTAGGACATGAACAACTACAGGAGAAGAATACAAAGGTTTTTCCGATAAATAACATTTAGGCAAAAAACTCTATAGTGAATATTCACTGTGAGAAGTCCATATATGCAGTGCATATAAATTGGAAATCGATATATAAACCATACAAATTTCCGTTCCCATATAAAGGACATAACCAGTGTATAGCTGTATACATTAAATAAAACATCCAATTTTCCTTTGTCATAGAAACCTCATAGTTACAAAATATATGCTTTTAATGAAAGGGCAAAGCATTATACTTAGTCGTTATATTTGGCGGTTTCTGTGTATTTGTGGTTCTGTACAAATTTGAAAAGTCGATTATTACCCAAATCAGGGTTGCCTTACTATCCTTAAATGTTTTCCTCTTTTGCTTTTGCATACTAATTTTCTTCTCTTTTTATCACATCCATAGTACTCTATTTTAGGGATGCATTTCTTCTAACAGTTTGAATTTTAGTTTGTGAGTCACCGAGTTATATTTGAAGCTTTTATACAAGTTCTTTTTAAGATCTTTTTTATAGAATGTTTGGGAACGAAAAAAAAAATATAATTACAAGGAGTGATTCATAAAATGCATTAAAATTAAGGATTGGCTGTTGTTTTTGTATTTTTCGTATCTGGATGCAAATTTAGATGTTAAAAAAAGGTTTTCCGATAAAAGATTTTCTTGGCTTTAGGCCTAAAAAATAAGCATGGATCTGAAAAAAACTAGACCAAAAGTAAATGATTAGACCAAAACCCCATTGCTAGAACATATATGCCGTAACCTCAAAGCAAAAGTCTGCCTGCGAAGCACAAGCTGCTCCTATAAGAAGGAGTGGCAGAGCCGCTCCAATTGTTTTATTATTTAAAAGAATTTTGGGGGGTATTAATACATACATCGCTGCACATTTTTGCGTACTTGCGAACACGTGTACACTATATACCTCGGCGCCTTCGTTTATGAAAAGGGTCAAAGAAAACAGGAGGAAAATTGTGAGGGTATTAAACGTACATACTCACATGCCGCCAGACAATCGTGGGAACGAAAGAAATTTGTCGTTTGAGTTGACCTTCGTCTCCTCTCTCTCTCACTCACCCTTTCCCAACTAGTGACAGGAAGTCGGACGAAAAGAACGCCTATCTCTCAAAAAAGCTTAAATCTTATTTGCATTCTTTATGATAGCATGGAGATTGTCCAGAAGGCGCTGCGATAAGCAAATTGTCGTGAATGGAATCTCTCTCTCGATTTCCGACAATCCTCGGTGTGATAGAACGGTTTGAGGCCGCTTAATTTCAACCGTTATCACATCTTGTTTAGAAACACGATGCTATCCACGTGCATCTTCGCCTTGAAGCCGGGCGCGATTATCGCGCCACCTGAGTCAATATTTAACCAAGGAGGTTTATTCCTCCCCCGTTCGCCCCATGCGCCGATCACGCCAGATTGAGTTAGGCTTATGGGCAGATAAGATATTGTTTTCAGGCGCGGCTGTGCATTCCCTTGAATCCCCCACTCCATTGTCCCCTACGCCAAGGGGATGTCTTGACTATTTATACGGAAACTTTCCACGAAGAGCAGATTCGAGATGCAGATTTTCTTCGCGAGACATCACTACGATCCAGTCTCTCCTTGTGCACCAAGGGCCCTCTACCTCGAGATCCACCATCATTGTCCAGAAGAGGACAATATCCCTTGAGTGCCAAGGTTCGAGCCTTCAAGACGCCAAGTCCACAAGGCTTCCCCTGTTGTTCAAAAAGAGAACAACGTTAGAACAGCCATTTTTCTTTGAGCCCGTTGACAACAAACGGTTCTCACCCTTCCCCTCTGTTGTTTAGAAAGAGAACAACATTAGAACAGCCATTGTTCTTTGAGCCCGTAGACAAGAGACGGTTCTCACCCCCCTGTTGTTCAGAAGAGAACAACGTAGAACAGCCATTGTTCTTCAAGCCCGTTCGCCAAGAAATGGTTCTCATTCCCAAGACGCCACGTCAGGATCATTTAATCCCCCCCCCTCTTCGGCTGGAACTCGCCAGCGGACCGAAGATTCCTTCACGTCGCCTTCCTCTGCACAACACGTGTAATTACGTAAGCTGAACGTTACCTTTGAGTATTTAACCCTTTTTTCAACACTATCCTGTGCTTTAAATGGTTTAGCGAACCATCCCATCCCTTTAATTTTTATTTGTTTTACCTTTTTAAATCTCTTCCAAATCTTAATCCTCGGATTAGCTAGATTTCCCACGACCCTTTCCATTCTCGGTTTATGTCAATATTTTCCGTTTTGTGTGTTGTTGATAGTTTTTATTAATAAAACTCTATTTTATTAATGATAGCCATATTATTATCCTTGAGCTCAGTTCCACTTCTTAAGCATATTGAAGATAAATAATATCAGTCAACCCAGACACCACGCACTCTAAATATAAATGAATAGTTCCCTCAACGAATAGTCATATATGGTATATCGTCGAGAGTCCATTCTACGACACTCGGTATAAATAATATCGCCGTCCATCTCTTTACAGCAGTGTTCCAAATCTACTCGCGCAATCCTCACGTTGAACGAGAGTCGTTGCCGTAACGTATCGACTACCAACGCACCGACGAGTCAACTTGGTCGCTGTCTCAAAATTGTTCCTGGAAGTAAATCCCGCCCCGTAGAGTCTGTGACTAGAAGAGTACGCTCTGTTGCTCAACGTAACTTGAGTAAGAAAATGAACATCCAAATAGTTACTGGAAGTAACTATTTGTTAGTGTCACATCCAGTTAGGAGTGGACTAACTGGAACTGCAGCCAGCAGCCCCGAACCCGTCGTATTATCCCCCCTCTCCCCAAGAACTCGTGTTAACGCCACCCGAACCACCCCGTCTGGACCTATTTAATTAACAGTGATTGATACTCTCATTGAGTCCTTATAAATCTAGACGCTTAACGTCAGTGTTTAATATTTAATCCATAATTTTGCCTGTTAACTTTTGTTAATTATTATATTTGTGTAAAGTAAAGTTTATTTTGAGTACGTGTGTTTATTTGTGGCTCCTCCCTTTTGACGTACCCTTGGCAAGACTCTAATTAAGCCCCCCTTCGGCTGATTTATTCAACTTGTATTTTGCACTCTTAGAATTCAACAATCACAAATCTTCCCCCAGTAACAAGTGGGACTTTTATAGTGAGAATCCTGGCTATGGCACAACACGCCTCTAACCAGCTTTCGCACGTTCAGTAGGAATTAAAGCCTACCTATATATATATATATATATATATATATATATATGATCGTAGGATTGAGTCATAGGGTCAATACCACCGACTTAAACAAAAGCGGTGTGTCCAGATCAAGGACTAGAATAATTATTGGACCAGATTATGAGCAACTCTACGACAAAAATAATGAAAATAAAACTTAATAATAATGATAATTATTGATAAACTATAATAATTATGTTAATAATAATGAAGATAATAATAATGAGTATATTAATGCATATAAGGGGTAGGGTTCATAGCCATGGGCCCTTACAAAACCCTTGTCTAACATTGGGGGGGGTGGTAGATGGCTGAACACGTGCCCCTTCTAAATACTCTTGACTGTAACGAGAGGGAGGAAACGTCCGGCATTTCCTTCCACGTATTAGAGACATTGGTCGATAAAATTCTGTGATTCATGCCGCAGAACGTAAGACGGAGCCGGCAGATCGTTAATTACGGCTTATTTGGGCGAGTCCTGCGGCTGAGTAATAGTTCAATCCTCGATGGTCTATAGTTACGTATCTGCGCAACTCTCCCATTCAACATTTCTATTACTATTCCATCTCAATCTTGAGAGGAATAAACAGGAAAGATAACGATTAATTAACGTTATGTTTTTAAAAACAATTCACCTTTGACACCAAAAACCCTTAAGAAAATTATATTTAGACCAAGGACAAGAAAACCTAAAGGGAGCTGAAATTCTCACGTTAGTTGTAGAAAAGAGGGGTATAAATCCCCCCCCCCAGCCAGAAATTCTCTCCAAAATCACACTATTATGTACGTTTGATGTAAAAGATATGTTAGTGATGAAAATCCTTCTATTAAAAGATTGCCTTATACGAAGAGTCATAAAGAAAAGTAGAGGAATTTGGTAATTGTTTTCAATTACACGAAAACAATTAACGCAAATTTCATCAAGTCACGCTTATAATAAGCAATCTTTCTTCAAAATTTTCACAACTCCAGACATGCCCAATGCCGATACATTAAAATGTTGATATATTCTTCTATGTTTTCAACATAGTTTACTAATTATCTAAATATACAAAATTATTTCATGATGGCTTTAATAACAAAATTATAATTTTTTGTATAAATTATATGTCTTCATTTGCAATTTTGTAGTGATTTGTCACGAAACGCAACTTGGTTGAGAGACGTCGAATCGACTTTACAATTGTGAGTTTCGTTCAAAGTATGAATGAACAGGAAACTGCAAAGTTTAGGAGTGTTTCAGCACATATTATAAACTAGGACTGACTGGTGTTTGATGTATGTAATTTGTAAGTCGAATGGCACCGACCATCGTATGACATAAATGAGATTTAATGTTGAGGAAGATGAAAAGGAGTTTTGGTATTGTTTGTGGCTGCCAAGGAGCGGGTGGCATCTCTACTTCCCCGAGTGTTTGTGGGATTAAGGAGGAAGACTTTGATCCTACAGCCTTTGTTGTAGGCCCAGACAACATTTATACAACTAAGTGGAACCGTGCTGTCTGAAAGCGTGTCCTGAGGGACCGGTGAGAGTGGAAAGAGGCTGTTGCATAATATAGGAATTGTATCGCCCCCTTCCTCCCCCTTCCATGCTAGGAGTCCATTCAACCTAGGAAGTGGAAGTTTAATTGCAACTTAACCTCATGTGTAATACATCCGAGTGTGGTTGTCGCAATACATGATTGCAACCAGGTAAGGTGGTTGTGTCATATATATTTGGGAATGATTGCCCCAACAGAGGGGGGCGAGAGATTAAACAACGGAGCATAGCCCTCTCGTATCAAAAGCATGAGATGAAATAGTTATGGAAGGAAACTAACCAATATAAAATGACAAAACCTCTTCCTAAATAGCAAAGTAGGAATAGAAGTAATAGTCACAGAAAATAGCTTTCATTGTAATATGAGAAAAGTGATCTAATGAGGAAGCATGTACTAGGCAGAAAAAAATGAAGACTTTCAACTATTTTTTGCAATTCAAGAGATTGTATCGGATTATAAACACTTAAAAACAGGTAAACATAATTGTAAACTACCCAAGCGTGAAAGATTTTTTCATAATGGATCCTACTGGCGACTGCTAGCAAATTCATAGCCCCAGAATTAACTCATAAATTAATCTTTAGCATAGAAATGTACTAACAATAAAAGCTCATAAATAAAACAAAGAAAAGCCACAAACAACTTAAACAAGAAACAGCAACTAAAAGTAAAACAAGGCCTTCCCCCCTTCCTCAAAAACAGGCTCTGGCTTTGGGGGGATCCCCCCCTACACTCTGACGTCGATCGTGGGAATCTTGGAATGTCACTGTAATCTAAATGTTTGCTTACGCCTTTATTGACAGTGAAGGACCTCCAATAGTTTACAGTAAGGTACTGTATAAAATCTCACTTTTGCATTTTATTCATGAAGAAAATATTTTAACGTCACCACCTCCTGGAAAGATTCCTTTCAATTATAGAATAAGAGAATTTGTGGGTTAACTCTTCCATCAACGTATTTCTAAATACAAATTGACTGTTCAAACATGCATCACTACATCTATCTAAAATTACTTGATTATAAGAAATAAGGTGTAATTTGCGCGTGCCAGTTGATTCAAAAGTACCTTAAGAGTTGCAGCTTAAACCAATTTAGTAACGTTCGTACTTTATACTGTATCTCTTCCATAAATGACTTCATTGTTCCACTTTTTTATTCTCCTTATCTTCCTTAAGTAACAATAAAGAGCTCTAATGAGCAAAAAATTGTTTGTTTACTTTATTTTCACTTATAATCGGGAAACAAATGATACAATTGAATTCAAATATTCGTTTGCTTTGGAAGAAAGGTTTCTGAAAAATTGAATTAATAAAGAGTTGCAGACCATAACAACAGATGGTGTAGGTTTATATTATTCTATAAATTTGTGTGTGAGGAGTGTAAAAGATCAACAAGTCATCGTATATTCCAAAACATCTTTCTTCTTTCATTACCGGTAATCCACAGTGAATTAGAAACAAGGAAAAAGGTGAGTTAATAGGAGAAAATGAAATAGAATTAAGACTTGAAAGCTTCCTTAGAAGATTCCTATACATGAACAAGTTCTGCTGTTGGGGAAATGTCATTGACAAATCATCTAAACATTTCACTAGTTTTGCGGTCAGAACCCCAAGGGTTTCATGATCTTCCATATTATTTTAGCATAGATTTGTCTGATTAAGGGTTTAGGAATTAAATAATTTCACTGGTAGTGGATCTTGTTCTTTATGGTCGGTATATGTATGAGATCATAAAGGTAGACTTAGAAATATTGCAATGTACACTGAAGGAAATTTCCTCAGTGGGTATAATCATCGTTACTTTTTGACTCTTCTTGATATAAAGGAAAATTATCCATAGAACGTCATTCTTCTGTAAGTTTTCTTGTTTAAGAATTAAATTTACTATGATTTAAGTACTCTGTTTTAACAGTAAAATAGTTGATTGTAAAATACTAAACACTTTGTTTTCGTTTGAAGCCAGGCACCACTCTCAACTTTTTCCTTTGCTCTGACTAACTTCGAAGTTTAACACACCTGCACCCGGTTGAGAGAACAGCGAAAAATTAGAACAAAAATAGGTTAGCGCAAAATTTTATTTATTTAAAAAAAAAATATGTAAATTTAATTATTTATATGGTTACCACTTTATTCTACAGTTCCCCATTCAAATGGTTTAAAACCAAGACTTCTAAGCAAAAAGTCGCGTGCTCTCACTTATTTTGATTTATGACCTTACGACCTTCAAAACTTTCAATAATTCCAGGACTAATCATGGGTATACCTTTGGAATTATATCATTCGAAAGAGAATGTAAAAGAACATGAGTGGTTCAAATTTCGTTTGAATCAAGTTGAATGGAGCAAGATTAATGCACAAGAGTGTCAACAGTTGGTACGTTCTTATGGTAGATGTAAAATCATCAGTGAGAATAAAGGCCTCCACACTAAATAATTATATCTTTTAAAAATGTTTTCCATTGATAAATTAATCGTTATATTCCATTATAAATTTATTTTCGCTCTCCTTTGGATCATTTTGTACACTTCAATTTTTGTAGTAAATTATTTAGCTGCTGATAATTTTCGTTTTAGTCATCTAAATTTGCATAACCTTTTTCCATACGTAGCTTATATACTTTGTTGAATGTGTTTGGTAACAGAGAGCGAGAAGAAGGATAGGGAAAAACGCCCGAGCAAAGGAGGCTCTCTTCATTGATGTTTCTCTCATCCTAAGATAGTTCAGAATGACGAAAATTTGTTGTAGAAGATAAAGATGAATCAGTAGCAGGTTCCCACGTATCCTCTTTACTCAAGTTCCACAATGTTTGATAGACCTGAGGGAGAGGGAATTGCAAGGGTCAAAGATGGATAGAGAAGGAGGAAGAGATTAGAGTTGAAAATAAAATTAGAGTAGGAGAGAAGTTGATTTCAGGTGACCTTGTTCTTTTAGCTGGATATAGAAGGATAGAATGGAATAGTTCCATTGTGTTTAGACATACTGATTACCTTAAACTCACACCTCGATATGTTCTTATCCTTTTGCATTCCACTCCATTTTTAATTGTTGCTCTACTGATATGTAATCGCGAGTGGCAAAGTGGGCGTGGAGGGGTCACCGGGCGCCCATAATCTAACTTGCTTTCCTCCCCAAAGGGTACAAGTAGACCCGTACAAGGAAGGGTCGGAAGCACCGATGGTGATAAATATGAGTAGAAAGAGGAGTAAAAGATTGAAAGTTAGAGAAGAGAGTAAGACAATCGAAGTTGCCTTATTTTGAATTCTTTTAGCGGATAGATAGCTAGAATGGAACAACTCTAGTTGGTGGAACTACTGATGTTATCGTGGATTTCGAAGCATGTATCTCTATATTGCTCAGTTTTCCCCCTAGCTTTTTACTCTTTATTCCACCTTTACATTCACAACTTCATGCATATTTTAACAGAAACCGTTTAATATCAGTTAACTTTTGCAGTTTGCCTGCCATTCATGTGTTTATTGTGGTCTTCACGCCGCTGTGTTTTTAAACAGTATGATCTCATGTATTTTGCTTGTTTTGTTTATATTGTATATGTTGTGGTGTTTTATTTGTCATTATTTATTTCTTTTAGTTTTCATTTTTTTTACTTACACTGTACTTTACTTTTATTATATTACTAAACTTTTGTTTTTGCTTTGTTTAGCACTTTTCACTTCCATTTGAGTCATTTTGTATTTTAGTATTTCACCTTTTATTCACTTACACTTGACTTCACATAAGTTTTATTATATCACTTCACTTTTGTTTTTTTTCACTTTAAACTTCACTTTGAGTGATTTTTTATTTTAGTTTGGTATCTTTCCACTTAGCGGTTGTTCAATTTTGTGTAACTTTGCTCAATTTGGATTGACCTTTTCGCGTATTTTCCGGAATCCTTGTTTCGTTAACTTTATTTTGTTATTGGTCCAGATATTTGTCTTTGTTCAGGTTTTAAGGGGTTCATTTTTTGAACAAAACATCATTTCTTCTTCATTTTCTTCTCTGAAGATTGTGCACTTTGCAAACACTTGACCTAGTGCTTCTCACGATGTCTTGGCAAATCCGTCGAGAATGAGTAATAGATTGAATAGAACGATTTATAGAAATAAAGGCGTTCTGATATTTTGGATGGTAATATATATATATATATATATATATATATATATATATATATATATATATATATATATATATATATATAAGTCTTACAACCAATCTGCACTAATTAAGATGCGTTTATTTCTGAGAGAGGGCCTATTAATGAACGTATGCTCCGAACTTCGAACCAGTGAATATATATCTTATGGTAACCACCGATAAGTCGAGCCAAGACGAGACTTCATAAGCACTTAACCATACCTGCTGTTGCTTAACTTCAATAAAATCGAAGGCTGTGTCTTCACTCGCAGGCCATATATATATATATATATATATATATATATATATATATATATATATATATATATATATATATATATATTTATATATATATATATTTATATATATATATATATATATATATATATATATATATATATATAAATATATATATATATATATATATATATATATATATATATATATATATATATATATATATATATATATATATATATATATATATATATTGCTAAATAGTTAAGATTCCATCCAGTTCTATGCCTGGAAGCTTATCTGGATTATCAAATTAAGAGGAATAAGTTAAGATAGGTCTTATTTTCGTAATAAATTCTTACCCCTTAATTTAATCTCTCTGAGTATGTTTTGTATTTTGAAGAGACCTTTTTTCGTGACAAAACCTCCTGTATGAAACTCCTTCGATAAAACCAAAGCTTCAAAGCTTCAAATGACGACAATACTAGATACTAAAATAAATGTTCTTTATTGAAAATTAATTTCTTCCTTGTTTTTTTTTTGTATAGGTGACGATCATTCGTTTGTTAGCACTTGTTAAGCTTTATGAAATTTTTAATAATAATGGCAATTATTTGGTTATTAAAATTTATACTTAATACATTTGATAATGTTTTATTCCCCTTTGAGAAACTCATATATTTTGGGGGCAATCTAATACTTTAGGTGATAATGAGAAAGAAACTTCTGAAGATACTTGAATGTTGTGAGAACATTCTTCATTGAACCGAAAATAAGATCCACTGGAGAGCGAGGGGAAATTAACTTTCTTTACCGATATCCTGCTCATTAAATCGAAACTTTGATCGATAATCAATACCTCGTTAAAACCTTAACCTCCAACAGTAAAATTCGATTTTTCGAGCAAGATCCTATGGAAAGATTACTTTATTAGTTATGATATTTCCAGGCTCACTTGCATACTATAAGAAGTAAAGCTGATAGATAGCTCTATATTTATAGTTGTCTTATTTCTCTTATTAATATTCCTCATAGAGGGAAATAAGTCCAAAACAGCTCTTTCTCTCACGATGTCTTGGCAAATCCGTCGAGAATGAGTAATAGATTGAATACAACGATTTATATTCGCACGAACATCGTTCATAAATCATGATATACCATCCCGAGATTTATCCTATTTACGTATGCGATGCATCGATATGATTGAGTCGTCTTTATCTATCTTTTATATCTAATAGAAATATAGCCCAGATGCTTCAGGATGATTCTTCACCTCATAATTTTATACGCACATTCTCTCGATACATTTATACATGTACCCTGCTCTTTTTAGCTACGGTGCCATTTATTTATATTCAGTGAGATTGGCTTTTATATTGTTGCTTTATGGGACCAAACCGGATTGTATAGGAAAGAAAGAGACGAACGTTTAATATTTTTCTAAAATTTATAGTTCCTGCTTATTTAAGGATATTTGGAACATACAATGTCAGGGAAAATAACTCTTTTAATAGTTCAGTATTAAGGTACAAGGAACTACAAATACCCTTGGGGATACACTAGTCCACGGCTCATAAGTAGAAAAGTTACATTTCCTCCAGACAGCCAGACTCCACGGATATGCCCAATCATATTTTATGTAACGATATTATTTTTAAAGTAAATATCGAAATCTTTTCGCATATCAATTCGGTTTTACTAAATCAAGGCACGTCCTAAAAGCTTAGCGTTCTTTGCGAACTTACAAACTTACTAACCAAACCAATAACAAACGAACCCTTGTGACACGCCACTTGTTACATCCAACCGCAGAGATTCTTCGCCATTCATAACCCCAGTTTCTTCCTATCTAAAAATTAGTCATATATCCAATTTAACACCTTACCACGTATGCCACAAGCATAAAGTTTCATTCCTCTTTAGTGTGGAAAATGTTGAATGTATTTTGAAAATCCGCAAGATTATCTTAACGGCGCGTGTTACATCGTACCGATTAATTGGAGGAAATCGGAGGTGCGTTAGACAGCATCTCTTTTTTTCGAATCCTTTTCTAGTTTTTGGTGTCAAATGCAAGACCTCCCTCAGGCGCGTATCATAACAACGTCAACGGACCTAAGTCGCGTGCTTTCAATTATTCTAACTTATGACCTAACGAACTTCAAAACTTTCAATAATTCCTGGACTAACCTTGTAAAGACTTTGGCAATTATATCATTCGGACGAAAATGTAAAACAACATAAGGGTTTCAAATTTAGTTAGAATCAGCCTAATAGTTACCATCCGACCGACCAACCTACGGAACGACATAGTAACTTATAGAGTCGTGTGCACACGCGACTAAAAAGGGAGCGAGTGCAGATATTGTGGCGCTGGAATGGGCAAATAGTTTCTGAAGGTGTTTTTTTTTGCACATTCTCCAAATACGGTATTGGGTAGGGCTGTTTTCGCAGATCCCCTTCCGGTTGGGCTGGTGAATTAGCATCACTGTAGGAACCAAGTAGATGTGTGCGGAATTTGAGGTGTATCCGTGATGTGGGAAACTGTAAAGTAGTAGTGAATGTATTTAACAAGGAGAGGTTTAGATGCTTTCCCTCTGTTAGACAAACAGGAAAAGGAATGAAGTATTTTTTAGGGATGGATTGAATGAAGTACGATCAAGTGTAGCTCAGAGTGGTACAAGTAAAGAGGGTGTAACAGTACTTTCGAGTGTGAGATGGCATGATGCATTGGTAAAGGTTAAATGTATGAGTTTGAGAATTATGTGGGTGAGGTTCAGATTTATAAGAAAGGAACTGTGAGTATTTATAGAGTATGAATCTTGTTAGCATTGAAGTGAAGCTGAGAAAGAGAGGTTGAGAGAATTGGGGAGTTGTATTGGTTGATGGCTCAAGGAGATATGAAAGGTAACAGAATGAGAGATGAGATAACTGAAGCTTTTGATCTACCCTGAATGAATGAAAATCGAGAGAATGATGTGTTTCTGTGCTGAAAGAAACTTATCTGTCAGCATAGGATATGCATAAATAAGCATGAATTAGGTAAAGAAGATGCGGAGAATTTAATAGTGTGATTGATCTCTGCCTAGTAAGAAAGAATATACTAGAAGAAATATTTGATGTGGAACCTCAAATGATCGTGCTAAGGTTAAATTAGGTGGTGCATAGATGAGAAGACGAGAGCAAGGTGTAAAAGGAGGACCTATCAGAACTAAATAGCTATTTAATTAAAGAAAAATGAGGGAATATGTAAAAATGCTTGAGAGTAAAAAAGAGGGAAAAACTGCGAGCAAAAAAAGTAAGTGCTAGTAGGTAGTGTAATATTTGTGTATGGGTGAGACAGAACTGTATGAGAAAGAAAAATGTTGAAAGTTTTAATGTCGACGTGAAGAGTGTAGTAGAAAGCTAAAAGGATATGTACTTGGCAAAGCTTAATAGTGTAGTTGAGGATGTCAAAGTGATGCGGTTGAATGCATACAAGGAGAGATGAATGATGATCAGGATGGAAAGAGGAACCTTATTCTGGATGGAAGTGAGAAAGTTAAGTAAGCAGAGAGTGTAATAGCTGTGTGTGAGCATCAATAACAGGAATGCCAGCGGAATTGTAAGAAATGAGGAGATCAAAAGAAGATGACGAGAAAATAATGGTGAGTTTTTTATGTGAGCAAGAATAATGATGCAAATTTAAATGTGTTTGGCTTCTTGGGCATAAATCGGATGTTGTATCGGAGAATGGAAAATATAATAATGCAAAAAGGTGTAAGTATAAAATCCGAAAACAGCTAGAGTATATGATATGGCACTGATGTGCTAAAAGGTGGGGGTGATTGTGTAAGAGAATGGTTCTGGTGGATGTTTTGCAAGGCATTTAAAAGCGGAAGAGTGCTAGAGGACTTTAAGGGTGCAGTAATAATGCATTTGTATAAAAGTAAAAGGGAGAAAAGTGAATGCAGGTACAGTGGCGATAAGTGTTGAATGTATAAGAAGAATAACTGATGGTTTAATAGAAGTCAACAGAGAGGAGGCTTATAGTGCTTAGAATGTGTGTGGCAAGTAGTTGGAACCAGACAGATAGCTGATAAAACAAGGGTTAAGAAGTGTAAAGTGTGTCTTGGACTCATGGATCTGGAGAAAGCTTACGACCGTGTAGATATGTAGAGTAGCACTATGGCAGGTACTAAGAATGTATGAAGTGAAGAGTGGAATATTGAATAGTGTGAAGAGTACTAATGTTGGGATTAAGGAAAGATTTAAGGTGAAAGAGAGCCAGGTGAGATGTTTGATGGACATGAAAGAGGAGTAAGACAAGTTTGTGTAATGTCTCCATGGCTGTTTAGTATAATTATGGATGGAGTATCGAAAGAAGTACGTATCGGATCGAAAAAAAGGAATGTAAAATTAATATGGAAAGTTCTATCTACATTGGTAAATGTTAATGACCTGTTGGTGGCTGAGTGAGAGAGAGTTGGAAATGTTGATCGAAGCTGTTGATAGGGATTGTGAGAGGATGGGGCTAAAATGAAAGAAAAAAATACTAAACTAATGGTATTTAATGGTAAAATTGGGTTTGGGTGTAATACGAGTATCTGAGTCAGTGGGGTAACCCTTAAACAAGTACGAAGTTTTCAAGTATCTAGACTGAATTGTATTGATTGTGTTACAGGTGAAACAGATTGCGACACAGGGTTTCAAATGGTAGGGAAGCGTATGGTTCGACTAAAATATTAATAAATTACAGTGGCCTGAGTGTGGAATGTGCAAGTAAGCGGCATGGGAGTACTTTGTTGTCATTAGTGTACATTGAATGAGAAGGAAAAATCTCAGTGAGAGTAGTGAGATGGATGCTTGGTGTATAAAATGTGAATAGAATGAGGAACTACGGGTAAGAGATGTTTATGGTACAAAGTAGGATGTGACTTAAAGTGATTTGAGGTGGCATGGGTGTAGAAGGGGAACGGATGGATACGGATTTGTGAAGAGAATATACGAGAATGGGTATCAAGGTGTGAGAATGGTTGGAAGACCACGTTAAAAGTGGGTTGATTATGAGAAAGATTAAGAGAAGAAGGTATAACAGATGTATAAGTTGATGATATGTGTAGATGTAGGGTTGCGAAAGGAGGTGCTTAGGAAAAATGGTGCTCTTGTGTATAATAGTCCAGAAATGGGGTAGGAAGGGGAAGAGGGGATAGCCTTAGTACGCCAGCTCGCCGACCATACTTTGTGGGAAACTGGTCAATGTTGAAAGTTGAATTTTGTAGGTAGAAAGTCGTTGTGAAAGAAATAATGGAGTTATATAGATGTAAAATGCTCATTGTTGAGATGACTTTGTTTCAGTCTCGTTTGTAGGATGGAGGAGAATCCAACCAGTAAAAGAAAAAAAAATGTAGAAGGTTGGATCGTATGTGATAAATTAAACTTAATAGGATATGTGGCTAAAAGAGTCTACCTCATGTAAACATGAGCTACCGTGTTAAAGTTTTTGGAATAATAGAGTGAAATACTTTAAATTTAGCCCAACCAATAGAAGTGGGCTGTGTAGCGCAGCAACTAATGGAATTTATTGATCATTCAGGGCAAGTTAGCTTAATGAGTGGATGCAAAGGTTTTATTCAATTATTTACTTATATACATAAACATATTTCTTCGGGTCATCGGTCTTTAGCAATGTTGACTTAAAATGTAATTTGCCTGTCTCTTCTTTCTAGTTGTGCAAAATTGAAAGATAAACAAACAAGGAAAAAAATGAGTGTTGATTTTTACGTATTTAAAAATAGTTGATATTTATGTATTTTTCCGAAATGTTTCCAATTTCGCAAAGAAATAATTGGAAGTTATATTAAATATTGTAAAAATATTTACCAACGTTATTTGCATTAAATAAGACGATTAATAATAAATAACTTTTCGAATATAAAATTCAAGAATAGATGTGGAAGTGTTACAATTATTAAACATTTTAGCTGCCACTGACTTTATTCAATTTTGTTTAAGAAAAAATAAGTAATCAAGGAATGGCTTACCATATATATTATATAACAAATTTTATAGATTTATCGCAGAAAAACAAGAAGCTAGAATATTTTTCTAATAGGAAAAAAGATTACTTTTCAATGATATTGTTCATATTGTTCAATTTTTTAAATCAAAAAATTATGTACTAGGAAAAATGAAGAAAGTTTCAGTTTAACGCAGTGGTTTTTTAAAAAAAAATAGAGTTTGGTGGTCGGTGAAAACTCAAAAACATCCTAATGGCTTTTATAACTAGCTTATAGCAATATTGGCTGATTCAATAATTCAGCAATGTGTACACTAAACCCCCATTAAGATACACTTTATGAGAAGCAGTATTTGAATAATATTTAGTCGAAACGAGACTTTTTTAATGACCTAAGTAGTTCTAGATGGGAGAGCAATTCCCAACAAAATCCATTCAAGAACTTCTTTCTATGAAGTAGGAACTGTAACGGTATTCGATTAAGGAAGAAACTTACTGAAGTAAGCAATTTAGGCAAACCAAACATTGAAACTTAATTAACCCAATCAATGAGACATTCGGAAGATAATTAAAGTGCAGCATTATATAGAAGATAATGATTAAATTATTAATTTTTTACGAAAAGTTTCTTAAAATTAAGAGCCTAAGTGAAAAAGATTTATCTGATAAACCTTGGATATCTGTCAATATATTCCATTGTACTCGAAAGATGAAAGATTGCTTGGCACGTGACTTAATTTTTAGTCGCGTGCGAGTCTATTTGCGAGCGACTCTACATCTCAGTATGCAGGTTGGTCGCCATTTTGAACTAAGGTTTTTGTAATAACATTGTAACTATTCGGCCTATTGTAACGAAATTTAAAACCCTTATGTTGTTTTACATTCTCTTTCGAATATTATAATTGCCAGAGTTGTCCCAAAGTTACTCCGGGAATTATGTTTTTTTTGGCAATAACATCATAACGATGCGACACATTGTAACGAAATTTGAAACCCTTATGTTGTTTTATCCTTTCTTTCGAATGATATAATTGACAAGGTTATCCTGGAAATTATTTTATTTTTGGCAATAACATCATAACTATTCCCGCCAATTCTAACAAAATTCGAAACCCTTATGTTGTTTTACATTCTCTTTCAAATGCTATGATTGCCAAAGTTCCCCAAAGTTAGCCAGGAAATTATTTTGTTTTGCAATAGCAACACAACTATTCGGCCGATTCTAACAAAGTTTGAAACCTTTATGTTGTTTTGCTTTCTATTTCGTATGATAGAATTGCCAAAGGCCCTCCCAGGTTTAATCCAGGAATTATTGAAAGTTGTTAGGTCATAAATCAGAATAAGTTACTTGACAATTTTTTAATTTATCTTATATTATATTCTAGTTATTAACTTCTATAACCTTTGGACACAGCTTCTCATATACTCGTGTATTAGCACCATCTGTGTGTACTTGAACACACAGCACTTTTCAATACTTGTAATTCTCCTATAATTTGCATTTTCTTCTCTCTCTAATTATTTTTATCTCCAAACTGAGGGTAGGTCTAGTGCCAGATGGAAGATGGCTTTTGAACACTTCAATTAAATTTCCTTCCCTTCGTATTTAAAAAACATTTCCGGATCTTTTTCTCCAAAGAAATTTTACGACTACTCATCTAATTCAATGAGTAAATAAGCAAAATTGGCTTCAGACAATTAGTATGTTTTATTCCTTTTTCAAAAATAGATAAATTTCTTAAACTTGCTTTCGTAGAGATCAAAGGCCTTTTTTCTTTAAGGCTTAATGACCCTCTTTGGAGCACTGATACTAAAGAACTACATTGATGGCAACTTCATTGCTTTTGATTGATGATCTGTTTTGCATTTTCGTAAATACCAAAGACAAAGGAATATTTCTCCCCCAGTAGATATAGATTGGATACATTTTTGCTAAATGATTTTTAATTTAATACATGGATTACCAAAGTGTTTGGTAGACACCCCTGGGGGTATTTAGGCACTTCTGAGGGGGGTATTTGATTTGAAAGGGAATCAGGGGGTTCAGTAAGAATATTTTAAGGGTCTATAAAGTAAATATTTGTACTATACGTCTTTCATAAGAAAACGAACCACTTTACTTACTCCTAATAATATTAGAACTTACTGTAGGATAGGATTCCCACAACATTTTTCATTTTTCTTTGCAAGTTTACATTAATCCTTCAAGCTACTTAAATATTAATGATTCAGAATGCTAATTTTTAATATCCCGCATCTAATCTAATTTAAATGGGGCTATTCTATTGATACAGGTTATTGATGTCTTTTATTTTTTCAACCCTTTAGGTTTATTATTTGTGAAACCAACTGAAAAGTAAGAAAAGACACAGGGTCAATCTTAGAGGTATTGGCTGAGATGATTAATTTTTGGGCTACACCTGAAAACGTGATAGAAATACCAAATTATATAGGACTTAGGGGTTTTATTGTAGTCATGTATATTGCATCCTTCTGTTGTTTATTTATAGCTATGTTTTGAAGTAGCGATTTTTAATTAAAGAAAGCTATTTAAGTTAAAATCAGATGTGGACTATTTAAGCTTCGCTAGATTCCTTCACAATCACTTAAATGGGGTTTGGCAATTATGAAACTTTTCTTTACGGATGATTAACATTTTAACCTACTTAATCGAAAGGAGAAAATTCTTCCTCGTATTAAAAGTTTGTTCACCTCACTTTTTTATGTGACTGTTAATGAGCTGAATTAGCTTCAGTGCAGATAACACGAGTGAAAGTTCTTTCCTCGACGAATAAAATAAATAAAACTTCTTTTGGGAAAGGTCCTCCATTCCTAATAAAAAATGTACTAAAAAGAATAAAAACGATTATTTATTAATATCTACCTAAATAAATTCTTACAGTGTTCTAATAAGTTCGAAAAGCAGCATTGCATAAGAATTGTATCTAGGTTTAGGGATCATTTAGCATATTCAATAGTACTTTTTGGATTAATCCCTTGAGTTATATTTCATCATGAACCTCTAAGGATTTGTTTTTCTTTCGCTTCAATCTTTATATCACTTTGCAAATGATCTTTTCAAGGATTTCTAGATACTTTGAGTAAAAGAGGGAAGGGGTTCTATAAATTATCCCGAGTGAGGTCTTTTTAAGGCATCTTTGTTGTGCAGAGTTATAAGGTTCTTGGTACTAATGGAAACATTTAAATACCCTCGAGGGCACTCTTTTCAATAAGTAAGCTTATTCTGAGAATAGGGTTCAATTAAATCTCATGAGGGCTGTTGTTCTGAGGATGAAGGGAGACCTATAAATACCCTCTATGGCTATATTATTAAGAAGTACTTTTATTCAGAGGAGAATAGCCGTCTGTAAATACCCTCGAGTTCTGTCTTTTTAAGGAGTCCTTTCGTCATTTGACAGAGGGGGGCTTATAAATATCTCACAAGCAGTCTTTTCCCAAAGAGGGGTTTATAAATACTCTCGAAGTCGGTCTTTTCAAGGGGTCTTCTTGTTTTATAAAGGAGTGGAATATTACTACCCCCGAGGGTATTCTTTTCTAAAAATATTTTTTTCTGGTAAAAAGGTCTTAAAATTAACCTCGAGGGCGGTCTCTTCTAGTGGGCTTCCTTTTATTCTGAAGATAAAGGGAGAACTCTAAATACCCTTAAAGGCGGTAGAAGAAGGTGCAGCAGGAGTATAGAAAATATCAAATCTTTGGTATAGTCTTGCCATATTATATCGTTTAAGAACGTACGAAACCCACTATAAAAATGTGTATAATTTAAAAAGATAAAATGAATATTAAGATACCTTGACTTAGGTTTATATCCTTAATGAAAATTGTCTCAAGATTTCAGGACATATGTACTACGCTAAATCTGTACACACAAGGTAAGAGATTGTGGAAAGGATGTTAAAAGATATTTAACAGAGATAAAATTATATTATTAATAGATGATCCGACTCTGATCGGATTTACTTGACCTCCCGTTCCAATTATAGAACCAACTTTGCTATTAATCCGGAGTTGAATTTGTGTTCAATTCACCCGAATGGGAAACTTATCGTTCTTAAACGATATAATATGGCAAGACTCTTCCAAAGATTGGATATTCTCTAAAGGCTGAATTTTAGAATGAGGTAAATAAAAGAGGAAATAGTCCATAGCGATACATCATTATATGCCGCAAGAAGAAGGATGGAAATTCAGATAAACAACAAGAAATAGGAAAAGGAAATATTAAGGGAAGTAAGAGTGGAAAAGCCTTATGTATATAAATGGTAAAGATAAAGCTAATAAAAAATATAAACTGATCTTTAAACATCCGTCACAGGAGGATAAGTGAAGAGTAAAGAGGATTCCAAACAGGAAAAGCATAAGCAGCCTAGAAGAGATTTCATGAGGGCAAATTGGCGCCTAAATAAATAAATAAATATATATATATATATATATATATATATATATATATATATATATATATATATATATATATATATATATATTCTTAATTGAAGTTAAAAAACATAAGAAATTTATTTGATATTTTTTTAGTACTTCTATTATTTGTTAAATCTTCAAGAGTATTAAATAGAATCAATGGTTGACGACGCGTTGCGAGTGTGATAGTATTGAAAGGAGCGCAACGCTATCTTCAGACTTCTCTTAAGGAACTGACGTTTACAAATGATGGGTCTCGAATCTTTTCTCTGATAGTGCGGTAAATTGTTCTACTGCAAACGGTTTTATCCAAACGAATTTCTATTCAAACCATCATTAGTCAATCGGTAACCATCCAATTATTGTGAAATTTAAAATTAAGTTATTTTTTTCCTTTAAAGGTATTGCAATTATAAATGATGCAAGTAATATTGGCATATCGTCTGTGTCTTAGAATACTCAATAATTCAATCTTTTGATCAAATGGATTCGTGCATTGTCTTATGGTCTCATCGTCATCCCTCTCTACCATGACTTATCCTTTTCTCTTCCTATTCTGCCTATTCTTCCTATTATTCCTATTCTAGCCTTTCTATTTACAATAAAAGTAAAAAAACCCACATTCCGTCGTCATTGTTGTTTCACCCTATTAAAATATTAGTGCCAACATTAATTGCCACTGCTATATATGGGAAAGATTCAGACGATTTATTAGCAATCGAAACGGTAATTATATAACTCTTCAATGATTCCAACTCAGTCACTAATTAGGAACAAAAGTTAAAATCAACGTTCATAATGTTAGCAATCCTAAGAGATAATCATTACACACTCATAAACATTCTTTTTTTCATCCTAGTAAAACTTACATGCAGTTTGTATTGTATGTTTTCCTTTTAATTATATTACCCCATAATCGCTGTTGAAAAGGGTGGGCGGAAAGGTGCTTAAACTAATTTCGAGAAATAAATTTAGAAAATGCAAATTCACGTTAAGAGGCCAGTAAAAGAAAATTGCATAGTATTTCAAATTAAAAAGTCTACTTTTACGTATTTTGAAGAAAAAACACTTAATTTTATTTCTAGGCTTCTTTCATTCGTTCTAAAATGAGATTCTATTTAGCGCGCCAATGGCTGAGCAGAGAATCAGCTGGATTAGAGATAAATTTACAAAGAAATATCCAAAGAGATGGAATGAATTTTTTTAGTGATTAATTATTTTAAATTAGATTTTAGGTCAGTAAGAATAAAATGAGTTATAAATTAAATTGGGCATATTGGGAATGAATTAAGTAAATACTTTAAGGCCATTTTAGAATATAACAACTGTCAGTAGGGTAAAATATCAATGTAAGGTGACATAGTGGTGCACTTTCTGGTTTACTAAAGGATATTCCATCAAACTTCTTAAATTAACTGTTAATTCGATAATAACACGAAAAATATAGGTAACTTTTTGCAAATTTTCTTATGCCCTCATCTTTTGCCCTCATCAGTTTACCCCAGGAAATGTTCTTAAATGAAGACTCGTTTATTGCAAGTAATCGAATATTGAAAATATTCACTGGAAAATTAGCTATTTTTTCTCTCTTTTAAGCAATTAATAGTACAGATTATGCAAACTTATAAGCTAGAATATCTCGAAAGCCACTAGGAAATTCAAAGGAGATAGAAAAAATTAGTCAGGCTTTACAAAATTTATTCTTATTATCTTCTCTCCCAAAAGAACAAAGGGCAAAGCGCCCTCCGAACAAAGGCTCCTGAAAATCCAAATTAAGAATTCCTTTTATATTAAGAGAAATGACCATTCGGTGAAGGCTGACTCTAATATATGGGAGGAAAATTTAAACACTAGGTTGATGTGACCTTTTTCCAGGCCTCATAACGTCTTAATCTAATTAATTTTGAGCCTATTTTGACGGTTCTTAACCAGGCCTATTATATGAAGACTAACACACCCGCTAAGAAAGGGGTATGGAGACTATAATTGAATCTTGTTTCCTGTCGTTCTTTGGTTTCTCAGTGTATTCTTTCTTCTCTAATCGGTTTATTAACAGCATGACTCTAAATCTACGGTAAATTTGGCACATATATTTGGTTTGTATAAATTTAATATAAGCCAAGTAGAATTGTTCATTGACACAATCTAACAGGATACTTAAGATTGAGTGTAGTAGCTAAAAAATGTATTGGTATCACTTGTTATACTGGGTGAGGAATATGTTTTATACGATTATTAGCTATTTATTGAGTATAATGAAAAGTAACAAAACATGGCAAGGGATAATTCCGAATTAGAATACAACTTTTGAGGGAGGGTCGATGTTTATTGAGAAATTAGTGTAAGCGTCTTTATACTCAATTTATGATCAGTGTTTGTAAGGAAAGTTTTGTTTCCAACTTATTAAACTCTACCCTATTCCTTCTTCAGAATGTCTCATGCATGTCTGTTCATTGCACGTAAATTAATATATTTCCTTTAATAAATTTAATTTACACTCAATTTTACATTCTTATCCTATCAATCAATCAATCAATCTCTTATAGCTCCTACGGGATGCAAATGACCATAATAAACTTTCTCCACCAAGACTTATCCTGAGCCATCTCCTGCCACTCTCTTCATCGTCCTTATCCATGTTTCCTTCGTTCTACCTCTTCCTCTTCTTATATGCATTTACCCCAAGATTTTCATTCATACTTCCTAGTGAAGTGGAAATTTCTACCTTGTAGCAAGTGAAAATTATATTTTGTCGAAAGTTTTCATTCTTTCAACCCTCTTTTTCTTTCATTTCTTTCGATAAAACCTTTTAAATATTTTTTTGTCGGTTAGTCTTTTATTCAAAGTAAATTTAAAAGATCTGATTGTCAGAATTCAATTCTTTTTAGTCACGTGCATGCGAGTCTATAAGTTACTGTGTTGGTCGGTCGGTTGGAAACCATTTTACTTTTCAACGAATTTTTTTAAAGTTTTGAAGGTCGTAAGGTCAGATGATATGTTTTTTAATTGATAATACGTTCGTTAATTAAATCTTCTTTTTATAATTATTAAAATAATTGAGAGCACTCGACTTATGTCTGTAACGTTGTTTTTTTTCTTTCAAAGTGGTGAATCCAAGGATGACATTAACTAATTATTTGCTAGTTATGAAATTATTAACCTTTTGACCAAAGGGAAAAATTATCACTATGTTTCGAGTAAATCCGAGGCATCGTCCATGTAAACTACTTCTCGCAACAAGACTTTCCCTTTGCAAAAGATTCTCCTTGTTTACTATTATTATTGAAAGATAAGAGGTGAAAACAATCTAGTAAATCTCTCTCTACTAGAAATTTGGAAAGTTGTTCATAAATAAAGTGATGGAGTAAGGAGAAGTGAACATGCATGGATGGTATACAGTGGTGGAATAGTCTAAAGTAGAGATGAGGTATGGCGCTCAGGACAGGGGGAGGGGGCAGCAGATAAGAATTTTTATATTTAAAGCAGATTCCTTTGTGGGTGTTGAGGTCCGGAGGCCAAAAGAACCTATAATTATCCGTTGTAGTATGGTTGAGGAGGCTATAGGAGCAAGTCTATATGAAGACATCATTAGGATCCTCTAATATTAATTTGGGTGTTTAAATTAACAGAGAAATATGGTTGCCGCAAAAGTCGTGAATAAGTTGAACAAAAACAGCAGTTTTCTGGTCAGTGGATTTGTCAATTTGGTCTCAAGTTATATTCTGCGATTTTTAAGGATCCTAGACCTTTTAATTTTTACTATGCTATAGGAGGGGGGGGGGCATATTATTTTTTATCTATATATAGTTTTGGAACACCCGTATTTGGCAACCATTCCGCCTATATACGTGTCCAAGTGCCAGTTTGCCCACAATCAAGCCTGGTGCCCGTACTATCAGAAAGATATAGCGAAATTAGAATGAGTCCAACGAAGGGGCATACACAAATGATACCAAGTTTAACGAACAAAACATACGAAGAGTGACTTAGAGAACTAAATCTATTTCCATCAAGTTTAAAATTATCAAAGGCATAGACAATATGGATTGCAATAAATATTTCGACCATTCAAATTACACGAGAGTAAAAGGATGCAAAATTATAGGTAAACATTTGAACTCGCACAAATCTAAGAATTTCTTTTTTAACCGAATCGTCAACTTATGAAATGCGCTTCTTCGTAAAGTAATAGACTGTAATACCATAGATACTTTCAAATGTCGTATAGATCGATATTTTGAATCTAGTCCCTGACAAACAGCGTTTTCTAGCCAATAACTAACTCCATAGCCTTCAGGTGACAGGTCCACCAAATTTCTCTTACTTTTTATCTCCCCTAAATCAAATTTCTTTTGGGATTTCTCCTGTTTCCTGTACAAATAATGCAAGAAGTATTATCTATCTGCCCCTTAATCTTTACCCTAGCTCACCTAGTATGTACCACAAGGCCTGTTGTGATCTGTTTATCTATGTCGCTTTATGCAATTAATTTGAAGAGCCTTCTGGAGAGTTCAGAAGAATGAAGTAGCCACCACGTTTCCCTGACATAAACCCAATCCAACTCATTTGGGACTGGATGGTCAGCTCTAGCTGCATCGAAGATCCGAAACTTAAAAATATCGAGACAGCGCTGATGATCTCTCCTGAGGTCACTTGATGAATTCATGCAACGTCGAGTTGATAAACTTTATTCCATTATCTTTGTTCTTGATTTTTTACTTTATTTCGTCTCATATCGCACCTTTTGCATTAAATATTTCTTTTTTCTTGCATTTCTTTTATTTTGTTCCGCTAGTGAACTTCATTCCATTATCTTTTTCGTTGTTCTAGATTTTCCTCATTGTTTATTTTGCTAGTGACACTCATTCTAGTATATTTTTCTTTGTTTTCGATTTTCCATTTTGTTTGTTTTCTTATTGCCTTAAAATCCTTTATATTTTCCTTTTTTGAGAAATTTTCCATTTAGTTCTGAACTCGTAGTGACCCTAATTCCATTATATATTTCTTTGCTTTTGAGTTTCCTTTTTTTTTGTTCTCATATTGGCCTCCATTCCATTATCTTTTGCTTTGTTCTTGATTTCGCAAAATTTTTGTTCTCCTAGTATCCTTCATTCTAATATATTTTTATTTAATCCTGAATTTCCATTTTGGTTTGTCCTGCTACTGACTTTCGTTCCATTATCTTTTTCTTTGTTTTGATTTTCTATTTTTTTCTAGTGACTTTCATTCAATCGGCTTTTTCTTTGTTTTTGATTTTAAAATTTGTTTTGTCAAGCTACTAACCTTCATTCCATATATTTTACTCTGTTCTTGATTTTCTTCTTTGTTTTGTTCTCTTTTTGTCATTCATTTGAATATATTTTTCTTTGTTCTGGATTTCCATTTTATTTTATTTTCCTAGTAACCATTATTCACTTATCTTCTTATTTCTTCTCGATTTTCCATCTTTTTATTCTATGAACTTTATTCCATTATTTTTTCTTTGTTCATGATTATTCATTTTCTTTTATATTTCTTTTGAACTTCATTTCATTAAATTTTTCTTTGTTCTTTATTTTCCATCTTGCTTTGTTATGATAGTAACTTCATTACATTATCTTTATATTTATTCTGAATTGTATATATTTTTTTTATTCTCCTAGTGATCTTCCTTCCATTATCTTTTTCGTTATTCTTTGTTTTGCATTTTATGTTTCTCTCCTCGTTACTTTCATTCCATAATCTTTTTCTTTGTTCGTTATTTTCTACCCTTTTTGTTATCTTATTGAATATACTTTCAGTATCTTTTCATTGTTCTGGATTTTCCATTTTCTTTTGTTCTAGCCGGCTTCATTCCATAATCTATTTCTTTGTTCTTGATTTTGCCTTTTATTTGTTCTCCTAGTGGCTTTCATTCCATTATATTTTTACTTGTTAGTAATTTTCAATTTTCTATTTAGGTTTTAATCATCCCATAATTTTTTGCCGAATATCTAATTTTTGGAGGTTTAGTTATATTAATTCTTTGATACACATTATAACGACCCACCAATAAATTTGTCCCTAATACGAGAGTTTTAAAAAAATGGGTGGAAAGAATGTCGAAGCGGTTGCTATTTTTACTGTTTTAATTTTATGGATTTGTTCCAATAGGAGAAAAATGGAATGAGCTAAATTTGTCTACTTTTCAAATTCTAAGGGCTCTTAGACCTAGCTTTGTCACCCATTTTTCACCAGGGCCTCATTAAAAGATGTTCTTATGATTGATGCTCTATTCGTTCTTTCAAAACAGCAAATAAAATTAACAGATAAACACAAAATCCTTTATTATTGAGCGTCAATAAAACTCGAACATTCCAACTTATTGGAAATGTGTTTCAAAAATCTTATTGAAATTAAACATTTAGTAAGTATCATGATCCTGGAGGCTACTCTTTACTGGGATATCATTTCTGCAGCCGAATTTACCAGAAGAAACTGAATCCGCAATAAAATGTTGAAGGAAAGAAAAGAAATATTTTGGGTAGCGATTTTTTTCCACTGGGTTAGGAATTTATTTGGTAGATCCATCTTGATCTAAAGATCTTTTTTAAGCCAGTCCTGAATTGACGAGGTGCAGTTTTATTACTCTAGAGATAAAAGTCTTGAAATTCTACCTGAACTTATAGTGTTATTCATTGGATTTCTAGAAATCTAGGTTTAGCGGGTCATTAAATCTAACTTACACATCATTGTGTATGTAGTTAGGATGTTTGGCTGTGATGGTAAGGTTAGTCACATTATATGTCTCAGCGAGCATATTTTAGTGTGTCAGAGAAACTATAGTTTTTTGTATAGGATCGGCTCAGTTAACAATACACTCCATAAGTCTCTTGGACTCTACTCCCCATAAATATCGGTTATGACCACGTCAGAATTCATCATCGACCTATTGTATCTTAAACAAGCGAAAAAAATATTAGTAGAAGAAACCAGATCATAGACTATAAATAAATGGCGTTAATGATGCCATCGCTGTTATAAAAACGGCCTCAAAAACACAAGAGTTAAACATGATGCATCTTATATTTTCTCTCATACAATATTTCACAGATTTAAAAGTTACTTCGTGTATATAGAGGAGAAAACATGTTGTGGAGCAGGGGATTTTCACAAGATCAATTTTTCTGTCATGCTCCACTATAACTTCATACGTTTATATGGCTGCGTAAAGTGTCAAATGGTGTATGGCTGATAATATACTTCAGGAATAAATCTAAGTCAAGACAAAAGTGGGATCAAAAGACGTACATTTTTGAGTACTTTAAATTTGATTATGATGCACTGAAACTTGATGCATTTTAAGATTAAATACTCACAAATCTAACTAAATTCGACAGCATTTTTAAACTTTAGTCTTACAAAAAAGGTTCTATCACATTGGTTGTTTAAAGATCACAAGAATGAATGAATCACTGTTACCTCCGGAATAACTCAACTTCAAAACTTTAAGAAAAAACAATCAACATTCGTTTAATGATAAAAACACTATTATAAGATAGCTTGAAATACTCTAGCTGAAAGCAGCAGAGCGTGATAATAAAAATGATACACTAAATAAATTATGCAATTATGACGAATTAAGGTTTTCTCAATCTCAATTAACCCATATTCAATCTTTACGTACAGCACACAGAGCTGTTGCTAGCTGAGTGGATACGGCGTTGGTCCGCCAACGTCGCGGTGTCGAGTTCGATCCCGGTAAGAGCGGACACAAACGTCCGCGCACGGAGAGATCTGGCTGCTAATTGGTGGACGTGTTTTGCTCAGCCGTGTACTTGGGTGGATAAATCTAACACTTCTCATTACACACTTAGCCAATTACAACACTGCTTTCTCTACAACGCTATTTTCTTTCCTCTCTCATCTTCGCAGCACAACACACGCACACTCTCTGTTTCAAAGAAGCCTGTCGATAGGTATCTCTATCCACGTACCTCTGACGCGGAACAGGTCGCTCTGCCCCGGGGTAACCGAAGTTCCACTTGAACGCTGCTGCGTGTAAAACATAATTCTTTCTGACACATGGAACGGCTGCCCTGTTGCCCTCTGGCTCACTATGTCTTTAAAGTTACTTGTTAAATCGCTAGATCTTTATTCTCTATTTACCTATTTGATCTGGGTTCATTATGTTGGAGCAGAATTCAATAACCACAAATTATTTTAATAGATCAACTATATCTGTCCGGCGAGAGAAAGAGCAATCTTGTACAATCAGGTCATGCGAGTACGGAGGTCACCTTAGCACGGTGATGTTTTCTTATCCTGAAACTGCCGGAATTTCAGGGCGTTGTGAGCCATGGCATTGTCGTGAAGAAGTGGTCTTGCCGCAACTCTCGCCTCTTCTTGCGTACCGAGCGAAACAAACGCTAAGGATCTATTTGTCGACATGTTGGTTTATCGTCTGGCCCTGTAGCAAGAACTCAATGTGGACGCTGCCCCTTATATCAAAGATTGCACTCAACATGAGTTTGACTTTAGACTTCGACTGCCTTGCTTTATTTTGCCTCGGTGACTCCGGACTCTTTCACTCAAGGCTCTGGTGCTCGGTGGTCTCGTGGTCGTGCTTGAAGATCCATGACTCATCATCAGTGATCACTTTCAATAGCAAGTCAAGTTCTGTCTCAAGACACTCGAGGATGTCCTGACACCCATGCACGTGCCACTCCTTCTAGATATGTTTCAGCACCTGCTCCAACATCTTTACAAAAGTCTTCTGCATGCCAAAACCTTTGGTAATAATCTTCTAGCCACTGTCGCGGCTCATATCTAGCTTACTTGTAATCAGTCGAACAGTCAGCCGACGATCGCCATGTAACATCTGCTTCACGCAATCAATATGGGCCTCATTCCTGCTCCTTAAATGATTTCCACTCTTACGATCATTTTCCACACCCTCACTTCCCTCTTTGAACCTTTTTCTCCACTTGAAACTCCATGAGAGCGACGTTGTCTCATCTCTGTACTATTGCTGCAGCATGTTGAGTGTTTCTGATGGAGTTTTCTTTAGATTAATTATAAATTTAGTTTGTTTCTTTCCCCTGTGGCCATTGCTTAAGGCCTTGTAACTAATGAGCTGTTTACCAAAAACGTGCCTAAAACACACAATGGATTAAGATATCTGAGAATGCAGTGATATACTCCCCTAAGAGTACTTAACACGCTAATGCAACACTTAATCCCTACCACAGTTATAGCTGATACAGCACACTAAGTACTGTTACTTTTCTGACAGACTTGGTATTCATATCGTCCATCTTTTCTAACAATGCAGTGCTGAAGATTTGTATTCGCTAAAAAATGTCAGAAAAAAGGCAATTAAAATATAAATCTACTTTGATACATACAAAAGATTTTTCGGTGTCAATTTGTTATCAAAACACATGCTATCTTTATCAATTCTTTATTCTTGATCTATTACGTTTTATACAATATTCTCTCTCCGTTATCATTTACCTATCCGTAATCTCTCATTGTTTTAAATAAATGTAAAAGATAACCATTAACTGAGTCCAAAACGTTTCTATATGGTATAATAGATATGTAGCGTATGTAAATTATCGAGGTATAATCGCTTAATAATTATTTCTCTCTCACATCCATTGTTGAATTATTACCATCTATAATAAAATGATCTCAAAGAGTTTTTGTAAATATTAATTCAGTTTCTCAAAAAATTGTTAAATTTATTTCTCTCCAGTAATTGTTCAGCATTTAAATTCAACGTAGTGTATTTTATTGATTTCATGTTCAAATATACCTTAATGCGATCCAGAATAAAGGGATTTTCTCATGTTTGCCCTGTTAAAAGGATCGTTAATACAAATTGAAATTTTATCAAGGTCTCTTATGTAATCTTCCGAAATTATTTTCAGATTGTTCTTAAATATTATTCGCGTGGTTGTAAGAAATTCGGACACCAACACACATTTTTCATTTTTTGACATTTTCTATAAAGATTTCAGATCTATTTTTTTCGATTTTTATACAATCAATTTACAATTTGTTAGGATACGAATCAGCAGGGAATATAAATATCAACGTAATTATTTTACTTCATAGATTCAAAGTTCTCTTTTTTTCAAGCTCTGAGATTAACATGCGGTATTTCCTCTGCGGTGTGTTGCAGAGGTCACTGGAATTCTGTGAGATTCAGACTTAAGTGAAGATGGTTGAGTTGAAAAGATGATATGCGGTAAAGGAGTGTTGCATGGGGGGAGAGGGGTGGAACGACCGTGAAAGGTGGTTTGATTGGCGAATATTCTTAATTTTCACTTAAAAACTTATCAAAACTTGACTCATCTTAAAAGTTGTAATTTATATTGGTACCAGCCTTAACTACACACACAAGTACGCAATAAACAACCTCAGGGCAAAAGTATACTAAACTTTGAAATAAATTTGAGGGTATTTCTTTAGCTCTTCTGAAGTTTAGAAATGAGGGGCGTTTTCGACAGAATTTCAAACTTAAGATTAATTCTGGGTCAAATGTTAGCTACTTTAAACTAAGAAGTAAAAACTAATGACCGTCTCATTAGAAGGATGGCGAAGAGAATTACTTAAAGAGAAGAGGTAAAAATGGGGGTCAGAACCACGAGAGCACCCTACTCTCCACGATGCGTTCAACCTTCCCAATTAAGCAGCAACCACTGTGGGCATTGGATTTTGGCGGGCACCAATGATAAAGAAACACGCTGCAACAGGGCTGCTCATCTATGCCTTATAACTCGTGTCAGGGGAGCAAAATACGTTGATGATTTGTTAACAAATTATTAACGGCTACAAATATTATCCTGATGTTTCTAATTTAAGATTTGTAGTCTAATTTTTGTTTAACCACAAATAATTGTCTTTGAGCACTGATTAACACACGTTTACTAGGAATATTCGATATTTACGTCGCTTACTAGTCACTGAAATGTCCGCCTTTATTTGGGGATGTCTAATTGCGAAATCAACTCCAACGCTGCATTTGGCGCCTGCTTTGAGATTGTCGAATGATGAAATAGTTTCTAACACAAATTTGCCGATAGTAAGATGTCTAAGAAAAATCTAACGATAACCAACGAAAGATTTTTCCACAGAACCACTACTTAAAGAGTAGTGGGTGAGGAGTGTAATGATGTCCCACAGGAAAAATCAAAGTTTGAAGAGTCTTGGAATTTATTTATCCTTCATGTGTTATTTTTGAATTTGATAAAACTGTGTTAAAAAATAAATAACATCAGTGTAAAAATAACACTTACTAACCTACCTTCGGTCGGGTGGTAACCATTTTATTTTTCAATGAATATTTTTGCAATAATATAGTAACTATTCAGCCGACTGTAATGAAATTTGAAACACTACTGTAGTTTTAGATTCTCTTTCGAATGATTTATTTGACAAAGTCCTCTCAAGGTTAGTCCGAGAATTATTGAAAGTTTTGAAGGTGGTAAAGTCACATGGTCATAAGGTCAGAATTCAGAATACTTGAGAGCACGCGACTTAGGTTTGTTGAATTTGTTTCCTGCTGACGACGATCTGACACATGTCATACTAATTTGGTGTCACTTTAACTCACGCATGGCCTTGGTTTTTGCCTATCACGTCACTATTTTTCTGCAGCTTCCTCCATACTTGATGAGACAACACTAAAATGTACTCGATTATAAGGATCTCAACAATCACTATAATTGTATTATTATAATTAAATGGCCAATTATCAATAAATAAATAACAAGCCAACCACTCTTCCCCATACGCTCACTACCAGCCCTTTGGGCTGTTGTCCTCCGGCCTCTGTCCTTTCAACCCCCTTTCCTAACGGTTTTAACTATTTGTGTAAACACCCCCCTTGATCCCCTAAAAATAAAGTAAATGCACTCAAATAAACAGATTTTTATTTATTTAGTTCATTACAAGACATGGCATTGGCATTCGCTAACATACAGCCTTCGGGCTGTTGGCCTCCAGCGTCTATTGCGTTTCAATCCCCTTTTATTAGGGTTTTAATAATTTGTTTAAACACCCTCTTTGATCTCCCTAAAAAGAAAAAAAATAAATAAATACACTCATTTAAAAAAAAGTTCAAAAGATTTTTATTTATTTGATTCCTAATAAATAACTGGTATTATAAAGTATTTAAATAGACAATTGTTGAAATGCTATAAATTATTTCCTTTTAAACCACTTTTTCCAACCCCTATTCATAAGGGTTTAAACATCCCCCTTTGATCTCATAATAATAATAATAATACTAATAATAGATCTTTGCAACTGTCCGAACTCAGCTCACGTCTCCCTGGTAGATCAGATGAAAATATTAAAGATTTCTAGTTATAGATATAGATAATATATCTCGCCCTCGGCCTAAGCTCAACGCACGTTCCGCCTGACATTCACCCCCCCCCAACAAAAAAATATATCCCAATATCCCATTCTAGAAATATAAAATTAGAGAAAAAGACACAAATAACATTTTTACGGTCCTGGGTTTACTTACTTCAACTGTCCCTCACAGAATAAGTTTCCGTTTATAAGATATGAGTTGATGTTGTGGATGAACAACGCCCCCCAGCAGTATGCCGATGCAGAATGAGTAGCCTTAGAGATTACTATTCCAAGCGCATAGCTTTTATCTTTTGGTGGAATCTTTGCCTTCTCTCATCGCAGAGATTCCTAAGGAATTTAGTAACATAACTATTAAGAAAATGAACCTTAAATTATTCTCCTGTTGCAAACTAGAGTGTGAAAATTATGAAGCAAGCTTTTATAGTTTCCCAGGAAACCTTTCACTGCAGCCATCTAAGAATTACATGGGTTTTGTCTCCATATCATTTACCAAGCTTGTGAATTGTGCCCCGTTAAACACCCCACCTCTTTTATTTTAGTCGTGTGCGCAACTCTATAAGTTACTATGTCGGTCGATGGTAATCATTTTACTTTTCAATAAGATTTTGAAAGTTTTGAAAATCGTAAGGTCAGATGATATGTTTGTTAATTGATAATACATTTGTTAATTAATTTTTTGTTTTAAAATTATTAAAGTAATTGAGAGCACGCGACTTAGGGCTGTTGACCTTGTTATAAGTGGAATAAATAAATTTGCCCATCCGTTCTGAAAACAGTGACCTTTCTCCTTCATTGCTTTGTTAGACCCAGCTTGATGTGAAGTGGAGGAAAGAGGATGTTATCATCAGTGGTTGAATTATGATATTTCTTTCTCCAACATTTATTAATGTTTTCCATCGGCCAATTATTGTGTGTTTTCTACTTGGACTTAAGTCTACTGCCCCATAGGCACAAGAAACCAGGTTATTTTTGTTTTTTTCCTCATTTACTATGTAAAAAGTGGACCATTTTAAGATCCACATCACATGACCCAATTGTGTTCCTCATTAGTGGTAAACAAAAAAAAGATTTTGTGTTTGTTTTCTTCTTTAAGATATACAGAATGAGCAATTAGAGCTAAACCATGTGAACTTCCCTTTTGGGCTGAATGGGTGTCACACCCATCGCATTTAGCAATCATTTGGCTTGCATGGTGTTACACCCATTGCATTTAACAAATCTGATAATGTAAAGTATTGTTAAAAAAATTTTCTCGGTCATGATGATACGCTAATTATTACAATTTTCGATCACATTCGATTCCTTCCAACGTGATGTTATCAGTTCTGATCCTTCTTTTGAATGATATAAATATGTCATTAAGTCGTTTAATTAAACCCGATTAATGTATTGAGGCCTCGAGTTTGATTCAAGTTCTTCACCCTGATTCGTTTGTCATCTTTACTTATCATGTCATCATCGTCATCAAATAAAGCAGTTTCTCGAAAAACTGGACCTTTATTTTAATTGAACTGCAGAATCCAGTGTTTTGTAAGGCAGTTTTTGCTTAGTATTTTTTAGAAACAATGTCCTGACTAGGCAAAAATAGCAGTCAACTAAGACCTTGGGTCTTCAGCTCTCTCCGTACCATCAGATCGGGAAATATGTCAGCTTTGCTTTCTTTCTTTCCCTAGGTCCACTGTCCTAAAGAATTGAATAGGTTATGTGGAGCACATGACATGACCTGATCATTACCACTGCATATTAGAGCCAATATATATATATATATATATATATATATATATATATATATATATATATATATATATATATATATATATATATACAGGTACTATTGAAGTCCACATCTGTGCCAGCGTTATTAATTTTAACTTGTATTTTCTTAATATTCCTTACAAGATTTTAACGGAGTCTTCGAGGCGAGAAAAAACAAGCGCAAATGACTTTCTTTATTCCTAAACGTCTTTCGACCGTGTTAGGTCATCTTCAGTTAATGAACAGAAATGTAATTATAGCAACAATTTGTGAATAATTACATTTCTGTTCATTCCCTGAAGATGACCTAACACGGTCGAAAGACGTCTAAGGATAAAGAATGTCATTCGTGGATGTTTTTTCTCGCCTCGAAGACCCCGTTAAAAAACATGTAAGGAATATTAAGAAAATACAAGTTACAATTAATAACGCTGCCACAGCTGTGGACTTCAATAATACCTGAATACAAAATGTCCTTTTACCTAATTATATATATATATATATATATATATATATATATATATATATATATATATATATATATGATGAAAATTAATGAAATATCGCAAGAAAAGATGAGGAATTAAACCACATTCTCCGAAGACAATTTAATTCAGAACAGTTTTGGTGTATCTCACACCCTTTTTAAACTGACACTGGATAGAATATATATATATATATATATATATATATATATATATATATATATATATATATATATATATATATATATATATATATATATATTCTATCCAGGGAAGTTTATTTGAGATCAAAGCAAATTTCGTGAAAACGATGAATGAAAATTATGCTTGACGAGCCTTTGTAGATGTTGTACAAAATTTCCTTTGGAAATACAAAAGTGAAAACTTGATATCAACATTTCGTGATATTGACGGGAAGAGGAGAATCAAAATGCATTTGCTTTTTAGTCATCTTGATTATTTTCCAGAAAACTTTGGAGATTTTAGCGACGAACAAGGCAATCGATTCCATGAAAACATAAAGTAGATGGAAACTCGGTAACAAGGAGGTTGGTACGTTGTGTGTGAGGATGTTAGACAATTGCTGGTGATTAAAACGAAATATTCCTCTTTCTCAATATTCACGGTGCGCAAATAAGCGTAAATTTATTCCTTGAAATTTCTGCTAAAAATCTTTGCTAATGTGTATTTTCAATTTGGAATTTTTATTTGTTTGTTTATGTGTTATGCTATTTTTATTGCTTTCTAATATTTATTTGCCTCTTGTATGAATAAAATACTTTGCTAAAGAAACAATCTTGTTTAATTCCAATAACAATCTTATTATAAGGAAGTATTGGTGATTTATGGCTTACATAATCTCGACTGAAGTTGATCCTGACTTGGTTTTATGAACGAGCTCGGAACTTTCAAATTCCTTTGGGGAAGATCACCCGAATTGAGATTCACGATGGTTTTGGGCAAGAATAAAGTAATAGCATTTAAATAGGGTTCAAACTTTGATCATATCTATCGGAATATTAATGGTTATGCAGTTTTCAAAGTGAGGTGATAAGTGTACTTGTTCAATTTATTCAAATTTGCAACCGACATAATTTGTGAAATTCAAAGAATGAACGAAGATGAATTTTAATAATCAAGTTTGAAACTTAGTAACTATTGGAAAGTATAAATTATGCATAATAGACAAATAGATAAATAAATATATATATATAAGAATATATATAAGATAGATATATAGATGTAACGATTTATAGATAGTTAGATGGATAGTTTTTTCGTTTGATTTTTATATATGTAGGTAGTTAGATAGGTCGAAAACGGATAGATAGATTGATATTTATTCAGTGAGTTAACAATAACTTTTGTTTAATGCTTTAAACTATTTAACACAAGATATTCCAAAGTCCTTTCGAAATCGAAACTGCGTTCAAAAAGAATCAAGAAAAAACATTTAAATCTAAAATGGGGAAAAATCTATTCTTGACCTCAAAAACTCTTCAAATGGAGAATATTTAATTTTATCGTTAAGCAAATAAAAACAAAAGGAAAATAGGATGCTACCTACTTCTTGCGTAGAATTACGATCAATCATCATTATTTATTCTAAACTATCTTATAATAATTTTAACCGTTATTGAAAACACTGTTTGCCATACCCCCCTTCTGGCCGGTTGTTTCTTTCGTGGAAAGATATAATTTAAGTAAGAAAAGTTTGCTTCTAGATTTCCCACATTCCAACTTCCATTATCATATACTTTTTCTAAACCTTTCTTTTAATAAAAATACTTCGCCAATGTACATTACCTCACTTGATTAATTCTTTCTTCTCTAGCCAAAATACATGACATTTTCTGTGGCATGGTCAACGTATCGGTTATGATATCTTAACAATAAACGCCTCTATTTGCAGAGGAATAATATTATCAAAATTTATTTCCAAACTTCTAATACAAAGCGAAATCAGTCGCAAAATAAATTATTCAATGGTTCGAAATATATAGTGTCATAGACGTCATTAGCCATTGAAAAGTTACTTCGAGATATTTGTTGTCTGTAAAGCATATTTACCCTCTCGATTTTCCCTGCCGTATGAGATTTCTGGCCTGAGTTTGCAGAGTTAGAGTAAATGTTGACTCAAAGTAAAAGTGAAAGCAGTAACGAGCAACAGTGAACGAGAGGACAGTAAACTAAGTAACCTATTATTTAAAAAAACATCACAGGAATTGGTCGATACTTTAATTAAATTTTTCATGAGTTCATCTCATCTGTTCTTTCTTTGATTTCAATATATGCTGGCTCACTGATTGTTGACTTAATTCTTCATGTAAGAAAAAGAAGTGAAATATGTATGACATATCTAAGTAGAGAGAAGTGCGCTAGGTGCATAATATTCCAAAGTGATAAATTTATTGGAAAATAGAGGAATAAGTGAGTGCTTTTTTTGGCGATGGTTTGTCAGAATTTTGTGTAAATATGAATAAAATTAGAAATGGCGAGAACGAAACGAAAATATCCAAGGAGGGAAAGTTTTATGAGTGGATTAAAAATAACCATTAAATCTAAAATAGATGTTGAGAAGTTTCCAATCACAGAGTTCGGCTAATTTGCTATGAGAAGAAATATAAACATATTTAATTGTTTGTTGGTTTGTTTAGTTGGTGTTTAGAGAGAGATTAATATCTTCCTTTAGGTCTCTGAACCATTCTTCGCAAAAATCTATTCTGAAAATTCGCAGTTTTATGGGCGCAAAATATAATTTTATAACATTTTAACACTTATGTTCTGCCACAACTTCTGTTAGATGAAGGTAGACTTTTCTTTATCAATAATAAATTGAAAGGAGGTTTACCCCATCATTTGTTATTTTTCCTTAATCCTAATACAATTATCTTATTAATGGTTTGATATTTTATCGGAAAATTGTTCCTCATTATAGGCCTCACTGTAGCTCTCAGATACATTAGAAATAACTAAGCTGCAACCGATTACCCAAGACTCTCTACTTATGGCGTGGGAGACATACGAGTATGATTCATGTGATCCAGTGCGTGGCGTCGAAAGTCTCCCTCAATTGCACTTTCAAATCTCTCTCTCTCTCTCTCTCTCTCTCTCTCTATATATATATATATATATATATATATATATATATATATATATATATATATATATATATATATATATATATATATATATATATATATATATATGCAAAAGAAATCCTACTGGAAAATGAAAGGCGGATTCCAAGTACTTGTTCAGTTCATTCTCAAGTCAAGGAATGAACTTAACAAGTTCGAAAGTACTTAGAATCCGCCTTTCATTTTCCTGTGGGATTTTTTTGCATCTATTGCTCTACTCACACGCTATTTTGTAAGTTTCTCATATACGTATATATATATATATATATATATATTTATATAATATATATATATATATATATATATATATATATATATATATATATATATATATATATATATATATATATATATCTCAAACAGACAATCAAATCAAATTAACAGTTTATAATATAAAGGATGACGTGTTGGTGTCCGTTTGAATGTCCTAAGGGAGCCAGAGGCCATCACTCCAGGTTTGTCACAGGTAATTATATTTTCTGAATAATAATGAATCTTAATCAAATTGAAATGTGTTCAAGTTTTAAGAAAATCAAGTATCTTACCAATTTATAAAACGACTACACACGGTAATTTGACACCAACCACTATATTTAAGAGGTAACCTAAACAACCACATTTATCTTGACCATTCTCACATCAACTTGAGGTGAATCTCTATTTGGCGTCTTCCGCTTGACTCAGGTTTCAATTCTTGCCAGGTCGCGGGAGTAGCCCTGATCGTCGTGGGAGCCGTGGTTGAGCACTTCTACCAAAACTACTTCAACTTCTTGGTGTCGACAAGTTTTGTCTCCGTCTCAGCGGTGGTTATAACTATCGGGTCGGTGATCTTCGTGGTTGGATTTTTTGGTTGTTGTGGTGCTATGAAAGAAGATCGATGCATGATAATGACGGTAAGTAACTTCCAGAACTCTTTCCCAAATTCTGTAGAATTATGAAAAAAATTAGGTCTAAAAAGAGTAAGGATCTCAATTTTGCCATCTGTCCATCATTTCCTGGAGGAGATACTTTGACCGGATAATGAAATACACATGAGGATTAGAATGACAATCGTTGGAAAATCCTAAGTCACCAAAAATCGGTCTTAAGGGGGGAGGGGGGCAAGGTGTATGGGTGGTAGTGTGTGTGTTTTTTTCGGGGGAGGGGGGTGAGGGGTGTATAGATAAAAGTAACCCTCCATATAGTACGGACATTAGTACCCCCTTAGGAAGGTTCTGGTAAAGGGGATAGAATAGGTAAATGGTGCTTATGAGACGTGAAAGGAAATGATAGCGGTGTTACCATTGGTTATGTGTAGAATGAAGCGTGTGGAGCTACTCCGGCAGAAGTGAGTATCAGTGTATCCGCCACTGGAAGGCCACTTTGTGTCCGCCCTCTTTGGGATTGAACCCACGCCTCGACGCCAGACATCCAAAAAGGGAGGGGAAGATATAACAAAATGTCATCTCAAAGTTGTTTTCTTATTTGTCTTCTTTTTCTCCTTCTTCACTTCTTTCTTCTTTTCTTCCCCTCTCCTTGCTTCTTCTTCTTCGCCTTCTCCTCCTTGTAATTCTCCCCTTTCTTCCTTTTCTCCCCATCTTCCTTCTTTTTCTTTGCCTCCTTTTCATTCACCTCTTGTTTCTTCCTCTTCTTCTTATTCCCCCTCTTCTTCTTTTACCTCTCATTACTCCTACTTTCCTTTCTAACTATTATTATCCTTAGGCCAGAAAGTGATAAAGTTAGTGTAAGGGAAAATGTGTAGAAAGTATATAGCCCGACAAGTTTAAAGAGGAGACTATTTGAGGTACAGAACTTGGCAGATGCATTTACGTGGTGTTGGGGCATGAAGAACACGCAGTCCTTCAGTTTTCAGATCCTGCATGGTTGCCCATTTTATCTTGAAATCACTGTTCAGGGAGCTATGCGGCTACAGCCAAGTATTCCTATTCGTAAAGCTCAAGTAAATAATTTTTATTGTAGTCAGAATAAACGCTAAATGACTATTAAAAGACAATGAAAAATTATTAGATTGTTGATAAATTAATTAAATTTTAAAAGGAGAATGAGTTAATTTTTAATATTAAAAGATTTATTCAGAAAATTAGTTACCATTATCAATGCTAATGCACACCGATCTTTTAACTAAGCAGATGGTTCCTTTTCTTAAAGAATTCATTCGGTTTCCATGAAATATTAGATGTCCTTTGCCACCTTCGTATCAGAGTAAATTTAACACTTAGATGATAGTGTAATGACTTAATTTAATGGTAATTAGTTGGATCAAAGTGCGTTAAAATTTGGAGGGAGAAAAGCGATTTCCCAATTTAACGCAATAATTTATTTTGGGGACAAACTTGTCCCTGTGGCCAAGCATTGCTTCAAAGGAGGTGGAAACCATTTTGATGGCTACTGAAGGACGTTTTTGGGGGGCTAGAAACCTTAATATAAATATTGAAATTGTTGAGCATATATGTATGTAGGTCTGCAGGAACTGTAAGCTTACTTTTGAACTCATAATAACTCCTTTCATATCCAATCAAATGGGAAAATATAGCACTTAGCTGTTGTAGATCATGAGCGCACTTTTTGGAACCAATCCTGACATTTGCGAATGTTTAGATTTACATTCACTTTTGTTATATTTCTTTGCTGCTTATGTGGCAATAATCCCTTCCTTGTATTCATAAAGCACGATATTCCCTATTTGTTTTTGGCTTGATGCCATGGCTAATGAAAAAATCTAACAAAATGCAGCTTAAGGAATTACTAGCCTAAAAAGGCTAAGACATTGCTAAAACCTGGGCATTGCTACCTTAAAAAGGCAGAGGCATTGCTAGCGTAAAAAAGGTCTTAGCATTGCTAACTTAAGAAATGTCTGAGCATTGCTAGGTTATAATAAGGTCTAGGCATTGGTAGCTTTAAAAATTTTCAGGTATTGTAGCTTATAAAAGTGTAAGCATTGCGAGCTTAGGAAATGTTTAGGAATCGCTAGCTTAAGAAAGCTCTAGGCAGTGCTGGCCTAAGAAGGGTCTTGGCACTGCTTGTTATAAAAAAGCCTGAGACCGAAACCTCTAGAAATTGCAAGATTAAAACAAGATGTAATAATTACTAAATAAATAAAAGGTTTAGACATTGTTAGCTTAAACAAGTATTGGTAGCTTAACAACTATCAAGGAATTTCTAGGTTTAAAAGGTGTAGAAATTGCTAGCTTGAAAAAGGTCTAGGTGTTGCTAGCTAAATAAAGATCTGGGCATTGGTAGTTTGAAAAAAAGTCTGGTCTTCGTTATTTCAAAATATTTCTAGGCATTGAGGGTTAAAAGCTTTTAGGTAATGCTAGCTTAAAAGGGCACTTGGCATTGCTATCTTAAGAAAAATCTGAATTGCTAGTTTAAATAAATATCAAGCCATTGCTAGATCAAAAAATGTCTAGGCAATGCTATCTTGAAAAAACTAAAGTCATTGGTACCTTAATATCGGCCTAAGGCGTTATTACAGCTTTAACATGTTCTAGGCACTGCTAGGTTCAAAAAGATGTAGGCATTGTTAACATATAAAGGTTCTAGGCATTGCTAGCTTAAAAAAGGTATGAAAACTTCTAGTATATAAAAGGTCATGGCATTGCTAGGTAAAAAATGGCTAGACATCGCTAGCTTAAAAAAAGGGGTAATCATTGTTAGCTTAATATAAAGCTTAAGCATTGCTATCTTAAAATGTCCTAGGCATTTTTAGCTTAAAAAATCTTAAGTCATTATTAGATGAAAGGTTTCTAGGAATTGCTGGATTAAAGAAGGTCTAGGTATTGATAGCTTAGATAAGGTCTGGGCATTGATTGGTCAAAAATGTCTAGCTATTGCTAGCTTAAAAAAAGGCCTAGTCATTGATAAATGGTCTAGACAATGGTAGCTTTAACAAGGCCTAGGCATTGATAGCTTAAAATGTCCAGGCATTGCATGCTTAAAAAGGTTTAGGCATTGCTATTTTAAAGATGTCTAAGCATTGCTGCCTTAAAAAGATTCTTCGCATTGATAGTTACAACAATGATCTGGGCATTGTAGGCCAAAGAATGCCTAGCCATTGGTAGCATAAGCAATGCCTAGACAATAATACAGCTTTTAAATCTCGTAGGCATTGTTAGCTATAAAAAAAGCTCTAGTTATTGTTAACTTAATCAAAGGGCTAGACATTGAAAACTTACACGAGGTTTATGCATTGGTAGCTTAAGAAAAGTCTGGGCATTGCTATTTAAATAATAATATCAAGGCATTGCTAGGTATATAAACTGTTTTGATATTGCTAGTTTATAATGGGTCTAGGCATTGCTAGCTTAATAAATGGTCTAGGCCTTGATAGCTTAAACAAGGCAGAGGCATTAATACAGCTTTAAAACTTTCTAGGCATTTCTAGTATAAACAAAAATTTCTAAGCATATCTAGTTTAAGAAAACCTTGAGCATTCTTAGTTTTAAAAAAAGGTCCCAGCATTGTTAGTAAAAAATATCTAGGCATTACTACCTTAAACAAGGTCTAGCAATTGCTAGCTTTATAAAAGATCTAGGCATTGGTAGCTTAAACAATGCATAGGCCTTAATACAGCTTTTAAAGTGCCCTAGACATTATCTTTAGACAGCTTCAAGGAATTTGGGACAATTTTACAACTCTAAGAAGCCTTTTTTTTATTTCTTTTAAAACTATATCAATTTCTTGAAAACTCAATAGAAAAAAAGAATATATTAATAAGTAAACTAAAATTTCATTTTTGTTCTTTCAAACTATTTTTATGTTTAAATATTAGGAAATTTTTCGACTTAAAACGCGAAAAAATGTTCCCATAATTCCAAGCTATTCTTTAATTTTAATTTGCATTCGTTCTTATAGGTTTTGCGGTTGATTTTTTCTTTCATATAAATTAAACTTGAATTTTAAAGTGTAAAGCCGGTATTTTATTAAAAATATCCATATCAACCCTTATTTGTCACATGTGAGCTCACTTAAGTCAACTTAAATCACTCATTAAGGCTAGAATTTTAAATCCTTTGTCTATTGGTTCATTTTCCCCACAGTTCAGCGTCCTTGTGAGCTTCATCTTCATAATTGAGGTGGTGGTTGCTATTCTTGCCTACGTGATGAGAGGTCAGTTAGAGAAGAGCATTCAACGCGAGGTCGAGCTATCCATGAACAAGTATACGGAGGTTCATCAGGGTGTGAAAAAGACGTGGGATGTAGTTCAACATGACGTAAGATGCTTTGTAATATCTATTTTGGGCTTCGGAAATGTACGTGAATGGCTAAATGATTGGTAAAGGAGAGATATTTATTGATTTATGTGCAATGCTATAGCTGAATCCTCGCAGTGATTTATCTGACCAGATTCTAATGTCGCTATTTTGTTTACTAAGGGTATAAGATATACATCCACAATCCGGTGATACATTCAAGCATTTTATTGTATATTTTCTGTATACTTACTAGTATATTAATCAAACTCTTTCTCTACGTATATCTTGCGACTCTTGTGTATTTTTAACTGTTTTTAACATCGTACCAATTGTTTTCCCGAAAAATTATGACATACCAACAACTTTTGGGGGGGGAATAAGATAATTTCCATGAAAAATAGACAAATGATTATAACTTCAAAATTAACCGAATTCACTCAATGTTGGGTCCGTGCACTACGGCACCTACAGCCTTGCGACACGGGTCGGACTTCGGTATGGCTATTTTCCTGCCTTAAATTTAGACACTTCTCTTTTAAGAATTGCTGTTAAAAAGAAAGTTTAAGTGAATATTAGGGAATTAGATCTTACTTTTCTATAAATAATTAACAGGGAATCTAGCATTCAAGGTTGTAATCTGCTCAACTTCTCCAAATATCGATATTGAAGTTATTTAATGTTCATCAAGTGCTAAATTTCAAAGTGGAAATAGTTGTAGCTTAAGCCTTAAAGTGTATCGGAAATTCAATCTGCATAAATTGTTGCTACCAAAAATTGCATAATTGGATGTTACCAATTATATTGCATGAATGAATCTTACTATTTTAAATTGCATAAATGGATGCTACCAATTTAAATTTTATAAATGGATGATACCAGTTAAAATTGTTTGAATAAATGATACCAAATGAAATTGTAAAAGAGATTCTTATCGTTTCAATTTGCATAAATGGATGCCACCAACTCAAACTGCCGAATTGAATCCTACCATTTGAAAATTTAATTCAGTGGATGCTACCAATTTAAATTGAATATATGGAAGTTACTTGTTAAAATTTCATAAATGGATCTTACCAGAAATGTATCTTATCATTTCAAACTTCACTAAGTGGATACTACCAATTGAACTTGAAAAAAGGAATCTTATAAATTCAAATTTTTAAATTGATGGATACTACCAATTTAAAATACGAAAATGAATCTTACCATTATAAACTGCATAAATGAATTCTACTAATTAAAATTTTAAAAAATAGATAGTACCAATTCAAATTTAAAAAATGACGCTCCTAACTCAAAACGCAGAAATTAATGCTACCAAATCAAATTGCATAATTGGATGCTACCACTTCTAATTGAAAAATTTCCATCAACATAAATGAATGTTACCAATACAAATTGCATAAATCGATGCTACTATTTTAACTTCATAAATGGTTGCGATCACTTAAATTGCTTAAGTGCAAACACCATTTAAAATTGCATAATGGAGGATACCAATAAAATTACTTGTATGCATGCCACCAATTTAATCTGCATAAAAGGATGCTACCAATTCAACTTACATAAATGTATATACTACTTGAAAATTCGATAAATAAATGCCCCTATCTCAAATCGCATAAAATGATACTGCCAATGTAACTTACATAAATGGATGCTGCCATTTAGAATTGAATAAATTGATTTTACCAATAAAATTGCATAAGTTGATGCTACTAATTCGAATAACATAAATAGAGGCTTCCAATTCAATTTACATAAATGGACGATAACAATTCAATATGCATAAATATATGCCACCAATTCCATCTGTATAAATGAATGCTTCTTGCCAAATTACCTAACTGCATGCTATCAATTCAAACTGCATAAATGGATACTTCCAATTCAAATTGCGTAAAAGAATTCTAGTAATTAACATTGCATAAATGGATGCTACCAATTCAATCTAATAAATGAATGCCTTTAATTTAATCTGCATAAATGGACGCTAACAATTTAAATTGCATAAATAATGTTATCATTTGAATATTATGTTTATTTCAAGGTATATCTACATATCTCATTTGAAAATATACTGTAGAATCTTTTAAAAGTCTTTTGACATAGAAATTATATCTGTAGACAATATTAAGCTTGTTGAAATAAAACTAAATTCCGATGTAAATACAAATGTATTTTCTTCAGTATATGTGTTGCGGAGCTGTGGAATATAGTGACTGGGAAGATACAGAATATGGAGATTCCAGAAGTGGTGTGCCTGATAGCTGTTGTAAACAGATAACCCATGGATGTGGCTTAGATGTTTTCAATGATCGAACGAAGGTAAGGATATATGAATATAATAATTGTATAGTGATTAAAACAATTAAAAAAGCACATTACTTCCCAGTCTCTACAAAATATAGCAACAAATTCAATCTAGTTTTTGTGTTAGACCTTAATATCGTTCTTTGTATAGCTCTAGTAACCAATTTTTATCTTGTAGTGTATCTGTGGGGTATTTAAAATTCAAGTTTGTTAATTAGCTATACACAAAAATAGACAAGATTAAAAATAAGTAGTATTAATGTTCTTTGTCGAGTCTAATTATATAGGATCGAATTCATTTGAAATAATATCATATAAATACATTTTGGGGGGTATGGCGTAAAGCAATATAATTTGAAAGCTGTCCAAGATATTCACAGATAAACTGGATTATGAGTCAACGTATTTTTAATCATTGAGCTTTGCTCCGAAAGTTTTATGTTAACCAAACCATATTCAAGAAAAGAATCTAAAATTGGTAATGGAAATTAATGCTAATAATTATTATTCGAGAGAGAGTGTGGATATATGTACAGTTGCTACAGTTATTAACCTCACACTTTACTTTGAATTTCGTTCAGTGATAATTTAATATATTTTAATTTGAAGAGGGATTGAGTGTTTGGAAGATATTTAGTTATGAATAAACTAGATGGGGAATTTGCTAAAAAAATAAATTAAATTTAGTGTTTTTTTAACTTTATTGCGGTATTTCAAGCATTACTGTCGCAACATTTTGAAACTGTTTTGTTTCATAACACGTTTGCTCGATTTTTCCTTTTTCCACCTTAATTATTTTTATATATTATTTAATTATTTAAACACGAAGAATATTCCCATTAACTATTCTTATTATTATCCATATCATTAATTTTAAACCTAACCTTTTATGAAAAGTCTTATTACCTGGGAACACAGAACAGAACAGCCTATTCACAATCATCTAAAATTATTCGGGGATTTCTAAAAAATATATACATATGTATATTATAGTTTACTTACCTTTGTCCGAAACATTTTGAGAAATGTGACACGACTAGTTTGAGCAACTGTACTTTACCTATGAATTGCAAAGATGCAATTTAGAAAAAATGAAATTCTCACTTTAAATTAGTTTCTATGGTGATTCCTATATTTATTTCATTTCAAGCTTCAAGATATCCACACGAGAGGTTGCTTCAATGAATTAAAAGGTGACTTCAGCAATAATGTCACCATTCTCGCAGGAGTTGCCATCGGAATTAGCTTTATTGAGGTGAGAAGATTTATTATTTTTACTATCCATCCTCTAATAAAATTCGTTGAAGCTTAACACTCTTAGGCTATTTCCGAGGCGAGAAATTCTCATAATTATATACAGTAAGTAGACGACGTTGTCCGGGATAAAATTCCTATCGCAAATAAATACAGAAGCATATGTTTGAAATTCATATATCATAGCACATAAATATCCTGACTATTATTATTATTTGTGGCTTGAAGGACGATTTAGGAGAGTTAAGCTCTCTCCTTATCATATAATCTGTATTTCGTTCTGTTCCTGTCACCACAACGTTATTTACGTTCATTTACGCGTGAGTGTAAACTGCCGGGCGGGCGCGGTGAAACCTCTACTCATTGTAAGTATATTATATGCTAAGGAGAGTGCGCAACTCTCCAGAATCTGCCTTCACTCAACAAAAAATAGTAATAATCGGCAAGATATTTTTGTGCTACAATATAAGAATTTCAAACAATCTGCATCTGGATTTATTTGCGACAGAGCTTTTTATCCAGGACAACACCGGGTTCCTATAGCTAGTATAATATAATATCACACATCATATCATATACTTATAATGAGTAAACGTTATTATTTGTGGCTTGAAGGACGATTTAGGAGAGTTAAGCTCTCTCCTTATCATATAATCTGTATTTCGTTCTGTTCCTGTCACCACAACGTTATTTACGTTCATTTACGCGTGAGTGTAAACTGCCGGGCGGGCGCGGTGAAACCTCTACTCATTGTAAGTATATTATATGCTAAGGAGAGTGCGCAACTCTCCAGAATCTGCCTTCACTCAACAAAAAATAGTAATAATCGGCAAGATATTTTTGTGCTACAATATAAGAATTTCAAACAATCTGCATCTGGATTTATTTGCGACAGAGCTTTTTATCCAGGACAACACCGGGTTCCTATAGCTAGTATAATATAATATCACACATCATATCATATACTTATAATGAGTAAACGTTTTCAGGGCGTGCGCCTGGCAGTTTACGTTGCAGGAACAGATCGAGCGTCTTATAGATACAGATTATATGATATTACTTGCATGATGATATAGCGCAGCGCACTGAGGGGCAGCGAGCAATCGCTAGCAACCTCTGGGTAGCGCGACATATCTTAACCTCACGCCGTTCGACGCCTACTTATCCTTCCTCGCACGGGCAAGGCATATAATTGCCATACACACTCTGCTACTCTCACTCCACGCCAACTGCTAACTTTTACATCAAACTCCAAGAATTCTGTATCCATGCAAGCTACAAGCCACCTGACATGAGGAAACAAGGAAGAATTCCAACCTGGTTTTGTCAATAAATAACTGTGATCGTTTACCATAACTAACCGCTGTAATTGACTTCTTGGCATGTAGTCGAACGATCGCCTGTCCGTGGCAGTGAAAAAGTAAGCTTTGGGGCATATGATGCTAAGAATCCCTGCATTTATGGTACTTCCTGACAACGTATAAAGACTATATACAACATTCGACTACTAATCGAATGTCACGAATGTCCAGTGTATGAAGAAAAGAAGAAGCTATACAATTGAAAAAGTTAGAAACAACATGAACAGTGATTAACTAGAACGTCTCATACACCAAGACAAAGACCTATTCATATTATAAATAATAGGGATAAGTGATAGATTAAATAACCATGTAATTAAAATATTAAATATTTTTCCAGTATCAGTGTTACAAGACAATGGGACTACAACATCTCATTCAGCTGAATGGACATAGACAACGGAACCATCAATCCAAAATGATTGTGGGTCATTTAAAGGAAAGAATTTAGAAAAAAGGCAAGATTGTCATCGAAAGAATTATAAAAGTAGGTTTGGGAAATCAACTTGAAAGTACATTCCCCGAATTGGGAGGATAATAAACCTTTACATTACGAACGCCTTTTCCCAAGAGAGTGAAAGCAGGAAGTGGATATGGCTTGAAACAATTGAAAAAGGTAAATCGTGAGGTCGATCACCTACTCAAGACAAGACAAATTTCATTAGGAAAATACCGATTACTAGGAGTTTGAAGGAGTTTACAGTACTCTAGAATGCTTTTCGGCACATCGCTGGTGAGTATTGTTGACTGATTATTTTCAGCAAAGATCCTGGTTATCACCTTTTTAAAAGTAAGGTTGCGACCAAATACTACTTACGGCTAAGATCTAAATAAATCTAAAAAATAATAGATTCAAACTCATGACAAAGACAAGAAACAATGAAACTTAACATTCCAATTAAAATATATAGTTCCCAAATTACATAGGAGAAAAAAATAAACTGGAAAATAGAAGGAAAGTCTAGCTACATCTTCAGAACCAACATGTCTCTGTGCTTGAATCACTACATCTTATATCTCTTAACTGTAGTAAGTTACACATGGATACTGACCATAAAGAAACAAATAAGGTGACGAGTACTTATGGAAACATGTAACGACATGTTGGAATAACTCGCAGGCATTATAAAAGAAATATGTGGAGAAGGACACAAACACGTGTAAAATAAATACAAGATCTCAAGTGAAAATGGGCAATAAACCTTGCTATAAGAAACAACAGAAGATAGATTAAGGAAATCCTGAATAGGAACATTCATACATAAAGAAATCCAGAAGCCGACCTCGCATAAATATTTGGGCGAAACAATATTACAACATTGAATTCGCCACACGAACCTTGGAGTGTAATATCTGCAAGCTTCTTGGAGAGACCTTTACTGAAAAGTGACTGAAAAACTGTTATAATGATATATATATATATATATATATATATATATATATATATATATATATATATATATATATATATATATATATATATATAATTAGTGTAGTCGGGTAGTAGTCTTCCTTGAATGCAAATTTTGTTGAAGACCATTGCGTATTTCGCCTTAATTAATTTCCTTTGGCAACTTTCTCTTCTTCTAACTATCTATTTTATTCCATCTTGTAGGTGGTGGATCACTTGTCCTGTATTCATCTTTTTTTTAAATTTTAGTTTGTTTTTTACTAAACACATTGATTTAAAAGAAAGATGAATACAAGACAAGTGATCGGGTAGTAGTCTTCCTTGAATGCAAATTTTGTTGAAGACCATTGCGTATTTCGCCTTAATCAATTTCCTTTGGCAACTTTCTCTTCTTCTAACTATCTATTTTATTCCATCTTGTAGGTCGTGGATCACTTGTCCTGTATTCATCTTTTTTTTTAAATTTTAGTTTGTTTTTTACTAAACACATTGATTTAAAAGAAAGATGAATACAAGACAAGTGATCCACCATCTACAAGATGGAATAAAAAAGATAGAAGAAGAGAAAGTTGCCAAAGGAAATTAATTAAGGCGAAATACACATTGGTCTTCAACAATATATATATATATATATATATATATATTATATAAATGAAAGATCGAACAATAAAGTTCATCAATGCGGTTAGGTAAAGGCAATAGTAAGAAAGCTTTAATCCACTCGACTCTCAAAGTCTCCGGTAGTTCCCATTCCTTTTCAGAAGCGCCGCCCATAAAACTGGGATTTAGGAATTCTTACTATTACCCTCACCTAACCACATTGTTGGACATTATTGTTCATTTAGCTTATATATATAATATGAGCAACAAAATGAAGATCTACGAGTAGATGAAGTAGAAACTTTATTTTGCTCTTTCAGATATTTCATCCCTTATCTTGGAACGACTGTAATTATTTTTACCTTTATATAAGATAAATGAGGATGAAACGCATGACAGAGCAAAATAAATGTTTTCCATCTGCTTGTGGAAATATATATATATATATATATATATATATATATATATATATATATATATATATATATATATATATATATATATATATATATATATATATATCACAAAAACCTTTTTCGTTTCAGCTCATTGGGGTGCTGTTTGCTTGCTGCTTAGGATGGTCGATAAGACATCAGTATGAAACGGTCTAATTCAAGGTCATTTTCTACATAATGAAGAAAACTGGAATAGAACATCGCCACATCCCGTCGAGATACTCCTCTAAATTATGCCTCAAAACATGGTGTTGAGTACGTACTAAGTACTGTCAGTGTTAAAGAAACGATTTTTTGTTCTGAATAGTCTATATTATTTACATAAAATGTTAAAAAATGATTGCAGTAAAGAAATTCGAAGATTAAACCACTGATATTATAATACCACAAGGTATTTACACTAAGCACCATTTATTAAGGTACTCATTGCCTTCATTTTGGGTTAGGGCTTGTCAAGCTTTTCAAATTTGTTAATGAAAGCAGGTTTCACTCTAAGTGAAACAATTGAATAGCGATATAATTATATAGGCCTTACTAATATAATTAATCATTCTTAAAATATTAATTTCTTTATTTTAGCAACTATTTATCCCAGTATGTGAATGATAATTAATGTTATTCACTATGTTCTAGTTTAATAACAATGTTTTCCTTTAAATTTTATAATGCATTTTATAAAAGGTTGCGCCATTTACAAAGTGTTTTTAGAAGCTGCTCGATTAGTTTGCCATTTTCGCGAATTTTCAGATAATTATTTCAAAATGTGCTCAATGAACTCTTGTTCAATTTATATTCTCTTGTATTAGACATTTAACTTTACTAGATCAATACTCATATCACAAAGGTATATGTGTATATCTGGATCATTTTGTCAACGGATAATAATGTCAAATTCATATTTCCTATGAAAATTCCACTATGAGCCAACGCATGGTCTATAAATATAAATGTTTGCCTTTGAAAATGTTAATTGCGCACACACGTGTATATATGCATAAGCTATATTACATTGTTATATTCATATAATTAAGAAACACTTTTTGCAGGATTTTCTTAGCGGGCTTTTTAATTAAACATTTTTTTTAAGCATGAAATTTCACCAGTCTACTTTTAAAGCTTCGTTGAACTCCAATTTCATGTGCACTAAATAGCCAAATTTCCTGCGTATTAAATATGTATAATCTTCTACATTCACCTTCCATATAAGTAAGTCGTCCCTTATATATTTATGTTAAATGAAGCTTCTTGTTATCACAACTTCCTGCCTCTCTCCATCCATTTTCCTTTTGATATTAGCAGGTTGTTATCACGAGACTTCGCTTATCTAAAACTTCATTCCTCATCTCGTGAGAAGTTCAAAACATTTTTGGAACTTACAACAGCCGGCAGACTGACTAAAAAAACCCATAAAAACTTCCATTTACTCCAAAGAGAATGTGCTGGGGTGACCTCATAATATACTCTTGGGAAAATGGAATTATAAAAGTGATAGAGAGGCATTTCTTGCCTGTAAGAGATAAGTCACTTTTATTTTTACACATTAAAAACAGTCAAATTTAAGATATCTGAAACACAAGTTGTATCAATCTGTTCTAAAAAATACTAAATATTTATATCCTTCATTCTTGTTTTTCTCGCATAGGGATATTTTATCCCCGTGTGCATTTTGCTTTAAGGCTAATCTTAACAGATCGATGTATGGGCTTTAGTTATCAATAAAAAAATAATTATTGATACGACGATATTAAACGTGGTTCGAATTTTGTGTAAGTTGTAGAACTGCAATGGCACTCAACTTAGCATGCTTGCACATACTAATTAAGATAACTTTGTGAAGTGTTAAAATTAGTAATGATGTTACAACCTAAGTTATTTTAACGAAACCTATAAAAGTTTTATTTTTATTTTTGATGAAAAAATAGCTTCGAATTAATAACGTCATTCAGTTCCATCTCACGTTGGCATTGCTAACGATGTTACTTTTGTTTTTACCATTCGATTACATTAAGTTATTCGCAACTCTACCGAAGCATAGTGTCCAACAACAATATTTTATAAGAAATTTATTTTTGAACATCTCTGAATGTTTACAGATGTAGATAACCAAAATCAATAATTCAGTTAGCGTCAATACCAAAAAATAAATGGCAATGCAAATTTAAAGACAAGTCTAGGGGGAAGGAATGACATTTAAAAATACATAATTTTTAAGTAAATAAACATATAATATTGTTTTAACTATTCATCATTATTTGTTAGAGGTTGGCGAGAGAAGATTAAAACCTTGTATCCCAAGTTTATATAATCCTGGTCCAAGTAAGGAGTTGAATTTCACTGAACCAATGATTTGGTGTTGACTAGAGATCTAGTGAAATTGATTTCTTCAAATTTATAAGTAATATTTACAGGAGCCTGAATAAAACATATTGTTTACTTTATTATTAGGAATAATAATAATTCATCGTATTGGTTACCTTTGTGTAAGAGCTTGGAAGAAAAGATTGGTTTTCAAGGCGCCTTAAGGTACTAAGAGAGAAGGGGTGATAAAACTTATTATTATCGAAATATGCAAATTATTCCTATGTTTCACCTTTATTTTTTAAATCTCACCCCAAACAATCATCATTATATTGGTATTACGCTGGTATTCAGAGTGTAGCGTATAGTTAAGAACTATCTGCAATCTTGGTGATAGTTAAGTGGTTGCAAGTGACAAAAACATATCAATGCTTTCAATCTATTTCTATTGTATTCTTTAAATTTTGCCTCGTTATTGAGTCATATGATAAATTTCATAATTTTATGGGGTTACGCACTTTTGCTCGCTCAACTTTCAGTATAATTTGTTTTCTTATCTTTAATGAAAACTATATTTTTATTTTAAAGAAAGATCATATTCGAATAACAAATAATATTTTTACCTTTTAAAATTGTATATGATTTTATTGTTAAAAAAGTTATAATCATGAATATCTATTTTGTTATCGAAGACGACAAACACAAAGTCTATTAGCAAGAAACTACTAGCAGTTAAAGCATTTAAGTTCGATAATCTTGTTCTTCGAAATTACTTGAAATGAGGAACTATGGCCTAGAAAAGTTGAAACTGCTTCTTTCTGAGCAAACACAACCTACATCCCTTGTGGATGGCACCAGGGTATAGTACCGATTGGGTTTGTCCTCGTGCAACCGTAGTTTTCCACTCCAAAAGCCTCAAGTAGAAAAATCATGGCAAAGAACTTAAAAGGTTCTTTTACCTCATTTTACCTCATCAAACTCCAAAAACATAAGATCTTTCCTTAAAGAGTACTCAAAGTTAATAAAAAGCATTTAATTAATGATAGTAAGAATGATATAATAACAATGGTTGTTCTTTGATATTTTCAGTTTGCTTTCAGAAATAAAATGCCTTATATTCAATTAAATAAAGCAGCGAAGCTCTGGCTTATAAACACTCCAACCTGTATATCATTTCGAGACTGAAAGACAAATGCTTCACCGGACTTAAGATTCCAAAGGTTTCTTGATGTGTTTGAAATATATTTTCTTGACCCAACGCAAGCAAATAGTTGTAGAGCACGTCACCAGTGAAGATATAATAATAAAATTAAGGGATAGGCATAGAAAACGCTAATTACACAGTAATGGATGCTAATTGTTGTAATAATAAGCCAATTTAGTTTATCCTTCTCGGGACAAAAATAGATATAGATCAGTGTCAAATTAGAAAATATGTGATGCATATATATATATATATATATTTATATACATCATTAAATGTACATAAATCTATAAAATATGTAAAGCTTTTTCTACTATGCATAGTTATCAAACTATTTTTAATATTTTGCAAGTTAAAATATTTGACAAAAGAAATAACCATTATATTTCCAAGAAAAACTTAGATTCATTTAAAGTGTGAAATATTTGTCTTTGCTAATAATTTTTAAGATAATTCTCGCATTTAAAAGAAATATTATTATTTCTATAAGAAGCATTAATTTGTAAAGCCCATAAAATTACTTATCTGCACTCTCTTTAAGCACTGGACAATTGCCCTTCTTCATCTCCAGGGAAAGCATACTCAAAATGGCCAGGGTCTGTGAATTTATAGACCCTGATTATTTATGGTATTTAGTCGCGGAATCTACCATTCAACGATTCATTATTGTCCTCTAGATGCGATTGTATGAAACAAAAATGTTTTATTTAAATCCAAGTTACGTTTGTCTTTTATTTTCTATTTCCTAGTCGTTGGTACTTATAAAAGGCATTTTTTATCTCGTCCAGAACAGGGTTTGACGTCGGTTATGTTTATTTGTTTGCATACAAAATATCTAAAAAAAACATTGATGGATTTGATTCAATTTGTGGCAGGTGTCCTTGGACCAAGAAGTGATATACTAGATTTGATGGCGGATCCAGGAACTGATTTATAGACTAATTATTTTCTATCCTGCCTCTTACGATATAGAGTATTTACTGATATTTGGGATGGTAGGCGCTCTTTGGTTGTTTCTGAGTTTAGAACTGTCTCTATCATGAAGAGAATGACAACACTAATTTTGGAAAATTACAAATGATTTAGTTAGATCGTATAAAAGATCTGATTGCGATAGGTTTTACTAGGAGTTAGATTATACGCAGTTGCAATGATTTCAGTTGACTTTTAGAATTTTGGGGTTTGTGTGGGTAATAATTTTGCCTGATTGCTATTTTTTCTATGCACATAGAAAATACTACATTAAGGCAATTCTTCTCCTGCTTGATGTTCTATTCAATGTAATCTTGAGGGCGAGACAGTTGAATCGTGGTTTGTCTAGTTATTGAAAGGACAAAAGTACCAAATCGATTTTATTTCGAGAACCCAAATCCCTAAATCCCCCAACTCAGGATTTTCAAAGACAGAAGCGAATAAAAAGGAAAGTTCTTGGCAATTCAAAATCAGATACCATTGGATTTCATGAAAGTGTCAATGTTCCATACAGATTTCCTACTATATATGAACCATTGGATACCAATAGAGATACCAGGTAGTCAAGTCTGTGCTTTTAGTCGCGTGTGACTCTATATCTCACTATGTCAGGCGGTCGGTCCCCGTTTTGCTTTTTGCTGTTTTTTTTAACAACATGGTAAGTATTCAGACTCTTCTAACGAAATTTGAAACACTTATGTTGTTTTACATTTTCTTTTGAATGATATAATTGCAAAGTTCTCTCAAAGTTAGCCCGGGAATTATTGAAAGTTTTGAAGATCGTAAAGTCATAAATCAGAATAAGTGAGATCCCGCGACTTTGGTCAGGAGACCTTGTTTTAAACTTTAGCCACCCCGTAGACCAAGAACAGAATTGTTGAATGGTTGCTTATTTACTAAGGGATATGACACGAACACTCGAGTAGATGCAATCATTGAGTTTATACCACCCCACTTTGATGCAATAATTGACTTTCTACCACCCCACTTGGATGCAATCATTGACTTTCTACCACCCAAGATGGATGCAATCTTTGAATTTATAACAACCACTTGGATGCTATCACTGATTTTACACCACCCCACTTGGATGCAATCATTGAGTTTACACCACCTCTCTTGGATGTATTCCAAGCAAGGTTAAGTTGCAATAGAATTCCGAGTTCCTAGCTGTTGCATGGACCACTGACACAAAGGGGTGCTGTAAAATTCCCACACTATGCAACAGCCTCTATCAACTCTAATCTTGTCCCCCAGAGGGCAGTCTCTCAGAATCAGTTGCCCCCTTTATTTGGGGTAACGTCAATTGAGCCTACAGCGCAGGCTGTAGGAACAATGGATTTCTCTGTTAATCCTAAAAAGCGGTAGGAGGGATCAGGGGTCATCCGCTCCCGGGGACCAACGACACACCGGTGGAATTATTTTTGACAGAGAAACACACATGAATTTGCTTCTAAGTAAAGGCTCTGTTCCTTGGTCAACCGAGTCGACTGGACAGAGTTTCCTATTTATACAGAGCTCTGTCTATATGTATGCTGGGCTTCTGGTGTATATGTGTACTTATGTAAAACTGTTTCTAGTTTCTGGTATTGGCATGTGCAAATGTGCTGGTTAAGCTGATGTGATGTTATTTTTTCTCTGTTGGGTTGATGTCTAATGGTAAGTTTGAAAAGAATTCAGTGAAATATGGACCCTGAAGAGAATAAAGAATCATAAACAGAGGATTACTGAGGGTTTAATACTATATTTCAGAATCAATACAGAAAACAAGTAAAACGGTGGTATTAGAACACTGAATCTATAATCTGGTCACATTTCAGGAGGAGTTAAAAGAAATCTTTAACTAGACCCATTTATGCGTTAGCAGATTTAAAAATGACTTCCTAGCTATCACGATGAAAATCAATCAAGATCAGAAGGAACCCTTGGGTTCTTATTCCTTTTTGTCAATTATTTTTTTATTCCACAGTGTATTTTAGATAAGGATTAATGACTCACTAATGTAGGTTACTTGACCTTAGACACACTCTAATAGTTTAGTTTTCATGCGAGTAACAACATACACGGTCTCTTCTGAGAATATTAAATGAAATCGAAAAACGGCACGCTATACTCGCACCTCACGTGCCAGGAGAAGCGTGAAGGAGAGTCTAAATTTGTTTACCTATGCAAGGAGGAACTTCGTTTACAAAGGGAAATAATAGTATGACGAGGCTGAGAATAAGAACGAAGTGGCTACGCTCATGCGCAGCATAACTCTTACCTTTTGATGGTTCTGAGTTGGTCAGTAGCCTTTGCCACGTTATATCTGCTCACATCTTCATCCAGGCGATCAAGACCAATGTAGACGTAAAAATTGAAGTATTTGAGATTGTAATCAAACTTCGGCTGGATGAAATAACCCCGGGAAGACCTTTCGTGTTCCAGCAGGACTCCACTAACGGCCGCGAGGCAAGGAAGACTTAATAGCATGGTTGTTTAACAATGTTCCGGAGCACTGGTCCCCACACCCATGGCCGGCAGCTCCTCTGACTGCAACCCCCTAGATTATGTTATGTGGGTGTTGTTAAGAAGGATGATAATAACTTTTTAGGATCTCTGAGGGCCGCCATTGTGGAGGAAATGTCATTTATTGACAAGAACTCCTTAACCATGGATTATAACCCGTTTAAGTCCTACCTGTAGAATGTATTTAAGGTAGATTTTGGCAATTTTAAATTATTTCGCAACTATATATAAATATATATATGAAAACACTGCTTCACTCAATAACGAGTAAATAAATATGCAAGAAAACCACTATTATTGGAACATAAAGTTTTTTATTATTATTAAAACGGCTATTAAAACGGGACCAGTTTCGATATTTAGTTTACCATATTATCTTCAGCCATTAACTAGGAGAAATTGACAAAGAAAACTGAATTATTGGAATATACAATAACAGGCAACTGACTTTAATCTGGAGGGGTTAGCTTTAGGTGATTAACAATATCCTTTAGAATTAAGTTTAATATATAGGGGCTACATTTATGCTGGCCTTCTGAAGATTGAAATTTAGAATTTCTTTGATTAGTAAGAATTCAATTCTTTTTCTTTTTTTATAATCGCTACAATGATAAACTATTTGGGCACTAGGGAAATCTATTATATAATTGGCCTTTTTTACATGGTTAAAAAGACTGGAAGCATTGCTCGCTCTACGAATGCCCCCCCCCCCCTATGTTCATATATTCGTTTATCTAATGACCTTCCGGTTTATCCACGTAAAAGGAGGGGTAATTTGGGGCTTTACACGGGAATAAATAGATGCCTGCATCCTTATTTTGTGATTCTGGCTTGGTGGAGCGGAAAGACTTTTTGATAGTTAGGGGATATTTGAAGGTGGTCAAGTTGGGATATATAATGGAGTTTAATCTGTTGAGCAAGGGGGAATATAGTAGAGATAAGCAATACTTTTTACATGTAAGATTATTTTTTTGTTGAATATTGCCCTGGCTTTAGATAGGTTGTCATCTATACAATAGAGTGGATATTTTAATTCAATGAACATGCATGTTATGAAGGTGATCTCATCTTGTAAAAAACAGGGGTCACAAATTCGAAAGGCTCTTAAATGCATAGATATTACAATTGCTTTATCTTAAGATCATGGCATGAAAAATAAATTATATATTGGGTATATGTATGTAGATGATATGATTTCCACATGGCGATTAAATCAAAGAGACTCCTTTGATAATTTTTTGACAAAGCTTAACAACCTCCATCCCACTATAAAATTCAAGGTTGAATGGGAAAAAGACAATTGCTTGCCGTTTCTTGATGTTTACGGTATACCGAAAATCTACTAATTCCAATTCCTATATACATTTTTTTTCCTGCCATGATCTTAAGATAAAAAAAAGTCAGAGCCTGTTATTGTATATTCCAATATTTCAGTTTTCTTTGTCAATTTCTATTAGTTAACGGCTGAAGATGATATAGTAAACTACATATCGAAACTGGTCCCGTGTTAATAACCATTTTAATAATAATAATAAACTTTATGCTCCGATAATAGTGATTTTCTTGCATATATATATATATATATATATATATATATATATATATATATATATATATATATATATATATATATATATCTTTATATTTGTTTATAAATTCTTTTGAGAATATATAGCTTGGTTTGGTGAATTTGTTTACTTTTCTCGTGTGTACAATTTGTATTGATTTTCCTGAAACTTCGTCCATAAAATTATACCAAGAAGTATATGCTAAAGTTTAGACCATTTTGGACGGGTTCATACAAGAATTATATTGATGTACAAGACTAGAGGATTTTTGTATAAACTTTCATCTACTTTCCAAGTTGCCACCAGAAAATGTTTAACCCAGAAACTTTTTCAGGAAAATAATAGTTCGCTTTTCTGAGATTTTCGTAAATATTTATAAAATTAAGTATATATGGTTATATATACATGGTTGTATCATTGTATGGCTGAAAGATATGGCCAGCGGTAGCTACACAACAGTGTTTATCTACTACATGAACATATTTTCTATAAGTTTGGCCTTTACTCTATCTAAATTAACTGTATTTTAATTTTTTTCTACCATGAATGGAATATTTATTAACCCCAAAGGTCGCCGCACTCACTCTACAGCCCAACACTTGGTTAGATTAAAAAAAAACAAATAACAACAATTAATGGCAAGCTTAGTATGGACACCCGATCAGCATGCATTGCCCGTGCCAGCAGCATCCCTCCGAGACGCCGGATTACAAGAGTGAGCCACCACTCCCTACTAGTTTCAATGAAAGTAAATAGTAAGAGAGTTGGAGTAACAGGAGTTTGGATTTAAAGTCCTCACAGTTACCGAATTGATCGAGAACCAGTCTGACATCCGTTATCTCACCAGGGATTAGTGTACGCAACGCCTGGTTACAAGACCCTAAATCATACCTCAATAAGCGATTGCATCGGGATTTCTTGGCGCTCACTCCAACAATCACCCCATTACATTTTTTACTATTTATTTTTGTGAAATTTGCATAAAGAAATTTCAAGGTGAAAAATTGAAGCCAAAATAGAAAAATTAATTTAAAACCCAAGAAACTTGAATAAAAATATATCCTGAAGCAAATCAATTGTCAAAGGGAGAAGAATTGGCCAATTTCATAGATACAAATACAATTCAAAGAGGATTTTCGAATTTCTGATGACAACTGAAACATTAGAACTAAATTTTGATATCGGAAACTAAACCCAGATAGCGGGCACTGATTTTGAGAGCATTCCATTTTGTTCGTGAGAGTCCGTAAATCTGGTCAGTATGCGAAACAAGGTGGTGTATGGAATGAAGAGAGGTGGCAAATATGTTTAAAGGAATGTGATTGCAGATACCTGTTTGATGTGATAAAATTATGAAAAGGTATGAAGGGTTCGTTTGGGATGTAATGAATGAAGTGGGATCAGGTATGAGTGATAATGGTAGGAAAAAGAGGGTGTACCACTACTGAGTGAAAAGGGACACGATGCAGTAGTTTTGTATGGATTTAGAAACTTAAGAATTATGTAGATGAATTTTCGATTTACATAAGGAAAAATACGCGTGGTTGTAATGTGTGGACCTTGTAATAATAAATGTAAAGTTGTGAATGAGAGTATCAGAATGCCTTGGGGCGAGTGACTATGGAAATGGGATAACTGGAGCCATTGTTACACCTTTAGAGATTAAAAACAGACATATGGTGTTTGGTGTTTGTGCTGAAAGAAATATGTGTGTAAAAAACATGTTCTTTCTGCACATACACATGTACTGAGGCATGTATTTGCTGTAAAAGCAATACTCTTGCATTATTGTTTTGTCTAAAGTGAGAAAGGTGTAGGGAGAAAATGAAAAGCTACTGAATTGGAGAGATAGATAGATAGAGATAGATAGATAGATAGAAAGAGAGAGAGAGAGAGAGAGAGCGAGAGAGAGAGAGAGAGAGAGAGCGCGCTCGTATGGAGCGATGGGAAAAGTGTTTTGCTAGGGGTAAGGTGTGTGTTCAGATGGAAGATGATCAGACTGAATGTTGTAATATTTAGAGTGGATTGAGGTAATGTAGGGTGGTGTGCTATGGCTGTTAAATATATTTATGTATTGAGAGAAGTAGGAAAGGGAAACAGGGGAAGTGGAGTAATATTGGTGGAGAATGAATGGGTCGTATTGTTTCTATATGATTGTAGGGAAATCGTCCCTCTCCCTTCTCTCGTGGTAGAGTCACGAGGCGGGTACCGCAAAGACATCCGGCCCCAGGCATCGTCGGGTGAGGCGCGTAACCGTAGCGCCGCACCACTCGGCGCTATGAAAGACTTAAAGATTAAAATGCAAGATCTCCCCCAGGAGAGTGAGATTCAATTTGATGTCAAATAAGAAATTGGAGACGTGTTTCTCCCAAGCTCGAAGGCTAACGAGGAGCCGATGTAAGACTTGGTGGGTAAAACCGTTTGGCATAAGAACCCTCCTGGGCCCGACATCAAGCCTCCGCCCTCTTAGCACTGCCCCAGTGGGGTGACATACTTATAAATAACGAACACTAAGGAAAATCGAGGTAATATACGTCAGTCTCTAGGTGACGAAGTCCCAGAATTAAGATCGGGCTACCGAGACTGGAGAGGTAGATTACTTGGCTCGCCAGACCAAGAAGTACCCTGCAAGAGAGGCAGGACTACCTACCTTAAGGGGCTAAGAAGAAGCTCATCTTTGAGCTAGTCCCTGGTTATCAAACCAAACGCTAAGTTAACTTTGTTAAGTTCAACTTACTCTCGCCAGAGAGACTCCTTATATCCTGTTGCATCTTAAACACCAGGGGTATTCCTCGTCCTTGAGGAATTAAGAAAAGAAGAAGGTAAAGGCCATCCCTCGAGCCCGTTACTCGGTGGCCACACCGAACTCATAAGTTAACTTGGTTGAGGAACCAAGTTCAACTTATTCTCGTCAGAGAAATCCCCCTCCGTTATACTCGCCCTTGAGGAAGACTGGAACTAAGAACAAGCTCATCCTCGAGCTAGTTCCTGGTTACCAAACCGAACTTTAAGTAACTTATTCTCGTCAGAGAAACCCCCTCTCATCGAACCTCACCCTTAAGGAAGACCCTCCCCGAGTTCAGTCCTCGCCCATAAGGAATAAGTAACGAAGGAGAAAAGTTCCCCCTCAAGCTCGTTACTCGGTGGTCACACCGTACTCCAAGTTAACTTGGTTTAAGAACCAAGTTCGACTCCATCTCGCCAGAGAGACCACAAATACCTTGGTGCCGCATAAATCACCGTAATTGTTTTCGTCCTTGAAGACCCCCACCCCCCCAGAATACCGTGTGGACCCCCCAGCTGCTACCCGTGCCAAAAGGACAGCGTGATCTCGCCCACCTACATCTGGCCAGGCAGCACGCGTCGTGAGACAATAACATTCCTGAGGGATTTATACTCCAGTAGAGTCCGTAAGCCTAAATCTTATATATTGCTGTGTGTAGAGAATTTAACCAATTTTAGAGGGTCCAACTAATTGAATTAATTCTTGTGTATGATAATATCTGAGTATTGTTGTGGTTTATGTTAAAATTTTGAGTATTCATTTGTTAAAGTTAAAAATATAAGTTTATTTTGGGAATTATTGTGCGTTTCTCTATATCCTTACGTGTTTCCAACGGCTCTATTCTTTAAGATATTATAATATCAATATATTAGACACAGCACTCTTAGAACAAAAAGGGCCGGCATTCTACGACAATGATTGTTTCTATATGATGATGAAGATGACTTGATGTTAATCGGTAAGAGTGAGTGCTAGTGTCATCTTCCGCACACGAGAGTAGGAATATTAGTTCTCCAACCTGTCTTTATCCAGTAAGATCCCGATCGGATAAGACTTGTGAGCCCGATGATACCAGAAGCTAGTCCTCTTTAGAAAGAGGTGTGTCGTAGAATGCCCCCCCTTTTTGATCTATTCTAAGAGTGCTAAGAGTGTCTAATATATATTGATATCTAAATATCTTAACGAACAGAGCCGTTCCGAAACACGTAAGGCTATAAGAGAAACGCACAATAATCCCCAAATAAACCTTTATTTTAAATTTAACCATTGAAAAAAAAACATCTAAACATTAATTACAGCAATACTCTGAATATTATCATAAACAAGAATTAATTAAATTAGTTTGAATCTCAAAAATTGGTTAATTTCTCTACACACAACAATATTATAAGATTTAGGCTTACTGACTCTACTGGAATTTAAAGTCCTCAGAAATGTTATTGACTCACGACGCGTGCCGTCTGGCCAGATGTAGATGGGCGGGATCACAATTTCCTTTTGGCACGGGTAGCAGCTGGGGGGTCCACACGGTATTCCGGGGAGGGTTCTTCACGGATGAGAACAATTACGGTGCTTTATGCAACACCTAGGCAGTCGTGGTCTCTTTGGTGAGAGTAAGTCGAACTTGGTTCTTAAATCAAGTCAACTTGGAGTGCGGTGTGACCACTGAGTAACGAGCTTGAGGGGGAGCTTTTCTCCTTCGTTACTTATTTCCTCATGGACGAGGACTGAACTCGGGGAGGGTCTTCTTCAAGGGCGAGGATCGATGAGACGGGGTTTCTCTGACGAGAATAAGTTACTTAAAGTTCGGTTTGGTAACCAGGAACTAGCTCGAGGATGAGCTTCTTCTTAGTTCCAGTCTTCTTCAAGGGCGAGTATAACGGAGGAGGGTTTCTCTGACGAGAATAAGTTGAAATTGGTTCCTCACCAAGTTGACCTATAAGTTTGGTGTGGCCACCGAGTAACGGGCTCGAGGGCGAGCATTTTCCTTCTTCTTTTCTTAATTTCTCAAGGACGAGGAATACCCCTGGTGTTTAAGGTGCACCAGGATATAAGGAGTCTCTCTGGCGAGAGTAAGTTAAACTTGACAAAGTTAACTTAACGTTCGGTTTGATAACTCGAGGATGAGCTTCTTCTTAGCCCCTTAAGGTAGGTAGCCCCGCCTCTCTTGCAGGGTACTTCTTGGTCTGGCGACCCAAGTAAACAACCTCTCTAGTCTCGGTAGCTCGGTTTTGATCCGAGGACTTCGTCACCTAGAGACTGACGTATACGACCACGATTTTCCTCAGTGTTCTTCATTTATACCTTGTCACCCCACTGGAGGAGTGGTAAGGGGGGAGGGGCTTGAGGACGGCCCCAGGAGAGTTCTTTTGCTGAAGGTTTTTTACACGGAGTCTTACATCGGCTTCTCGTTAGCCTTCGAGCTTGGGAGGAACACGTCTCCAATTTCTTATTTGACGTGAAATTGAATCTCACTCTCCTGGGGAAGATCTTGCATTGGTCTTTCATAGCGCCATGTGGTGCAGCGCTGCGGTCACGCGTTGGACCCGCCGAGGCCTGGGCCGGATGTCCTTGCGGTAACCACCTTGTGACTCCACCAAGAGTAAACAGGGGGGGGGAGGGGGGAAGTGACGATGACCCTACACACCTTCCATCGATGAACTTAATGGGGGGGGGGGCTCCCGGGAACTCAAAACAACTTACTCAACCTAGTCGAGATTAGCAAAGTTGTATTTCTTTGAGCCCTCTCTTACATTAAGTTTCCTTAGACATGAGCGCCATCGCGCGCGTTTACACAAGCAATGTGTCGAACTAGACCTACTCGCAATACAATTTTACATGAAAAAACCAAAACCTTAATTCGTTGATTACCCACAAAAAAAAACAACAAAACAAGCTACTTCCTTACATTTCTAAGTTTTTGAGAACTTAAATCCTACCGATAAATATTAACACGAACAACAAATGAAAACATGGTTTCACGCTCATTAGGTACTGAAATAACCCTCAATGGTATTTCGTCTCCGCCTATAGAGCAGCTGTACTTTATCGGCTCCTTTGGTGTAGCTAATACTAAAATGGTGCTCTAATACCAATACTTTACCGTGCCTGAGTCGGCCGTTCGGGTTATTGAGTCTACCCCAGTATGTTACTAAATGGTAGCGGTATTTCAACCTACTCGAATTACCCTTCTTATGGTACTTGACTACCTTTATATTGAACATTATGGCTAGAGCGGCCTGTTGCAGCGGGTCATAATTGATGGGATCGTGGGTCCCATAGCTCTCCTTTAACCAGCTACACGGGAAGATCGTGTCTAGGTTCGATCTTTGGGGATCGAGAAAACTTTTTCCTGCGAGATCGTTAATGGGCTTGGCGCTCACTACGACTTGGCGATTTAGCGGTAACTCCGTGGACGTTCCGTTCGGGAAGGAGATTACTAGGGGTAGGGGATACTTATCCGCGTCTACCATTTGATTAGTCTTACCTGGGTGTATCGCAATACCACCTCTTTCCTCCTTCCTTGTCAACTCATTTGACTCGATTTTCTTCGCAGGTAGTTCCTCAGGTACACCTGCTCGTACCTCTACCCTACCTTCTACTTCTTCCCTGATAACCCCATTTGGCTGGGCTCTCCTCGTAGGTTCTTCCTTAGGTACACATGCTGGTACCTCATCCCTACTTTCTATTTCTTCCATCGTTACCCCATTTTGGCTAGGTTTCCCTCGATGGTCCTTTCTTAGGTCCAGGCCGGGCTACAACTTCCTCGGCCTCTATGAGATTCTCGATAGGTGCTCTTTCGAGTGCGAGCAATCTTTCCTTTTCTTCGCTTTCAGCTTGAGCACGTTATTTTTCCCTCTGTATTCTTCTTTCATCAATTTCTTATTTAATCTTTATTCTCCTCTCTTTCGAATCTTTTTCCCTCTTCATTCTCCTTTCCTCAGCTTCTTGTTCTGCTTTCGCTATTTCGTTTTCCCGTCGAGTTCTTCTTTCTTCATCTTGTTTTCTCATCTTCCCTTTCTATCCTTATTCTGAATTCTTTTGCTTCTCTTTTCAACAGTATTATTCTTTCGCTTGTTTAACCTCATCTCAGCATTCTTCTTTTCTCTGTTTCTATTTTCCCCTGTATTCGGGATTCTTCACTTTTCCGGTTCATCCGTATTTCTATATTTTCCCTTTTTCTATAAACTCTATTATTTCTTCTTCTTCTTCTCTTTGTATTCTCAATTCTTCAAGGATGTAGGCATCCATATCCTCGCCTTCAAATCCTAGAATTTGGGCTTGTAGGTTGAATCTTTCGACCGGATCCATTTTGTGTTGGTCCGTCGAATTTTCCTTACTGTACTCTCAGGTAATTATGCCACCACTCACCAGTTAGCGCTCAGCATAACTTACCCTTAATCCCACTACTATACTGATTGAAATACCACCCTCGACAACAAATTTACCACTTGGCCTACCAATTACCTTTAGAATGTTACCACCCCTAACTCTACCAATTTTCCTCTCGTCAATTATTTTCTTATTCTTGATATTCCTTTACGTGTTGGCTCTTTCTTAATTAGACACTGCTGGGTTCTTTCTAATAACAACCCCACACCTGACACCACTTTTATTTATGTCGTAGAATGCCCCCCCTTCTTGTTCTATTCTAAGAGTGCTAAGAGTGTCTAATATATATTGATATCTGAATATCTTAACGAACAGAGCCGTTCCGAAACACGTAAGGCTATAAGAGAAACGCACAATAATCCTATTGAATACACAACATCTAAACATTAATTACAGCAATACTCTGAATATTATTATAAACAAGAATTAATTAAATTAGTTTGACCCTCAAGAATTGGTTAATTTCTCTACACACAACAATAATATAAGATTTAGGCTTACGGACTCTACTGGAATTTAAAGGCCTCAGAAATTTTATTGACTCACGACGCGTGCCGTCTGGCCAGATGTAGATATGCAGGATCACAATTTCCTTTTGGCGAGGGTAGCAGCTGGGGGGGTCCACACGGTTTTTCTAGGGGGGGGGGGGTTCTTCACGGACGAAAACAATTACGGTGCTTTATGCAACACCTAGGCAGTCGTGGTCTCTCTGGCGAGAGTGAGTCGAACTTGGTTCTTAAGTCAAGTTAACTTGGAGTGCGGTGTGACCACCGAGTAACGAGCTCGAGGGGGATCTTTTCTCCTTCGTTCCTCATTTCCTCATGGATGATGACTGAACTTGGGGAGGGTCTTCTTCAAGGGCGAGGATCGATGAGATGGGGTTTCTCTGACTAGAATAAGTTTATTAAAGTTCGGTTTGGTAACCAGGAACTAGCTCGAGGATAAGCTTCTTCTTAGTTCCAGTCTTCTTCAAGGGCGAGTATAACGAAGGGGGGTTTCTCTGACGAGAATAAGTTGAAATTGGTTCCTCGCCAAGTTGACTTATGAGTTCGGTGTTGCCACCGAGTGACGGGCTCGAGGGGAAGCCTTTTCCTTCTTCTTTTCTGAATTCCTCAAGAACGAGGAATACCCCTGGTGTTTAAGGTTCACCAGGATATGAGGAGTCTCTCTGGCGAGAGTAAGTTGAACTTGACAAAGTTAACTTAACGTTTGGTTTCACAACCAGGGACTAGCTCGAGGATGAGCTTCTTCTTAGCCCCTTAAGGTAGGTAGCCCTGCCTCTCTTGCAGGGTACTTCTTGGTCTGGCGAGCCAAGGGGAGGAGGGGCTTGAGGACGGCCCCAGGAGAGTTCTTTTGCTAACGGTTTTTCACACCGAGTCTTACATCGGCTCCTCGTTAGCCTTCGAGCTTGGGAGAAACACGTCTCCAATTTTTTATTTGACGTGAAATTGAATCTCACTCTCCTGGGGAAGATCTTGCATTTGTCTTTCATAGCGCCATGTGGTGCAGCGCTGCGGTCACGCGTTGGACCCGCCGAAGCCTGGGCCGGATGTCCTTGCGGTAACCGCCTTGTGACTCCACCAAGAGTAAACGGGATGGGGGGGGGGAGTGACGATTCTCCTACAAGGTGCCATGTAGTATTATGTTGTTTCGACACCAAATAGAGTTCAGGTGGAACCTTCGTCCCTCCGGCGCAGAAGGACCTGTTCTGCATCAGAGGTATGTGGATATAGATACACATCGGAAGGATTCCTTGGAACAGAGAATGTGTGTTTGTGTGTTGTGCTGCAAAGACGGGGGAGGAAAGAATGCAGTGTTGTAATTGGCTATGTGTTTGATGAGAAGTGCAAGATCTACCCACCCCAGTGCACGGGGAGGGGCACAGCGCATCCACCAATTGATCATCAGATCTCTACGTGCGCTGAAGTTTGTGTCCACTCGTGCCTGGATCGAACCTGGTACCCTGACGTTGGAGAATCAACGCCGTATTCACTCGGGTAGCAAAAGCTCTAACATGGGATTAACACTATGTTATGGACGAAGGAAAGAACTAGAGTCCACCAGTGTAAATGCACAATTTTATAGTGAAGCTTAGTGTGCAAGGTGTGTATAGATTAATAAACACCTAAGAAAGATTGATTTAGGGTGTAATATAGGTGTGATAACAGAGTCTGTTGTCAAGCAAATGGGTTTCTTAGAAGAATGTATGGAAATAAGCAGGGGTGACATAGGATTGAAAGACTGCGGATATTGTTGGAATATTATACGAATGGATGTTTAAGAGAAAAAGGGAGAAAAACTGCTGCAACCTCCGCAGTTATGGTATGTGGTTAGTATAGTAATGGGTAGCTGATACCTTCACACTGAAATGCGTAAAGCTAGGGGACGATCTCAATATGTGCCAAGTAAGTGAATGGACTGTTAGATTGACCTAAAAGAAGAGCGTCCCACGGGTATGCTCGATTCGGTGTGAAGGTAGCAGCTACCCATTTCTATACACTAACCGCATACCACCATTACGTCCAGTACAGTTTTCCTTACTATTGTAACATTCCATTGCTATAGTATAGCAATTCCATTGCTATACTAACCGCATATAGCATTGGTCCACGGGTGTTCGAAAACAATCCCGCGTACTGCGACGGCAAAAGATAAGGTTAAAAATACTTAATTTTCGGGCTGATAGATCGGTCGATTGGTTGCAATCACTTGCTTAGCGGGAAAGTGGCTACTAATTGATACACGGTGTGGACTTTAGTAGTTGACTATTTTAAAATGCTAATATTTAGCAGATTTTTTTTACTTTTACTTGCGTTTTCGGTCCTTTTCCTCTTAAAAGACAATTTTGCTTTATATTTTTAGTCGCGTGCAAGTTCAGTCGCAGGCAACTCTATACCTTGCTATGTCAGTCGGTCGGTCGGTCGGTTTCCGTTTGCTTTATATAGGTGTGGTAGTTACATTATGACTAGTTTGCCGATTCTAACAAAATTCGAAACCGTTACGTTGTTTTCCATTCTCTTTCGGATATATAATTGCCAAGGTCCTCACAAGGTTAGTCAGGGAACTATTGAAACTTTTGAAGGTCGTAAGGTCATAAATCAGAATAAGTGAGAGCACGCGACTTTTGGTCAGCAGACTTTGTTATAGAATAGTGGACTATGGGTAATTTTGGGACTACCAAATATGTGGAAGAAGCATGGAGTCCTCCTTGACATCTTGACATATAACCAGAATGTCACAATTTGTTGTTTTTTGTCTAGGGTTGATATGTTAAAAATGGTATATAGAGCAATTTAGGGATTTTTTCATACACTATATCCCTCAATGGAAGATAATGTGTAAGTGGTGACACAATAATATATTACGTACGATAATACATTGCGGTAATGCGAGAGAGAAGAAACTGTTGAGTAGTTTGAACATTGGATCGAGAAAATAATTTCTACATGCTATATTTGGCTGTGGAATATGTTTAGTCATAAGATATGACATGTTCTGCTCTATATAAATTGGGATAATAAAAAAAAGATAAGGAGTATGATAAGAATCGAAAAAGGATTTTTAAGTAAACATTTCTCTCGTTGAATATGGTGCCTATAATATATCTAGGTATGATATTTTTCAATGCTGATATATGGAAAATAATGAACTAGTAAAGCATAGAATGTACAAAATGCTTCTATAAATTAGATTCTTGTTGGTCGATGCCAAGATGCAATATCTTGACATTGCGATGATGGTGCAACATTTCTGCAATATTCGGCGTATTAGTGTTGTTGTGAGAATGTACTTGATCTTGTTTGACTTCAAGATCTATCTCAGTATTTATAGGCTGCGAGGGAGGAGAAGTGAAGTCCTAGATGACCTAAGATTTTCAAGTGTCTGATGTGTGCGCGTATGCTAACCTTGTTCCCTCGTAGTGCGTGTTCGTGTTTGTTTTCGTAGCACGTTATAAGGTCTTGTGTAGGTTGTGAATAACATGGCAAGTTCTTGAATCTCTCGAAAAAAGACATGCATACAATAATCCAGGTTCTTTGGAATAAAGGAATCGTGGAACGCCAATTCTTATGACATGAGTTTTTTTTCAGAATTTATTTAAAGCTGCAGGTATTGGACAAATTTCTTTTAGAGACCATCGGTCTCTTAAGTGATGAAAAGTCACTGTAGAGACGAAGACTACAAGCGGGCATCATATTTGAGTAGATGAAATATCGCTTCCAGCCTATATTGACCTTTCTAGTACTATAAGGACGAAAGACAAGGTATTTAGGAAATTAGATGTGCGTCTTCTTAAAAGTAGGCTAGACTTGGCAACTCGATGTGCACATTCTAGAATTCCGTTATTTCTTGGATTGAAGGCACTTGTAATGATGTGCCTAGTGGCATTGAGCTTCAAGATATGTGTAATAATCTCGATCTATGGATTCTGACCTTATATACTGTAGCAACAGATTTCGGTCATGATTTATTTGTAGCATAAAAAGTTGTAGTATAATGTCCTACTAAGTCAATGAGTATGTTGTGAAAACAATTGTCTGCTTCAGTGAATTCCTCAGTTCTATTCCCACTTATTATGCATATTTGTCTAGTTTTCAATATCTAATCGTTGTAACTTTTAATTTGTTTGTAGGTCTTTAAGTTAAAGTTTCATTTTAATTGGTTCACTTTTAGTCATATTATTTTTACTTTCAGTTATTTTCTCTTTCTCTTTTAGCTCTTTTTCCGGCCAAGTCTTTACTAATGCATATGTTATAATATTTATATTTAATGTTTTAGCCACTGAAGATAAAAGAATAATTGTTCAGAAAGGTTTGGTGTAATAAATCATGTTCTCTAACATCGCATACGTCCTCAGACTTCATTTTCCTGTTAACAATTAGATTCTCGAGAGTTCCTTGTTGGTTAATCCATTAACATATATATATATATATATATATATATATATATATATATATATATATATATTAATATAATCTTAGCAGACGGGAGAATATATGTAGGTCCTGTCGCTTCAATCTGATGCGCCAGGTTGTGTTTAATACTATCCTTTGAAGGTGCAAGTGTATAACCAGAAGGGAATGAAGAGAAGGCAGAGATGGTTGATCTTTGAAATATATATTTATATATATATATGTATATATATATATATATATATATATATATATATATATATATATATATATATATATATATATATATATATATCATGTTTTATTAAAAGTGACCGCTAGTTTCGAATTAATATTTCTTTTTCAATCTTCTCGATTTGTCTTATATTCGCCTTTTCTTCATTGTTTAACCTGTGGATAAGCGTACCGAAGTTCATCGGGGAATAATTCTTGTTGCTTTGCCAAAGGTAGAAGTAAATTAATGTAATTTAGCACTTTATTTAATTTAACTGACGCGTTTTGATACTTCGAGTATCATCTTCAGAGTTACAATGGGGAATTATTACAAAATGTATTAAAAAAAATTACGAACGAAGCTATGCACGTATAAGCAGGTTGGTTCCTGATGATAAAAGGTAGGAGGAGTAGGTAGCCAGAGGGGGAAGGGGGGATTTAAGCAGCTTACCAGAGGGGATTAGTGACTAAGGGCAGCTCTGCGTACACCTGTCCCTCTGTTTGCTTTTCTTGCGCTGGGCAGGACTTCATTAAAGTTAGACTACATGTTTAAATTCGTTTGTTTCTCTTGGATATATATAGCTTCAAGGAAGAGCAGTTGACGCCTGTTGGGAGCATAGTCTAATGTTTTGGTGCCTTCTTCTATCATTTTTCGGTTTAGGCATGTTCCGTGTACTTCCTGTGTATGTTTTTTAGGTGCACCGTTATTCAGATGGTATGCCATTCTTCTTGAGAGAGTGGTTTCAGTCTTGCCGATATACGAGTTAGGGAGGAGCTCGCAGTCTCTTAGTTTACATGTGTACTCGTATATCAGATGTGTCCTTTGTTTCGGTTGTAGCGGGGGTTTGGGGTTATTTTTCATGAAGAGGGTTGAACTGCTTCTATTTTAATAGTAGATGATTAGTGCGATCATTTTCTCGGCGAAAAGGGGTTTTATTCCCTGGTTTCGTGGTATGACATTACATTATATCAATACCATATTATATCTTTCAGGGAGGGACCAATAACTTGAAAGCAAACCGAGAAAAGGGACGGAAAACCACGAGTTCAGACGGGCTGAGTAGCGAGAGAGTGCAACGAGGTCAGGTAAATTATGGACAATGGCAAAGCTCAAGGTTATTTAAAGAGGCATGTACAAAAATATAACTTTATTTACACAAAAATAATGAGAGAATTGATGGGTAAAATTACTTCAGAGAATTAACGGGCAAAATCCCATCAGTAAATGAAAGGGGAAATTGTAGTTATAAATCAGGCTATGAAGTTAGAACTTAAGGTATTCACGAAGGAGACTATTGAAATGGGGGGGGGGATTAACTCAATTGGGTTACTAAAAGGGGAAGAGGGATTGGCTTACGGATGTCTTCTGCACTTGAGGTGAGGCTGCTCATTTCGGCTACCCGAAATGAGGAGGGCTTCGACAAGAGTTGATGAAGAAGTCAGGAAATTTACTCGGGGCGATCGTTCAGTGGAATTACCTCCAGGATGGGGCTAATTCCAAATACACAAAATAGTCCAGCTGTCACTTTGCTTTGTTGCTAGCACTTGACTTGGAACCATGGGGAAATCTTCTGGGTTCTGGGCGAGACTTCTCAACTCTGTGTCTCCTCATGGAAGTCAAACTCTATTTATGTTCGAGGCTCTCCCCGAGGGGGGTTAGCGGGAAATAGTTCTACCCTCGAATGGCCTTGAATCTTCTTGCAGAGGCCATTCTAGTCCGCGTAAAGGTGAATTGTGGGGAACGCGGTTCGATGCTACCGCTTGTGGAAAGGATGGGGAGTGGGAGTAACTTCCGTTCCAGGGGAGAGTATTTCGGCTACCTGAAATGAGGAGGGCTTCGACACGAGTTGATGAAGAAGTCGGGAAATTTACTCGGGCCGATCGTTCAGTGGAATTACCTCCTGGCTGGGGCTAATTCCAAATACACAAAATAGTCCAGCTGTCACTTTGCTTTGTTGCTAGCACTTGACTTGGAACCATGGGGAAATATTCGGGGTTCTGGGCGAGACTTCTCAACTCTGTGTCTCCCTATGGGAGTCGAACTCTATTTATGTTCGAGGCTCTCCCCGAGGGGGGTTAGCGGGAAATAGTTCTACCCTCGAATGGCCTCGAATCTTCTTGCAGAGGCCATTCTAGTCCGCGTAAAGGTGAATTGTGGGGAACGCGGTTCGATGCTACCGCTTGTGGAAAGGATGGGGAGGGGGGGGGGGGGGGTAGGCTTACCAATTTAGGCCTAACCGAGCCTTTTGCAGCGCGTGGAAGTTCAAACTGCTCAAGATATTCCACATGGGGTTCCTTCACACTCGGTCTATATTTTCCTTGATGACTCTTTGATCTGTTTGTTGTTTGGTGCTCATAGTATTCTTGTAGAACAGTTCTATAATATCCTCATTATCCGTATTCCTGGTCTTCTGGGGGTTCTTAGAGGTACCATCTGTCCATTTTATTTCTTATGGCTGTTTTTATTCTTTATTGGAGAATCCGTTATTTACCAGCGCCTGAGTGGCTCTATCGAGTTCGTTGTGTATGTCCTTGAATGTGGTGCAGTGGGTAAAAGCACGATTGATATACGACGATATCACGCTTGTTCGGTATCGCTTAGCACATTCGCTGTCCCCATTCATGCAAAATCCCGGGTTGGTGGGTTTAACATAAATTTAAAGAATGTTCTTCGCTCAACAACGCCATCGAAGAAAGCCACAACAGCCAACTATAATTCTTAGATATCCTCACTACCAATATCAATGAAACAATAACAACTAAAGTTTATGTTAAATCTACCAACCCGGGATTGTGCATGAATGTAGATAGCGAATGTCCTAAGCACTATCGAACAAGCTACCGAACTATTTCTTTGTTGTTCTTTAGAGAGCTGATGGCCTTGCGTATCTCTGGTGTTATAAGTTTGCTGCCATTAAAGCGCCTTCGTTTGGTGGCCTTTAGGTTGGAGTTAATTTCAATGATAGTTTGATCTTGTAGTTTCAACAAGGATTGGAAGAGTGATTCTAGTTCAACTTTTATTAAATATGATCAAATTTGGCTCAATCGGAACTTTTCAAGAACTTCATAAACTCATATAACCCTAATATTTCATTTTCAATAGAACCAGAAACAGATAACAGTTTATCTTTTTTTGATATAAAAATAGAAAAGAATCAGGGTTGTTTTGAATTTTCTGTTTTTCGAAAGCCAACCTTGGTTTAAACTTTTACAGCTTCTGCACCTATCAATTCAAAGTTAATGCTTGTGTAGAACTTTAATTCACCGTGCTTTCAATATCTGTTCTAACTGGACCCTATTCCATTTGGAAATGATAAAACTTAAAACTTTTTTAAATTAAACAACTACCCACTCTTATTTTTATAAATTGCATTAAGAACTTTTTAAATAATATCTTTAAACTGATAAATAATTATAATGTTCCCCGCAAAAGATTATACATTTCCTTTCCCTTTAAGGGATACCAAACTAATACTTTTAGGAAGGAATTGTCTAGTATTTTGAAAAGATTCTAGCCGCATTTAAATATAACGCCAATTTTTGTAAACCCCTTAAAAATTAGTTCTTTGTTCACTCTAAAGGACCCCATTCCTGACATTTTGCATTCCAGAATAGTATATAAATATACTTGTCCTAAATATTTTTTGGGAACGTACATTGGATGTACGGAACGTCTTCTCAAGGTTCGCATTGATGCTCACCATGGGGTCAGTTACAGCATAGGAATGGATCTCTTCGTAACTTTATATGGTTAAGGTACATTGACGATGTATTTTCTGTATGGCCTAATGGTCATGATTTTGATAACTTTTTTAATAATTTGAATAATTTGCATGTCTCCATCAAATTTAAATATGAATGGGAATATGATAATAGATTACCCTTTTTAGATGTCCTCATTAATAAAGATCACCATGAATTAAAACTTGACGTTTATAGGAAACCAACCCACGTGAATGCCTATATACATTATTTTTCGTTTCACGATAATACTGTTAAAAAATCGGTAATTTCTAACCTTTTCCTTAGAGCATATAAAATATGTCATCCTTCCTATTTAGATGAGGAAATTGTCATTATCAGGACCATTTTTTCTAATTTGTAATACCCCGATTGGTTCATATCGTCTGCCCATTTTGCAGCTAGGAAAACATTCTATGGTAATAAGACTTCCCGCACTAATGACTTCAACAAATGCATAATATTGCCATTTAATAATAAATTAAATAGTTTAAAGGACATATTTGGAAAAGCGGGTATTAATCTAGCCTTTGAATATAATAATTCCTTAAACCAATTGATGATTGCCAGGAAACCTCAAAAACATCATAACATAGGAGTATATGCAATACCATGCAACGATTGCCATAAAGTTTATATAGGGAAAACGGGGAGAAATCTAGACAAAAGATTGTACCAACACAAAAGAGATATTAGAGTGGGCAGCCAAAGCAGTGGAATATTTTGACATGTTAGAGACTTGAATCATTCGATCGATTTCAATGGAAGTAAAATGGTATTTAAATCGGCTAACTATGTTAAGAAAAGAATCGTAGAATCGAGCTTGATATCGTCAGTTCCTACTTTAAATCTATCTGAGGGTCAATTTTCTGTTAATCCTGTAATACGAAAGCAAATAAACAAAATAGTGAAATGCCAGCCCTTCAATATGTTTAGGCCTACCCCGTGTTATGTATGTAAGCATGTTTCTAATATTTTCTATCCAGTGTCGTTCAAAAAATGGTGTGAGATACACCGAAACTGTTCTGAATTAAATTGTCTTCGGAGAATGTGGTTTAATTCCTCATATATATATATATATATATATATATATATATATATATATATATATATATATATATATATATATATATATATATGTATATATATATATACAGTGGAACCTCGGTTTTCGAATTTAATTCATTCCTGAAGGCCGTTCGAGAACGGAAAAGTTCGAAAACTGAAACAATTTTCCCCATAGGAATCAATGTAAAATGGATTAATCCGTTCCTGGACGCCAAATGATTGCTTATTCCAACTTTTACAACAGCACATTTAGCCAAAAGTTCCGGTTTGTGCGTATGGGAGATCATATTACCTTTAAATTGATATCTAAATCTTTTCTGTACGATAATTACTGGTTAAGGGTCGTTTTCTCGACTTTGGGCCCTCGAGTGAAGGTGCAGCCTCAATAACTTTGGTAATCTTCGGGAAAGGGTGGATTTTCATACACCGGCCTGAATATCGTAAGTACCTGCCCCGCGTCTAACGATATCTAATACTCTAAAATTTAATTTTATTTCACAATACAAACCTTGCCTCGAAGCTCAAAAATCGGGTCGAACATTTTAGCGCCCAGTTCGATTTAAACCTAATTTTCTCTTGAAAAGTTTCGTTGGACACGTAAGGGATTTATACATTAAATAGAAATTAGAATATACCATCTAAAGGTGTATAACACATTATCCACACATGGTCGCTCGGTTCGAAAATAAGCGTTACATGTGAAAATATAAAATTTCCAATTTCTTTTCTCGGCATTTTTTGCGAGATATCGCCGAAAACCCGAAAAAACATAAAACCATGAATAAAAACCAGGATTATGGAACAACCTTAATAATCCGTATATAAATGAATGCGAAATTTCTTCCCCTTTCGAATAACCTTGGTTTCGTTCAAATCGCTAAAATTTGGGCCAATTTCAACCAGAAATTATCGATGAGAATGCACCAAATTACGTAAACGGATATTCTATAGGGGTATTTTGAGGGTTGAATTAATTTTTGAAATTTAAATAGGCCTAGGATTTATTGATCCAAAATCCAAAATCCGCCATGGTCTTGGTCCCGAGGAAGCCGGATTTGGAATCTTTAACTTGTACCGGCAAAATCAGACAACAGTTCTTAGCGTGTATACTCCGAGCGCGGCCTGAGGCAAGCTTGACGCCACACGCTCAGTTACTCAGTGGTCATGTGCTGTCCGTGTGGTATTGTTGGCTTGTTCGGTAACCGAGTTATGGGACGACAACTGGGGGAATTTTTAGTTCAAAATTTTGTTCGAAAACCGAATTGGTCGAAAAGGGAGCCGTTCGACAACTGAGGTTCCACTGTATATATATAAATATATATATATATATATATATATATATATATAGGTTTATTTTATGAACTGAAATTAAAGTTTATTTTTCAGTTCAATTTATTCACACCTATGATATTACCCTTGGAAGTGGCGTAAATATAATTGCAATATTCTTTAGGGGTGGGGGGGGCATAAATTGTTTGGGTACAACTCAGCTAACGGGAAAATATACCCTAAATACAACGAACATTCAAGTTCTTAGTATATAGTGAGAAATCACGTGAAGCTTAGCATCAAATTCCAATTTTTGTTCCAGCAGGATGTGAATAAGTGGAAGTGATTTCATTCACTTAAAGAAATAGGAGTTTAAAATATCCAACATCAGAGCAACACCGCTTATGTCTAAAATGAACAAACATCACATTTTTGGTGCAAAATGGAATCATCGATGCTTTTGGAAATGTATTTTGCACACCACCATGACATCTTTGATCCTAATACTTTTCCGATTGGAATTCGATGTTTTTTCTTGCACCCCAATACGGGAGGGTGAGGTATAGTATTGGCAATCATGCAATTGGCATTGCTACGATTTCCTTTTTTGATTTTCGCTTAAAATATTAAAGTATTTGCCTCAATGGAAGACTTGCTGAAATGAGGGCTCCTTATAAACAGATAATTCTTTCTCTGCAATTCATAATATCACTTTCTTCTATGCTGTGATGGGGGGGACGCTTTCCATTCACTGATAAAATTTATTGAGAATATATTCTACAGTCAGAGCACCACGTAAGTCATAATTATGTACAGTGAATTAGCATTGATTGAAAATCACACTTAATCGTTTTCCTGACTGATCTACATATTTACATTTTATGGCAATCAGTGCCTTTTTAGAATGCATATAATGGTGTGATTACCAAGGGTAATATGCCATCAAGCTTTGGTACCACTCCTGTTTGCTTCTACCGTGACTACAAAATAGTAGAAAGTTCTCTTCTTGCTTGATTGTAGGCTGGGTAAATGGTGATCGGAGATTTCCTTTAAAGATAAAAGGAATCTTGGAGCTGGACTCAATATTCTTTATTAGGCGGAAACTTTGGAATCGTCTTTAGATGTCTTCTCTAGATAAAAGAATTCATTCTTAAAGGCAGTCCATCTCCCTTTTTACATCAACGGCCCGCATACATGAATACGCTATTTTTACAGGGATTATTACTTAATTTATATATTTGATCAGTTCACATTATATTAAATTTATTATCTCTAATTACATGAACTTATTTTAACAATTTTCACACTATTATCAAGTCTTATAATTGTTATATAATAATACAAGGAATTAATACAACAATTTCATAAAAGTCAGAAAAAAGGATTATTCACTCTTTAGGGCCCTCAAATAAACAGAGAGTTCATATTGGACCGCTTAATAGATTAAATATCAATTGAACATACAAACAAATCTCCTCATTTTATTTAATTCAATTCTTCTACAAAGATTTACATATTTATTCAAACTTTCAATTGTTAGATCGTGGATCGTAAATAATTTAAAGATTTAATAAATTTCATTTAATCTGTTCCTTCGATAGAATTGGGATAAATTTTAATGTCTAAAATATAAAAAATATAAGCTTTTGGAGATTAATTTACATTACATTGTTTTGATTTAATCACACATATATACCTATTACAAAAGCGAGATAAATCCATAGCATTGCCATAGTTAAAATTGTTTCTATGTAATCGGAGATTTCATCTTACAAACATATAATATTTAATTAATTCATTTAAGCTCCCTTGCATGGTGGCCAGATGTACCAATTTGTCCTATTTCCAAAAGCTGTAGAACATATATTCTCTTTTATTGTCAATTCAACTCAATTTACATTAAATACATTGAATTTTTCACTTATATTATATTTAATAACTCAAAATTACTAAATTCCAGTGATTCATTTACTTTTAAAGTTCACTTTAAAGTTCCTTCTGATAATTTGAGAAAAGTTTATTTATTTTGTTAAGTAAAATGAGAAACATTTAAAACATTTTAACTCGCGTTTAAATTATGTAACATTAGGAGATATTTAGATTTTTTTTTCACAGTATTTGCTTGTTTAATTCTAATTAGTGACATTCTCGGTCGGGCGTTAAAATTCAGGAAGCGATGATTTGTATGAGTTTTCTTCAAATATTTAAACGATCTGGTAAGTAGTCTTTTATGCGCTTGTTTTTAGACTTACTTGTATGTGTGTCCGCTTGCCGGATCTCACCGATTGAGATAAAAAATCTGGTCTTATAAAAGATCAACCGTCCCATGTACAAAATTCGGTCAAATCACCCGACGTCCTTCTTAGGACTTTTACACAGGAGAGAAAATAATCTCAGGGAACCAGCACTCTTCAGATTCTAAACCCATCAGAAGTTTTTATTGTTCAACTTGTGAACCCATTTTAGAAAACTACAAAATGCTCTTTTTTAAGCTACTTTAGAGTCATAATTTAGTATTAGCACTACATACATACATCAGGATTAGATACGATTTTTTATATTATTAGGCTTAAGAAGATGAAGGATTTGATCAATTCGAATATATATACATATATATATATATATATATATATATATATATATATATATATATATATATATATATATATATATATATATATATATATATATATATATATATATATATATATATATATATATATATATATATATATATATATATATATATATATATATATATATATATATATATATATATACAAGCCGTTGTTCTCTTCCCTGCGGGAAGAGCTTGGTTACACGGGCACCCCTGAATGGTGTGGCCTATGGCCTTATTTGCTAATCTTATCCGCTTTTTTTACCCCCTATAGACTTCTTCTTCTTCTTCTTCTTCTTCTTCTTCATCATTCGTCCCACCGACTCTCTACTGAAAAGACGTGCTCGCTCTGTGCTCCCGCTAATTTCACTGTGCTCAGAATTTATCGTGCCTCTGCTACTGAATACTTTTATATATATCGCCTATTCAATATTAGTCGCCGTATTATAAAGTTCGATTTTTCAATAACCGTATACAGTATATTATTAGCTTGTGCAGCTTGTTTTCTAAATTAGTGCGAATTAAAAAAAAACAAAAAAACCGACAATGCCCGTTATTAAGATCGAATGCTCAAGGTGCGCTGCTTCATTTAATAAGGAAATTTACGTTCCCTCGAACCTTGAGCAAATTAGAATATGTCGCTTTTGTATATTGAACGAAGCGTTTGAACGCAAGTTGTCAAGTGCGATCAGCGAGATCAAACTTGAATTAAATACCGTTGCAAGGGATGTGATCTCGACTAACCGTAAAGTCGATGACTTAAATTCCAAACTAGATTCTGCTATTCACGACATGCGCGGGAGGGAAAATAGTAATAGAGATAGGCGGCCTGCAAATTCGAATCATCAGGTAGTTGTTGACGAGCAACAACGAATTTTAAACTCGTTTAGGCCTCAGGAATCGCAATTTCGAAGTGTTAGAAATGGGGCTAGACCAACGAGGGATCAGAACTTCGTTTTACCCTGTTCGAACCCTTTCGCGTTGCTAACTCCTTTCGAGGGGGAAGAGGAAACCGTTTTAATGGGGGACTCCTTAATTAGAAGGCAGGATCAGGAGTTTGCTGCGCGTAACCCTTCTAAGCATAAGCGCTTTTGCTATCCCGGTGGCCGCATTAACAACGTGGCCGCCGAGATCGAGAAATTGGAAGATACGCGTGGTGAACGAACGATCATCACGATGGTAGGGGGCAACGACGTCCATAGGTATGACAGCACCCCGGAAGATATAGTTTATCGTGCCAGAACCATGATAGATACGGCGAAATCCAAAGCAACCAACGTGGGAATTATTGGTGTTCTCCCCCGACTTAAATCCACGTTGCGCCTCCAATCTAGAGCGATCTATACTAACGAATGTCTTAAGTGGTTGTGTCGAGAAACTGGTGTTAGCTTTTTTAACTTATGGGATTCATTCCAGGACCATCCGTCACTTTTCCAAAAGGACGGAATTCACCTAAGCGATGTGGGTAATAGTCGGCTGGGTAGGATCTTAGACGAGTCCGTACGTAGCATTTTAGGTAGGAGAGTTGCGCGGCCACGTGATGCCGATGCGCCGGGCCGGCCCACGCGTGAAGAGGGCACTATCGACGGGGTGCAGGGAAACGGAACGGATCTGAGTGTTATAGAAGAGTTAACGTAAAGCGCAAACTGAGATGCATATATGCGAATGTTCGTAGCTTAAAAAATAAAATTGCCGAAATAAAAGCCGTTATTCTAGAGGGTAATTTCGACCTCGTATTCCTAAGTGAAACATGGTTAGACACTCATACGGGGATCAGTGTTTGCGAGTTCGATATAGCGGGGTACAAAATTCATTACAGAAATAGACAAACCGGTAGAGGAGGGGGCGTATTAATGTATATAAAAGAGGATCTAAACGCCATAACGATGGACTCGTCTAAGGATGATATGCGAAGTGATGCTTTATTAGTCCAGCTAAGTTTAGATGCTATAAATAAAATTAACTTAGTCGTGCTATATCGTCCGCCTTGCCAATTGGAAAGAGAAGATGCTGCACTCTTCGATACGCTTACGTCTTGGATTAGAAAAGGGACCACATTAGTCTGCGGCGATTTTAATTTACCTAATGTTAACTTTAGCAACCTTACTTCTGATAAACCGGGTGAGAGGCTATTAAACTTTATGTTGGAGAATTTTCTCGTACAAAAAGTGGAAGAGCCTACTCGTGATAGCAATATTCTTGATTTAATCATGGCAACCGATGAGTCATTGTTAGAAAACGTACGTGTGGGTGAACATTTAGCTTCCAGCGACCATAATGCGATTAGATTCGATCTAAACACCTGCGTAGAAGTTAGAATGAGCTCGCAGCTCATCCCTCGTTTTGGTAGCTGTGATTTCGATATTTTTCGCGAAAGGATTAAGGATATAGACTGGGGAATACGATTCGAGAACAGGTCGGTAGGAGAGATGTACGCAGAACTTCGATGTACGCTGCTTCGTGTGAATTCTGATTTGGTTAAGTATGTGCGTAAGAGCGGGAAGTCGGTGAGAGCTCCGTGGCTTAGTCCGTTAATACTACGCTTAATCCGGGACCGAAATAGAAAATTTAAAATTCATAAAAACAATGGGTCAGTTATAAGTCGGCAAAATTACATAGATTCTCGTAGGGAAGTTAAACGTGCGGTCAGAGATGCGAAGAGGAAGTATGAAATAAACCTCGCTAAGGATTCAAAGAATGAACCGAAACGGTTTTATGGGTACGTAAATAATAGGAAACCCGTAAAAGGATCGATAGGGCCGATCAAAGATAAGGATGGTCGTTTGACTGAACTTCCGACAGAAATGTCTAAAATTTTAAATGAGCATTTTACGAGCGTGTTTACTGTGGAAGATTCTTCCGAATTGGAATCGTTAATTGGGGAAGTTCGTAGTGCTGATAAATGCATATCCGATGTAAGTATAAAGGACGAGGAAATTCTTAAATTTATTAAGCTAATGAAAAAGTCGAAATCTCCGGGCCCCGATGGGGTATATCCAATTCATTTAAAGGAGCTTCAAAATGAACTCGTTAAGCCATTGCGTGAAATTTTCAATCGCTCATTAGAGGATGGCGTAGTTCCGTTGGATTTCAAGCGAGCAAACGTTACACCTATATTTAAGAAGGGGAATAGATTTGAAGCAACGAATTTTCGGCCTATTAGTCTAACTTCGGTAGTTGGGAAGCTTTTAGAATCTGTAATTAAAGGTAGAATAGTGAGCCACCTCGAGGCAAATAAGCTGATTAACGATACCCAGCATGGATTTAGGCGTGCGAGATCGTGCTTGACTAACTTGCTCGAATTCTTCCACAAAATGATTTGCGTGTACGATGAAAGCAAAGCTGTAGACGTAATATATTTAGACTTTAAAAAGGCGTTCGACACCGTCCCCCACCAAAGGTTATTAATAAAAGTTAAAGCGATTGGGGTGACTGGTAAGATTTTAAACTGGATTAGAAATTGGCTGAAAGATCGCTCGCAGCGGGTAGTAATAAATGGGGAATGTTCAGATTGGGCCAGCGTTAGTAGTGGGGTACCGCAGGGCTCTGTTTTAGGCCCTTTATTGTTTTTAATTTATATTAACGATTTAGATAAAGGCATACTTAGTCGGATTTCGAAATTTGCGGACGACACGAAGCTGGGTAATCGTGCCTATGTAAGATCGGATGTCGATAAATTGCAGGGGGACCTAAACTCGATTGCCAATTGGGCGGACAAGTGGCAAATGGAATTTAATTTAAGCAAATGCAAGGTAATGCACTTGGGTTGCCATAATTTAAGAGTAGATTATACCATGAAAGGCCAAGTCCTCGACGCGGTTAAATTAGAAAAAGACTTGGGAGTATTAGTCTCAGACGATTTTAAATTCTCGAAGCAATGCGCGGATGCGTGTAAAAAAGCAAATCGCGTTTTGGGTTATATCGCGCGCAATTTCATCTTCAAATCTAAGGATGTAATTTTACCTTTATATAAATCCCTTGTGCGGCCACTTCTCGAATACGCTGTTCAATTTTGGGCTCCATATTTAATGAAAGATATCGCGCAATTAGAAAGAGTGCAGCGTAGGGCTACGAAATTAATTCCAGAGCTGAGGAATAGATCATACGAGGAAAGGCTCAGGGCTTTAGATTTGCCATCGCTAGAAAGCAGAAGATTACGTGGCCAGCTAATAGAAGTATTTAAAATACTAAAGGGTTTCTCAAACGTGGACTTTCGCAATCTGTTCGAACTGGATCATAGGGGAAATACTCGTCAGCACGGGTTAAAATTAGTGAACAAGCGTTTTAACACTAGTATAGCCCAAAACTATTTTACATTTAAAGTTACTCAAAATTGGAATCGGCTGCCCACCCACGTAGTAGATAGCACTTCGGTTAATATGTTCAAAAATCGTCTCGACGTGCATTTGAATAGTTTAAATATAACGTAGTTGAGCACTGTGAATTTGGACGTCCTTGCAGAGAGAGAGAGTTTGGAGCGGAGGTTTAAGGATATGAAATTATGATGACTAAAAATGATGCCGGCGATTCTCTGCATGTGTAGCTTAGATGTCCCATTTCTTTTCCGCCTATCCTATAAGTAGTCTCTATCTCTAAATTAGTTTTTCACCACTAGCAGTCGAGTGGCTGCGGAAGATGAGAAGAAAAAC